>JAUPFN010000029.1:1930668-2488168 GCA_036924255.1 Apodemia mormo
TTAAAGAATAAGTATGCTCGTTTCTTGAAGGTCTCTAAGTCGTATCAGTTTGGAAACACCCCTGCTGGTAATTGATTCCACTTAGCTTTTAGAAGAGGGGGCAAACGAGCAGGAGGTGCATCCGATGGTAAGTGATCACCACCGTCCATGGACATCCGCAATACCAGAGGTCTTGCAGTTGTGTTGCGGGCCTATAAGAATTTGCTTATCTATCCATACTACTATTAAAAATGCATACTAATATTATAAATGCGAAATATGTTTGGATAGATGATCTATGTTTGTTACTCAATCACGCAAAAACTCCTGAACGGATTTGAATAAAATTAGGCACACAGGTAGATGATAACCTAGAATAGCAGATAGGATACTTTTTATCCCGGAAAAGTTAGATGATCCCGCGGGATTAACAAAAACTTTTATATTTTATAATGCAGCTAGCTGCACGCTTCATCTAGTTATATTATAAATGTGAAAGTTTCGATGGATGAATGTTTGTTACTCAATAACGCAAAAACTACTGAACGGATTTGAATAAAATTTGTCACACAGGTAGACGATAACTTGGAATAGCATATAGGCTACATTTTATCAGGGAAAAATAAGTAGTTCCTGTGGGATTCACCAAAAACTTTTATAATTCAATGGACTGCACGTTGCAGTTAGTAGGTGATATTTACGAGTGTATGTCAAACGAATGTTAAGGCCCATCCAGACTCACGGCGAGAAGTCTCAGCGAGAAGTTTCGCCGAGATTTCTCGCCAGAACAAGCAATTTATCCACACTCTCATTTTGCTCATTCGTATTCTAGATCCTATCCGGACGATATTACAGGCGATATTCAAACTGCAGCTGGTTTTGCTCTCTGTGCCATTGCATATTATAACTTTGTGGAAGTTGTAATTAAAAATAAAGTTTAAAAAATAGAAAAGCTAGGCGATGGTGGGTAAAGCAAATTCATCGAAACAGAAAAGATTGGTAATTTGTTTATTTCATATTCATATACGGGTGACGTCTACTCTCCGCCGCTCATTGATCGACACAAAAAGTGAGTGTGATTGTCTTCTCTCTTCTCACCCAAGAAATCCTTTGAAGTGGTAAAATTTATCGACACCGATTGGAGAACAGGTGAGCGCGAGAACGAGAAGGCGGGAAACTCCTCACATTCACGCTTCTCGGGTGTTCTCGGAGTTGCTCGGCGTGAGTCTGGATGGCGCATTAGAGTTTTTAGTGTTTTTATGAATTAAATTTATTTCTAGTCCATATTATATTAATATATTTTCTTAATCGCGCAATTTTTGTAAAAAAGGAGTTGTACCCTTTTTTTTGCTTGACGTATTAATAAAATTTTAATATAATAATAAATAATAAATATTCACGGGACAAATTACACTAATTGATCTAACCCCAAAGTAAGCAAATTATTTGCTTGTGTTATGGGTGTTAGTCAACGATACTAATACATAGAAATACATATATAAATACTTTTACATACATAATAAACACCCAAACCCGGAAATACAAACATTTATGCTCATCACACAAATGCTTGTCCCCGTCGGGGATCGAACCCGAGCCCCGTTGATTGCGTAGTCAGGGTCGCTAACCACTCGACCAACGGGGCGGATATATATAACCGGATATAAAACGGAATCATTACGGATGTTTGGATAACTCCTATCTTTTTTACATCATAAGATAGCAAACAAGCAGATGGCTTTCCTGATGATAACCATCGCCTTTAGGCACTCAACATGTTTATAGTGCGTTGCTACGACCACGACACGACAATGACAAGCATTGACACCATTGCGGAAGCAATAGATGAGGCGGTGGTACCTAATACCCGGGCGAGCCGTTGCGGAAACATGTAGAACAATGTACTATTGAGTTGATTGGTGCGTTGCTCTCCCTGTGGCGAGGTGTTAATTCCACTTACATAAGTTTGCTGGCTACCTTACTTTCAAAAGCGGAACATAAAAATGACAAGCATTCACGCTACTGCGATTGTAGGACAACAATCAAGAAGATGGAACATCTGATAGTGAGAGAAACCATCGTCTATAGACACTAACTGTCGCTGGAGACACTTGAAGCGATAGAGAGGCGTGCCAAGAGGCTCATAAACGACAATGATCTGGTAGGCAAAAGATTCCAGAGCCTCGCTCATCGATGCAGAGTGGCTAGTTTATCGGTTTTTTATCGGATACCCTTTGGAGAGTGCGCTGCGGAATTGCACGACTTATCGCCGTTTTTATATCGATCGTCGAGGTGCACAGATTCTAGGCATCGCCGTATGGTGGACGTTCCACGTCCCCAGACAAAGCGGTTCGACTCAACATTTTTCATTCGAACCGCAAAGGACTGGAACGTGCTTCCTGAGTCTGTGTTCCCCGATGAGTACAATCTGGGGATCTTCAAGAGAAGAGTGAACAGGTACCTTCTAGGGAAGCGCGTTCCATCTTAGGCCGCATCTTAGCTTACCATCAGGCGAGATCGAGGTCAAGCGCTTACCTGTCGATAATAAAAAAAAACTAAAGATATTAACAGTGCGTTATTTGTGTGGCGATATAGTAATAACAGAAGCTTGTTCACCGGCTACCTTACACACTTAGCCGGATCACGGCAGTGACAAGCAATGACGCTATTGCGGCAGGAATAGGTAAGACAGTGGTACCAAATACCCGGGCGGGACGTTGCGAAACTCTACCACCTAGTAATCATGATCATGATAGTGACACGGATAGCCAATCATCGCCTTTTACGATCTGCCTGGTAGAATGACAGAAAAAAATTTTTTAAGGGGTCCGGGCCATTTTATGTGAAAAATCTATATATTAGTTGCAAGTTAATGGTATCTGTAAGCTGGTAGACAGAAATATGACACTATGAAAAAAGTTATGCCCAAATTTTAAGCACCACAATTTCCCATAGTCAATGAAGTCGTCGCCACTGGCCGTTGTTTTTAAGTCGTATCGTATTAGCGGACGTGACTGGACACAGAATGCCTAATTATTTGGCCGAATATAAATTCAAAGAGTTGAAGAACCTTCTTATATGTTTACTGGCCAGCGTTTAATGTTTAATGAATTACGGCCATGGGCGTAGCCAGGTTCTGGGCCAGAGGGGGGCAATCGTAACATTTTAAGACTATTTTTATTTTAATATCTACAACAGTAGATAGCTAGTAGAGAGGTAAATGGATTCCAGGGGGGCAACCGCCCCCCCCCCCCCCCCCCCCTTTGCCTCCCCTCCTCGGTACGTCCATGATTACGGCTATGGCTCAAATATTAAAAATCTGAAAAAGAACGATAAATGCGCGCCTCAAAAATATTGTTTTTGTAATAAGCTTTACCAGTGGTCTCCTGTGGCCTAAATTCGAACTTAGAATAAACAATAAAATCTCATTTAAACTTTGACTTTAGTCGTAAAGAAAGTAGTTTAGTATTTTGTGTGTATAATATCACGAATGTAGTGTGTGTAATGTTAATTTTTATTATTTTAATGTATATCTAATGCTTTTTATTTAAAAACTAGCTGTTGCCCGCGACTTCATCCGCGCGGACATCGTTTACTCCGCACAGCTCCTCCCCCGTAGGTGATAGCGTGATAATATGTAGCCTATATGTTGACCCGACCTATTAGTAATATTCATGCTAAATTTGAAGTAAATCCATACAGTACTTTTTGAGTTTATCCCGGACATACATACAGACAAACAGACAATCAGATAAACAGACAAACAGACAAAAATTCTAAAAACTATATTTTTGGCTTCGATATTAATTGTAGATCACGCCCCAAGTATTCTTTTAAAAAACTATTCAATGTACAGTTTTGACTTTCCTACGATTTTATTATATGTATAGATATTAACTTTCAGCAGTCCTCCAAAATGTTAAATACTTTTACTGTTCGAAATGTCATACTCCACCGTGCGAGTAGTTGACGGAAATAAGAGTACAAATTTTTTTACTGCAGAGAGTTAATATTTTTAAATGATATGTATTAGAAATATATTAATTACATTAATAAAAATGAACATTACACACACTACACTCATGTCATATACATGATAATTGGTTGGTTGGTTCCCCGTGTTGGTTCCGGGCTCCTTTGAAGAATAAATCAACTGCCGTTCTGCCAGGCAGGTCATAAAAGGCGACCGGTTGGCTATGCGAGACACTACCATCGTGACTGATAGGTGGTAGAGTTCTGCATTGTCTCGCCCGGGTCTGGGACCACCACCTTATTTATTCCTGCCGCAATAACGTCAGTGCTTGTCACTGTCGTGTTCCGGTTTGGAGGGTAAGGTAGCTGGTAAACTTATGCATGTGGCATTAGACCTCGCCACAAGATAGCAAAGCACCATTAACATCTTTAGTGTCTATAGGCGATGGTTCACTCTTACCATCAGGAAACCCATCTGCTTGTTTGCTATCTAATGATATAAAAAAAAAATTTGAAATTTCCGCCGGGTAGACCTAAAAAAGAAAAAAACGGAACGTGTTTCTTCACTTTCTTTAAAAGATATACGTAAAGATAATGCTTTAGATGTATATCGTTAGATAGGCGAGGTAGCTGTCGCGAATTTTGTCATTGTGTTTCGGGTCACATCTTCGCGGGACAGCCAAAGTGGGACGGTCAGCAAAAAATTTTTTTTTATATTTTCGGAATATTAAGATTCGACAACGGCGAATAACTGACTCCTATGATAAAGATCAGTATGTTTTATATCCATTCATATAAATGTTATAAATTCGAAAGCCTGTTTTTCTGTCTGTTATGCTTTCAAGGCCAGACCGCTAGACCGATTATCATACAATTTGGCATGGAAATAGTTGAAGATCTGGGGTTAAACATAGGCTAATTTTTTTTTTCAAAAATCACCCCCTAAGGGGCTGAAATAGGGGATGAAATTTATATAAAAAACTATATAGATGATATGTTAAGTTACTCGCAGGCGAAACTGCGCGGGTCAGCTAGTCATTTCATTAAAAAAAATGATCTTTTTATATGTTTTATCAGTATTTTACTATATCATATACTACCGGACACTACTATCTATCTACTATCGGACAATAAACGAGAAGATGAAATGATGGATAGAGAAACCATCCTTTATAGACACTGAGGATGTTAATGGGATGGGATGGGAAATGGATAATGCAACTCGTGTGGTGGTATAGTAATAGCACAAGTTTGTTCACTGGTTACCTTACCCTCCAAACCGGATCCCGACAGTGACGCCTTGCGCTAGGAATAGGTAAGGTGATGGTACAAGACCCCGGCGCGACGTTACACAACTCTACCTAGTAGTCATTATAGTAGTAACACGCTTATTAAATTGTTCGTCTTTTACGAACACATAATAATAATAATACTTTATTGCACACAACACACAGAATTGACAAAAGAAAATAACAATATACGATAAGGAACGGAGTACAAATAGGCGGTCTTATCACCCATCGGTGATCTCTTCCAGACAACCAGCGACTTTAGGAAGTATTAAATATATCAAAATAGCACAACGTCTATTTATCATAACGGGCTTGGACCTAACTTAGCCCATTCGATTTGTAGATAGATAGCCTACTTGTTATACTGTAATGAGTTTTTTTATGGTATAAGATAGCAAACAAGCAGATGGGTTTCCTGATGGAAAGAGTCAACCATCACCTATAGATACAAAAGATGTTAATGGTGCGTTGCTATCTTGTGGCGAGGTCTTATGTCACATGCATAAGTTCACCGGCTACCCTACCCTCAAAACTGGAACGTGACAGTGACAAGCACTGATACTATTACAGCAGGAATAGGTAAGGCGGTGGTACCAGACTCGGGCGAGACAATGCAGAACTCTACCACCTAGTAGCCACGATGTTAGTGACTCGTATAGCCAATCGGTCGCCTTTTACGACCTATACGCAGAACAGCATTTGACCTATTCTTGATGTAGTTTATACTTTCCATCGTCGGCAGTTGGTGAAACTGCATTATATTGATTCTTTAATATAAACACTTGTACTGTTTCACAAATGTAAATTTTATTTACATCACAATCACTTAATTTTACAGCCAACCGGCTTCGCCTATTTAAGCACCATCAGATCTTCTTTCACATAAAAATTTTACCTTATTATATTATTATTTTAAAACCTAAATATTTTACAAACACAAAGACTTATAACACAACTAAAATGCGAGTGCATAAGGTAGCTGAACTATAATTATTTTTTAAGTACTGTCATATACAGTATTGCCAACGTCAGATTTTTTCCCTATTCTTCAAAGGAGCCCGGGACCAATACGGGGAAATGTTGTAAAAAGTAATTCATGGGTGCATTAGTTCTTTACTCACTCCTTTGTTGATAAAGATATATCGTTTATTATTATTTTTATTTATTTACTAGCTGTTGCCCGCGACTTCGTTCGCGCGGACTTCGTTTACTCCGCACAGCTCCTCCCCCGTAGGTGATAGCGTGATAATATGTAGCCTTTATGTTGACCCGACCTGTTAGTAATATTCTTGCAAAATTTGAAGTAAATCCATGCAGTACTTTTTGAGTTTACCCTGGACATACATTGACTATCCTACGATTTTATTATATGTATAGATTAGCTTTTGTATATATATTATTTTTATTTATTTATAAAAGTAGCCTATGTCACTCTCCATCCCTTCAAGTATTTCCACTTAAAAACACGTAAATTCGTCGCTCCGTTTTGCCGTGAAAGACGGACAAACAAACACATACACTTTCCCATTTATAATATTAGTATGGATTTCAATTAAAGTTCAGTTTTATTTTGCCTGAACAAAATATTTTTTGCTAACCGTACCAAATCCTTCGTTCTTAATTCCGTGAACTGAGTACTGAGCCCGCCTCTGGTTTATAAAAGAGTGGAATAGAATTAATTTTTTTGCATTCCTGGTATTTCGCGGTGTTAGTCGGTGTTTGGTGATTTTGTGTTACATGTGCAAAGTTAAAAAATAAACTGAAAAATTGGAATAAGGTAAAAAATAAAATATTTTTAATTATCTAACGGAAAATATTAATAAGTATATGCCATTAAAAAGGAATATTATATTTAATTTTCATATACCAAAAAATAAAAGTACAAACAGTATTATAAGTATAAAAAATATTATGATTTTTTTTAAAGATTTTAAGACTTTTTTTTATTTTTGTTCATAAATAAATAAAAATGAAATTAATTGCTTGTTAAATTTCGTTTAGTTTTAAAACTAATTATTGTCAACTAATTTACTAATTTTACTAAAATGTTAGTAATATAAAAATTAATAGGATTAAAAAACCTTAATTAATTTTGTATTGGCTTAAAAATGTTTATTGCCTGCAATTTTTTACTATAATAATATCATGTAATACTTTTGCTTTGATGTGGTCATTAATTATTTTTTAATTGTCGTGGGTTAGAAGACTCACGAGGATCAAGATTCGAATCTTTGGTCAGAATATTTGTTCCTTAAATTTTGTTAAAAAAATAGCTCAGGAATAAATCTAATTTTGACATTCCCAATTAATTAATATTTTTTAGTATGTTTAATTTAAATTGCCACAATCTTAAATTGTTTAACTAGTTGTTTAATTAGTTAAAATTTAAGAATAATAGCTTTATTATTCTTAAATTTTAACTAATTTAACAACTGCTAAAAATATATCTTAACTAGATATTTCCTGCAGTTTAATCTAGATAAGTCGCGATCCCGACGCAAAATTGGGATAAAATTTATCCTGTCACTCAAGAGTAATGCAGTTTATAATTTAATTTTTTAACTATTCAAAAGTTGAAAACTTTCAAGTAATCCTTGAAATTTCAGGTTAAAAATCTGGTTATAGAATTTTCAAAATAAATTCAGTAGTTTCAGAGTTTACTTCCCACAAACAATGTTACAAACAACACATCTTCATAAATTAGCCAAAAGTTTTCATCCTTTGAATAGTTATATACTAGCTGCTGCGTGCAGCCCACTGCGTTATACATTTTTTTGGTGAATCCCGCGGGATCGCTTAATTTTTCCGGGACAAAAAGTGCCTATGTGCTATTCCAGGTTATTATCTACCTTTGTGTAAAATTTCATTTAAATCCGTCCAGTAGTTTTTCCGTGATTGAGTAACAAACATCCATCCAAACACCCATCCAAACATCCATCCACACATTCAAACTTTCGCATTTATAATATTATTAATTAATTAATTAATATTAATATTTTTTTAATTAATATTAATATTAATTATTAATAATAAATATAGATTTAAATTAGCCGAAAGTTTCCAACTTTAAATAGTTAAAGATTCAAAATACCCAAAAGTTTTGAACTTTTGAATAGAAGCTTTCAACTTTTATAGTTTTTTTATGAATATAGCTTTCAACTTGTGAATAGTCAAAGATTTAAATTACCCAAATATTTTCACCTCAATAAGTAACTTAATAATTAATTTACCCAAGTAATTAAAAATAATTTTCAAATAATTAAAAATAATTAGAATAAAAAAGTTGGTTTAGCGAAATTATGTCAATAGCTGCAGTTATTTTAAACTAAATTATAAATCTAATTTTAATATATATAGTTTACGAGTAACGTTGTTTGTTCAAGTAACGTTGGATTCCTAAACTACTGAACCGATTACAAAAATTTTGTAGATATCTAATGTTTGGTCCCACTTAAAAGATAGGATAATTATTATCTCAAATCAATTCCCCCTCCCTCTTAAGTAATTTGTATGGCAAAACAACGTTTGTCGAGTTAGCTAGTATTAATAAAAAGAAAAACGGTTTAAATTTCAGTTTGTTACGATTTGACTCGTAAGTATAATTATTTTTTTTCCCATCTCCGTATTTTTCCCTGTTTTGTTCCCGGGCTCCTTTGAACTGCTGTTCTGCCAGGCAGGTCATAAAAGGCGACCTAGTGTCTATCCGCAATAGCGTTAGTGCAAGGCACTGTCGTGTTCCTGTTTGGAGGGTAAGATAGCTGGTAAACTTATGCATGTGGCATTAGACCTCGCCACAAGATAGCAACGCACCATTAACATCTTTGGTGTCTATAGGCGATGGTTGGCTCTTCCATTAGGAGTCCCATCTGCTTGTTTGCTATTAAGATTCCACCTTCTCTAATCCTTGTCGTCTATACTTGTCAGTTTCGTATTCCGGTTTGGAGGGTAGGGTAGCCGGTATACTTATGCAGGTGGCATTGCCATCCCACCATATGGATAGCAATGCACTATTGATATATTTGGTGTTTCTAGGCGATGGTATTTCTTTGCATCATGAGAATCCATCATCATCTGTTTGTTTACTATCTAATGATGTATTAGTTTAAAAAGATACCAACATATTTTATTAATATGGTATGCAATTATTTAAAAACCGCCGTTAGTGGTGACTTCGTTTGAGTTACCAAAAATCGTTACTTCCCTTTGTTCAACAGGTAAAAAAGTAGCCTGTGTTACACCTAGATTTGTAGTTTTTTAACGTTAAAAGAATTTTTCAAATCAGTCGATTTTTTTTTATATTATAAGATAGCAAACAAGCAGATGGGTCTCCTGATGGAAAGAGTCAACCATCGCCTATAGACACCAAAGGTGTTAATGGTCGTTGCTATCTTGTGGCGAGGTCTTATGCCACATGCATAAGTTTACCGGCTACCTTACCCTCCAAACCGGAAAACGACAGTGACAAGCACTGACGCTATTGCGGCAGAAATAGGCAAGGCGGTGGTACCAGACCCGGGCGAGACAATGCAGAACTCTACCACCTAGTAGCCACGATGGTAGTGACTCACATAGCCAATCGGTCGCCTTTTACGACCTGCCTGGCAGAACGGCAGTTGGTCTATTCTTCAAAGGAGGCCGGAACCAACACGGGGGGCTTATTTATTTAAATTATTATTAAATTTTAATTTTTTAAAAATAAATTTAAATTTTAATATATGCTTATCGTATAGTAACACATTATTAATTTCTTCTGAAATGTAAATTATATCACGGACACTTTTTACAATGCTAAAATGCACGAAAAACCTTTAAAGAATAATAACTAGAATTCACAATTATTATGTACTATTTTATGACATTAACCTACTCGCAATATATCGTCAACGTAGATATAGTACCTACGTTTTTGTATTTTACATCATGAGGATTATTCGATTTTAACCACTTAAAAGTTTAATGATGTACAAAGTTTGTTTATAGCAAAATATTTGTTACTCTTTCGCAGATTAAATACACTTGTTTTGTTTGTTTCTTTAGGATACTACTAAAAGTATCTTGTTTATACGGCCTTCTGTACTTTTTTTTATATCATAAGATAACAAACAAGCAGATGGATCTCCTGATGGAAAGAGTCAACAATCGCCTATAGACACCAAAGGTGTTAATGGTGCGTTGCTATCTTGTGGCGAGGTCTAATGCCACATGCATAAGTTTACCGGCTACCTTACCCTCCAAACCGGAACACGACAGTGACTAGCACAGACGCTATTGCGGCAGGAATAGGTAAGGCGGTGGTACCAGACCCGGACGAGACAATGCAGAACTCTACCACCTAGTAGTCACGATGTTAGTGACTTGCATAGCCAATCGGTCGCCTTTTACGACATGCCTGGCAGAACGGCAGTTGGCCTATTCTTCAAAGGAGGTCGGGACCAACACAGTTCAATGATGTACAACGTTTGTTTATAGCAAAATATTTGTTACTCGTTCGCAGATTAAATACACTCGTTTTTTTTTTGTTTTTTTAAGATACTATCAAAAGTATCTTGTTTATACGGCCTCCTGTACTTGTACTATTATATATTCTGTGCTTCTGTGTTGTAAGTTTCGACTATATGAATAAATACTTTCATTATTGTTGTATTTCATACAATAGTTTGTTTATTATTTTGCGACTTGCCTAACCAAAATTTTTCTAATTTGTTTGGTTGGTCATAAATAAAAAAGTATTAACTTTATGACAGAAAAGAAAAATCTTTGCATGATTTAGAAATAAAAAAACGACAAGTTTGATTATTTTATGACTTCCAACTATATTTCTTTTTCAAATTTACTTGTTATTAAAAAGTGTCCGTTGAATTTAACATGGGCTTATTGTACATTAAATTAATTTCGGCTAATACTATATCCTTGTAGCGCTTTGAGGCCGATCTCATCAATCTCCTTTCATCAAAATCGGTTAAGCCGTTAAGGTATAACAAACAAACTTTCGCATTTATAATATAAACATGGATTTATAAAAATCATGAATTATTTTAATTAACTTGTCATTATATTTTTATCTTATTACAGATATTAAAAAATCAAAATGGCGACTACTTTACTGAGATATTTAATCATAATGGTTATATTAGCAAGTCACGTATTTGGAGATGAAATCGAATTGGAATTAAGAAATGGCCGTGTTTTGAAAATGCTAAGGGTAAGTGTTAATTAAGGGTTGGATTGGACTTAATAAGTAAGAATAGCATATTAGTACCTTATTTTTAAATTCCCATGAAAGGAAGCTACTGATGTCACTCAGTTTTTTTCAAAATGACTACATCACTGCTGACCTTAAGGATCTTTGCAACTTAACAGGGCGCGTGGGCGAGCAAAGTACTCAGCCAGAGTTTTTTTTTTACTATCGATAAGGAAGCGCTTGACCACGATCTCGCCTGATGGTAAGCTAAGATGCGGCCTAAGATGGGACGCGCTTCCCTAGAAGGTACCTGCTCACTCTTCTCTTGAAGATCCCCAGATTGTACACGTTGGAGAACACAGACTCAGGAAGCATGTTCCAGTCCCTTGCGGTTCGGATCAAGGATGAGTCGAACCGCTTTGTCCGGGTAAATGGAACGTCCACCATATATCAATTCCTAGTATAGTTTAAGGTTGGAGGGTTGTACGCCCTCCGCCCTAATGGTGTCTCCTGTGAGACCGAACCTCGTGGAGGGCTAGTGGCATGTTTAAATGCAAAAGTATTTTAGCTAATCCTTGACCTAGGTCACGGTTCACCGGTGAGCGAAACAGGGTTCCTCGTGTCGCCGGTGGCAACGGTGTCGCGTGTGTAGGTGTGTCGTATCATCGTGGGTTTCGTTGACCAGAGTTATGGGGTCATTGGGATTAGTGAGATGTCACCCAGATTTCCTTAAGATTATGAGATTTTCATGCTTTCAGGTCCTAGAAAGCTTTTTAGATATGTTTTATGATGTCAGTAAGCTGTAAGCTGTCACAACTTTTGACCGATCGAATCGTGGTTGACGGTATTCGATTAAGTTTCAACAAACTTAGACTTCCTGAAAATTTGATTCGATAGGGCCCGGTAGTTTAAAAAAAAAATTAAGAGTCTAACTGCCAAACTAATGTACCGATTCTAAATAATTGTAAACCGTTCTTTACAATGAAAATTTGAACGCCGCAAATATGATTAATTACCGGCGGGAGTGTTTCCGAACGGATACGGCTTAGGCACCTTAAAGAAAAGAGCATACTCCTTCTTAAAAAGCCGGCAAAGCAGCTGCAAGACCTTTGGTGATGTGGCCGTCCATGGGCGGTAGTAATCACTTACCATCAGGTGAGCCTTATGCTCGTTTGCCCCTTTTTTCTATAAAAAATCATCAAAATCAGTTGATACGATCGGGAATTATCATTGGCAAAAAATTTTTGAAAAAAGTGGTTTTTTGATTTCACTTCCAGATTTTTTAACCAACCGATTGTCAGAAAGACAACATTTTTATAATTAAAAGATCTGCGTTGTCGTTGAAAAAATCACAATCAATATTCGCGTACAAAAGGTACAGCTTTGTAAAACTAAAGTTTTCTCAATATCTGTTTTAACAGATGAAAAAACTGAGGCTATCAGTTTGAAAGTATGGAATTGAATAATATTTGAGTGTGTCGATCTATTTAGGTGTCCAAACATGTGTACAAAAATTCGTGTGTATGTATGTTTGTATGTTTTCCCACAAAAATCACGGAAACTAAACACAATATTGAGATTTTTAAATTTTAAATCAAGTATATTCCAACTTAGGAAACAGTTTAAGTTTCTTAAGATATTTAATAGATTTAGGCGTTACTTTGCGGAAATCCATAATTTTAAGGAGAAATTATGGTATTTAATTTGCAAATTTTCTGCGAAATGTTATATGGAACTGCCGTGATGCAACAGAAATGAAAGGTAGTGTAAGGAATGGGGCAAACTTATCCAAAGTCTGAAATTATAGAAGACCACAGCGGTACAATAGTCCACCCACCTCCACGACACTTTCTTCCACGTCAAAAGCAAAAGCAACACACAAGTTATGTACCAACGCACGTTTCACTTCGCAACCGAAGCATTTTCAGGAGAGTCGAATATCACTTTACTCTATGAAGGGTGAAGCATTAAAATAGTTTAAGTTTCATCCAAATCGGTACAGTAGGTTTTGAGATATGGGTATAGTTGTCAGATATTTGAGTCGGTTAGATTTTTTAAATTTAACTATTCGAGCTTAAAGATCTATGCTTAGGTTTTTTACCGCTTTAAGCTTAAAACGCCTCAACTTAGTGGCAAGTAAGTACACATGCCCCGCAGAGTCCACTGGCATACAGTTTTTTTTTATTGCACCGGATAGCCAACAAACCCATGTTCCGATCTCCTTTTCCCTCGAAGAAGAGTCGGAGTATAGGCTGAGTTCATAATTGCATCAGAATTTCAGTAATTGGAATAGAAACAGGGAAAGAAAACAAGAACCATATTATTTTAATAAACTTTTGATTGATTTCTTGAGTAGGTAGATATTCAATTCAGTCTATTCGGAATGCCATACATAAATATATAATTACACAATACACATAGCAATATTTGTTTTTGTTAACCAACATTAAGTTTCTTTACTTTTACGATACCATTGTTTCGGACGACGTAATACTAGAATGTCAGCGAAAGAATTACAATCTAATTGGTAAGCTGATGAAGAACTAAAATTTTATTAAAAGAATTACAACAAAATCTCAACATTTAGTAAACATAATCTACTTACAGTGTGTGTAAAAATTATGAAATCTAAAAAAATATCTTGTGTATAAACTATTCAGTTTCTTCTTTTATGTACGGTCTAACAAGATTATCCCCAAGTCTTTAGTTTTCGCCATTCTGTGTATTCGTTTATGACTCACTAACGGATCAATATCAAATTTTGCGTTGGTAACAGAGTGGTTTAACCATTGGTATAAAAAATCCAAGATATACAGTCCCGAACAAAACTGACACTCAAAAACTGTCGCTAATTTGGTTTAAGTAGTTGTAGGTATGGCAAAAATATATGTTTTTTGCATATCCAACCTTAAGCGCAAATTTTAAAGTTGTTTTTACAAAGCAATGTACGAAAAGTAATAAAATTGACAGTGTCGCTACATGAGTAGATAAGGGGTAGTACTCTTTGGTGTCACGACCGACGCAATTCTAATTAAAATGAGCGCACAACGCGTTTGATGACATTAAAATATTGCGCTCATGTTTGGAGGACGTTTTTGAGACACTGATTGTGTATTGGATTTTTTATATCAATGGGTTTATCATTAATTTTACTATTATGAAAAATATTGTCTCTGTCTGCTCCGTTAATTCAAGAACAGCTTAACTGATTTTAATAAAATTTAGTATAAAGAGAGAACACGTAATTCTGCAAATAATCAGCTATATGATTCTTGTTTTCTATCTATCTGAATGGCTCGTTTAATTAAAAAATGGATTAACTGATCTTGATGAAAAATCTTGTAGATATAGATACGGGCAGGGCTTTTTATAAACTAGGTATAAATTTTGTCTGTCTATGTTATTTTTGTCATTAAATTTATGCTTAGCAAAGTAGGTGGATACTAGCTAGTACACGCGACTTTTTAATGCAAATATTTTTCAGTCATCAGAATTACCATTTTAAGGTACTGCAAGTTGTACCTGTCGTCATATATCGTGATGTCATGAATAATTCAATTCATAGCACTGCGATGGCTAGTCTTAGGTCGTATATCTTGGGAACTTCAAATTTATTGCGATGGATTAGATCAGGGATTCCCAGTAATCTATGAAATGATCCTCTTTGTATTAAAACCATACACGAGATCTTGGGATAGACGATATTTTTTATATCAGAAGATAGCAAACAAGAAGATGGCTCTCCTGATGGAAAGAGAAACTATAGACACAGACTATAGACACCCAAGATGTAAATGGTGCGTTGCTATCCATGTGGCGGGTTGGCAATGCCACATGCATAAGTCTACCGGCTACCTTACCCTCCAAACCGGAACACGACAATGATAAGCATTGACGCTATTGCGGCAGGAATAGGTAAGGTGGTTGTACCAAATACCCAAACGAGACGTAGCGGAACTCCATCTCTTAGTAGTCACGACATGATAGTGACACGTATAGCCAATCGATTGTCTTTTACGACCTGCCTGGTAGAACGGCAGTTGGTCTATTCTTCTAAGAAGCCCGGACCAACACGATAACGAATACAGTATCAGAGTGGTAGAGTTCTGTATTGTCTCGCCCGGGTCTGGTACCACCGCATTAGCTATTCCTGCCGCAATAGCGTCAGTGCTTGTCACTGTCGTGTTCCGGTTTGGAGGGTAAGGTAGCCGGTAAACTTATGCATGTGGCATTAGACCTCGCCACAAGATAGCAACGCACCATTAACATCTTTGGTGTCTATAGGCGATGGTTGACTCTTTCCATCAGGAGAACCATCTGCTTGTTGGCTATCTTATGATATAAAATAAATAAATCAGAGTTATATTGTATGAATAATATGAATAATGCTCAACTATCTTTCGTTTAAAAACTTTGAAAATAACAAAGAACAATTTCAACACTTTAGGATTTGTACGACCTTCTCTCAAGCCGGGACGCTCTAAATAACTGAGCTAGTGTTGACTAGTTCAACGTGGCGAAATTCTTCTTTGCTATGTGATCGATTCCTTATCCTTAAATATTTGCACAATATTTGATATTCTTCTTTATCCTTAAATATTTGCACACCACATTATGATAGAATATTTGAATTATGTATACTAATATTATAAAAAGAAAACATTTTTTCATTCGAACTGCAAAGGACTGGAACATGCTTCCTGAGTCTGTGTTCCCCGACAAGTACAATCTGGGTACCGTCTAGTGAAGCGCGTTTCATCTTAGGCCTCATCTTAGCTTACCATCAGGCGAGATCGTGGTCAAGCGCTTCCCTATCGATAATAAAAAAAAAGTTGTATGTTTGTAATGAATAAACTCAAGAACTACTTGATTGGTGTTAAAAATTATTCTACCGTTAGAAAGCTGCACTACTCAGACAGCATAAGCTCCTTTTTATCAGAATATATGAAGTTATGATTAAAGTTATGATTTTGAATTGGGTCACAGGAACGAAGTCGCGAGTATCAACTAAATGAAATTTCTGCCAAGTCATACACTGCGGTCGCTTACATACTCCAACAAATATTTCGCAATACCGCGACCGGCGGGGTGATCACGTAACTCGCAATGCGAAATTATCGTGATTGTTTATAACAGCCTTGTACATTAGTGGTAGTCGTTGCCGCTTGATTAGTTTTGATGCTGTGACATTGCAAAAAGTGCATCTAGTAACCAGCAAGCAATTGGCGACGTTTTTGATGATTATTTCATTACGTTTAAGAGTCATCGCTGATCGCTAGCGAATTGCAAACGTTAGATGATACGCCTACGGCTTAATTATAGGCATCACACTATTGCTTTATACAAATACAACCCGTTGAAAACTTTTTGAGTACTTAGTATTTAGTCCCTCCCCCTCGTAGTTCGGAGGTCCGAATACATTTTAGACGAGTTGTACATTCGCTTCGTCATTATTTTACTGTTAGTGCTTACATAATATAATACTTTGTTCCAGGATATGGTGAACGGAACAAATGCAGACACTCTAAATTTACCAGCCAACGCAACATCTATTAGAGAAAATATAACGGATACTTTTAGGTAATCCATTATTATTATTAACATAATTCTTTATTTGTATCACCTGTGATCATTATAGACACGTATACGGTTTACGATTTTATATCATGGGATAGGTAGCAAAAAAGGGCATGGCTTTCTTAGTGAAAAGAGACTGCATGGCGTTGTAATGGTAGGTGGTAATGCCACATGCATAAAGAGATAACCTTTGCCTATAGATGCCAGTGGTACGTTGCTATCTGCATGCATTAGTTAGCTGCCTTTCATTAAAAACTGGAACACGTCAGTGACTATATTGTAGCAGATATAGACAAACACTTGTAGCAAAACCGTGTGAGCGTTAGTGACATATTTGGCCAATCATTTGCCTCTAAATGAACACCCTGGCAGAATGGTAGATGTTCTCTTTTTCAAATGAGGCAAGACTGTCATGGAAATATAATTTGTTGATAAGTTGGCCACCTGGATGGAACTTAATAATATTTGACCAAGGGAGCACCAACTGCGTTTCTGGTTAACCTTTTGTACTTTACTTCGCTCTTGGAGACGCGTGGGAACTAGTGCCTTCAAGCGATTGTG
Organism: Apodemia mormo; assembly: GCA_036924255.1. Taxonomy (NCBI): domain Eukaryota; kingdom Metazoa; phylum Arthropoda; class Insecta; order Lepidoptera; family Riodinidae; genus Apodemia; species Apodemia mormo. The sequence goes on from JAUPFN010000029.1 coordinate 1,948,231, forward strand.
TCATACTTACTGTTGGAAGCAGAATTTCGAGTAAATAGGCCGTCTTGGTACCAAGACAGCCTACTTACTCGAAATTCTGCTGAGGACCTCTTCAAACTCTAAATCACTGTGGTGTAATAGCAATCAGGCTTAACTTAATTGTAAAAGTCTTATTCCCTAGCATTTTTATGTTTTAACGTTTTTGCTGCCTTTTTGTTAAATAAAGCAGGGGAATTAGATGTATTTACCTACTCCTCTTTACCACTGAGGATAGAAGATCTATATATATAATACCATCCTCACGTGAACGGTATTTTGTGTATCGTCTTGATCCTTAGTGAATATGTCATTTGCATTTTACACTTAAATGGCATGTAGCTGGGATTTCGACCGCTTTGGCGCTAATCATAAACGTAGCATAAATATATAATCATAAACGTAACATAATAATATCTGGTTGACCGAGCTTTGCTCGGTTTTTCACATATTTTCGGAATTGATCTTTTCTTGGGTACCTTGAACCTTGATAAATCGATTCCTATAGAATATATAATTTTTTTCTTTTCTGTACCTAGTTGACCGAGCTTAGCTTTGGTTTTTCACATACCCATATCTTGGGAACCGAGCTTTTCTTGGACCTGAAACCTTGATAAATCGATTCCTTGACCCGAAAACCCCCTAATTTTTGACTTTCATGAAAATCGTTGGTAATAAAGGTATTAGATTAATAACGGTCGTTAAAAACATTTACTGCTGAATAATTTTGTTTCGGGTTCCCGGACAACTAAACATTTCCCCAAGGCACGCGCAACGCAATGATCATCAGGAGGTTGTCACATTATATGTTAAAAATTTAGTTGATTCTGGTTTACAAAAGTTACAGTGATGGAATTAGACGTGGATGACCCTACCTCTAAAACTTTGAGGCCTAACCCTTTTGAAGATATGTTCGAAACGAAAATTGTTAATGAAATCATTAAACTTTTAGCTGTGAAAACCGCACCTACGGGTACTACGCCGACGTGGACAATGAATGCCAAATCTTTCACGTGTGTCTTCCATCACAGACACCAGCTGGTCGAAACGTTACTTACAGATGGAGCTTTATATGTCCAGCGGAGACTATATTTAATCAGGTATGCTTTTTTATCTTCATTGCTAATCAGCTGCTCTGCGGCTTTGCTCCTTAATTTTACCTCATTAAGAATAAGAATAAGAAATTATTTATTAATGGACATTTACCATACAAAAACAAAAAAAAGGAAAAAACAAAACTTATGCTTAAAAAAGTTATATCTAAAAGAAAGAGCAAAAGGTGATAGTAATAGTGAGTAGTAAATTGAGTCCATTAAAAGGGAATAACTTAGGATTTATTAAGGCTTGGGGAACCTCAACACTGGTTTTCAGTATCCCCTATTTATTTGACAGCAAACGAGCTTACAGCATGTGCAAAACATTATTTAAACGAAGTTCACTACTAAAAAATTCCCTAACACGATAAAGTATCTCGAGCGGGTAAAAAAAGTTGCGTACTATGTTTATGATGTGCTTTTCAAAATGCAGATTTTCATCCAATAATAAATCTAAATTGCTAACTTCGGTAGTACGTGAAGTAGGAGAACCATTTCTCAAGATTAAAGGATTTTTGTTACCAATATTTTTTTGACTTGCTGCCTCGTCCCCATTATCATATATTTAGTTTTACTAGTATTTATTACTAAATAATTGGATTCTGACCAAGAAAATAGGTTTGAATTTTCATATTATAGGACAGAAATAAACAGTTGTGTCTATTTTTTTATATCATAAGATAACAAACAAGCAGATGGGTCTCCTGATGGAAAGAGTCAACTATCACACCAGAGGTGTTAATGGTGCGTTGCTACCTTGTGGCGAGGTCTAATGCCACATGCATAAGTTTACCGGCTACCTTACCCTCCAAACCGGAACACGACAGCGATAAGGACTGAAAAATATTATGTATAGTGGATCATCATCAGGCAACTGACTGCAACGTTCAAACATCACTACATAGTATAAAACAAAGTCGCTTTCTGCTGTCTGCCCCTATGAATGCTTAGATCTTTAAAAGTACGCAACCGGTTTTGATGCCGTTTTATTTAATGGATAGAGTGATTTTAGAGGAAGGTTTATATGTATGATAACATCCATTATTTAGTAGAGAAATACTGTTATAAATATATTTAGCAAAATAACGTATGCCGGGGTCAGCTAATTAAAAAAGAAAATTTAAAAGTAATTATTTCATTTTCTTTAGGAAGTACTAGTTTGTACACGTCCACGGGATTCCATCCCATGTGAAGAATCACCCAACTTCTACTATCTCAATATGGAAATTGGCAAAGTAGTACCAGAAGAAGAAAAAGAAAACAATAAATCCCCTGCCAAAGAAACAGAAACTGTCCCGGTAAAGAACCAGAAACGCCAACCTATACGCAAAAAACAAAATATAATTGTAGAAGAGTTAATGAAAGAAGCTTTTGAAGAAATGCAAGCAATTGAAGAAGAAGGTATTGAAAGTCCGAGTTTGGGAGAAGAAAACGCAGAAATAGCAACTTATATAGAACCAAAACTAGACGATGAAGTTTCCAATGTAAGATTAGGAATGGAAAGGAAGTTGGGAAGACAAGGAAGAAATTGGAGGGGATCGAAACGATTCTTAAATGCTTGAAGACTATAACATGGATAATTGTAAATATTTGTGATATTGTAATAATAAAATCTATGCTTTTGAATGATTTTTAATGGAAGTTTTATTATTAATATGTAATATATTTAAATCGAAAATACTTTTATCTGCCGCGTGGTCTAGGGGATAGTCTATGTGGCATAGATCGTGAGAGAGCTCGGTGTGAGGATGATGTTACCTCCCGTGTCTCTTAAATGATCACGTAAAGCCGTTAGTTCCGGTTATCGCTAGAAGTAGTAGATAGTCGTTATCAGGTTGGTAAAACACGGCAAGAGGGATTACCACTAAATTCGCCAACAAACAATCAAGTAACTTGTGATGAACCAGAAAGTCTACTGACGTTCGGTTTACTTTGCCTGTCATGCAACGGAACCGGGTGTTACAATGATGCTTAATATATATTATATGTGGTTGAACCACGGGTTGAACCACGGCTTGAACTATCGGGTATCGAATATTTAAAGCAAGGGGCCTCAAAAATTTCAAATTGGTGAATGAAAAATATTATCAATTAACAAGTAGATTTCATAAAATTCTATGCTTCGGCATAGTTTTCGTTCCTTTGAGTTTAAAAAAACCTTCATTTAGCGGGAAGTTTCAGGGTTGACCTGCAAGATCAACCGGTTTACAGATTTTTATATTAAGTTGCAAAGAAAAAGCTCCTTGTAGACACTTAAGATGTTAATTATGCGTTGCTATCCATATGGCAGAGTTTGAATGCCACATGCAGAAGTTTAGAGGCTGCCTCATCCTTTAATTCGGAACACACCAGCGACAAGCATAGACGTTATCACGGCAGGAATATATAAGGTGGTAAGTACCGAACCTAGTCAAGGATTCTAACTTTTAGTAGGGTGGTAGAGTTTTACAACGTTTTGTTAGCCATCTCATAAGTGACATTTTCTGACATTTGCAATATGCCTAGCACAACATTTGATCTATTCTTCGTAAAGACCCTGGCTCATCAGAAGGATTTTTATATCATGAGATAGCAAACAAGCAAATGGCTCTCCTGATGGAAAGAGACAACCATTATCATAGACACAAAAGATGTTGAATGATGCGTTGCTGTCTTTATATGATGTTATAACATATTTACCAGTTTCCATAATGGAACACGCACTGACAATCACTGATGCTATTGTGACAAGGCCGTGATACTAGACCCGGGCGACACGATGCAGAATTCTACACCTAGTAGCCACAACGGTAGTGACTCGTATAGCAAATCATTAGCCTCCTACAAACTGAACTGAACGATGGATGATCTTATCTTTAAAGGGAGACGAGACTAACGTGAGGAGAATCGGAGCAATCATAAGATAGTAAGCAAATAGCTTTCCTGATTTAGACCATCATCTATAGAAACAAAAGATATTAATGGTATATGGTGAGATTATAATGCTACATACGCTCATTTATAGACTAACTTACTCTCTAAATTGTAATAAGATAATGACAAGCATTGGGACTATTGCGGCAGGAATAGGTAATGCCGTGGTAATAAAACACGGGCGAGACGTTTCAGAACTCTACTAGGTATATAGTAGTTACGAAGAAAGATACTCCTCCTTAGACGTCAAATCTTGACAAAGTGATCGTGGTTGATTACGATGTATTTTGCATTAAATACATCAACCCTCGCGAAACCGTAGGGTTAGTTTAAACACATAATTTCATTGTTTAGGTTTTGGTTGGTCTCTCTCTTAACGAAAAACAATTTGATATAACGACTGTGAAAATAATTTCACATTAGATAAGAAATTATTTTCGTTATTTCAAAGAGGAATGCGAATTTAGATATGAGTATCATTTCGCTTTGAAGAAACTTTTCGCTATGAAGCGAAGTTACTTTGTCTAAGCCCTCTGAAGAATAAGGAATAGTGATAAGCATAGGTGAAGAATTCTTCGATAAAAGCCAATTTTATGTAAGCCTTAATTAAAATGCGAGAGATTAAAAATACCTACTTGTTTTGATTCGTCACACTGATGTTTTGAAGTTGTACCTTTTAAATACAAACTTTACCTCATTTCTTATATTTGCAGTTTGCGGAAAATAAATGTTTTCTAGGAATATTATGAGGTAGGCACATATTCAAGGGGAGGGGGACAATGGGTGCAATAACCCCCCAACCCTGAAATGTTTCCAATTGTTGAAATTATTAGAATCGTCTAAGCAATATCACTAATTTTACATTACGATTATTGGTAAACGAAACTAAAAAAGTAAGCTCCCTGTAGTCTATTTTTTCACAGACTTGCGAGAAAGTTACTCAGTTAAAGTCTTGTAAGCACAGATTCAGGATTTGAATTAGGGGGGGTCGGAAGGGGCAATCCTAATTCATTTCACCGATTTAATCCGCTCAAAAATTGACATCTAAAAGAATTGGTAAGCAAGTTGACCCTGCAGGCGTTTCCTGAATCTTTTCGCTATCGCTAAATATCTATTAATATTATAAATGCGAAAGTTTGGTTGTTTGGATGGATGGATGGATGTTTGTTACTCAATCTCGCAAAAACTACTAAAGGGATTTGAAAGAACTTTGGCACAAAGGTAGGTGATGACTTGGAATAGCACATAGGCTATTTTTATCCCGGAAAGGTTAGGTTATCCCACGGGATCGCCAAAAACTTTTAAAATTCTTCGAGCTGTACGCTGGAACTAGTAAATAATAAGGTCAAATCAGTCAAAAAATCGTAAAATCTAAAAGTACACACCTTGTAATGCTCGATGAACAGCTTAATCATTTTACTACTATTTAACCGCATAAATGTGGAAAATAGATGAAAGATGGATACATTAAAGAATAAAAAAGTATCTTCACTTCCATATCCCCGAAGAGGTAGGCAGAGGTACAACAAGTGCACCCACGACTAACTGAAGATACTTGGTCCCACAGTGTAATAATTGTCAAGCCTATCGCCAACCAGACACTTACCGTTACGTTGTTTTTATCATAAAACTAAAAAAACACATTTTTGATTTTCCTGATTTGAACCTGGGACCATATGTGTTCAACACCGAGACCGAATTACCTGGAAGTGTTACGTGTGTAATCTTAATGTGGTAATATTCATAGAAACCACAGAGTATGTACCTAATGTAGATATTATGTGGCCGCGTTTCCGATCCGGTAGTTTTAAAAAAATATGTTGACGTGTCAAAATAACTTGTAAAAAGTTTTATTGAATAAAGTATTTCTGATTTCTGATTTATAGATGTGATGTAGAGCGTTTTCGAGTTAAATTTTAATTACAATTATAAACCTATTTATCATTTTCATCAGTTTTATATCATAATTATTTAAACAAAAATAATAGTTATTTGGTTAATATACATAATAGTTGTTCAAATTTAGTCAAATAGACTATTCTCGATCATTTTCTTGCAATCTTATTTTGGTATAACAAAGTATTGATTGAGTACATCCATGGATAGTAGGGCTCTATTTGCTACAGCTTTGCTATCATCTTTTTTATCATTGAATAATTTGCTAAATGATAGAACAAAAATAATATATTTCTCGCAAGTAAATAAATTAAATTAAATTACCGCCTTACCGTCAGCCTTCAGTTCTTATCTACGGCGGCATTTACTGTTTATCGATATATTCAATTAAGTTTACGATACAATATGTCATAAAATTTCCAATCATGAAATTAGTTCTGATCAGCCCAGAGAGATGCTAAATTACAGTGGCAAGATGACATAAAATTTAAAAAAAAACCATGATTCGTTTATTAATAATTTTAATAATATGCAATATTGTCATAGCTAATGTGAACGAGGATAATAAATTTATTGATTTATTACCGGAAAAAGAGAAAAGGGCTTTTTTAGATCGCATTGCTAGAAGAATTTTAGAAAAAGTTCAAGGCAAAAATTCGCCAAATGCATCACGTATTGAGGTTTCTGACGAACAATTGGATGCCCAAACTGCATTTGTACAAGAAATATTAAGAGAAGAATCAGAAAATATAAAAAAGAGAAGACGTTACAGTAAAAATAATAGACGAACTGATAAAGAAGATGTAAAACCAGTAACCGAAATCACAAGTGACACAGACAAACAAGAAAGACATATAGATTTAACATTACGTAATGGTGAAAAACGAATTAAAAAACAAACTGAAGTTGTACCATTACCCGAGGTAGATAGTACTAGTGACAGTAGTTATCAAACAATTTTAGTTGAGACTATTTACGATTCGTATAATAATAACAATAGTTTACAAAAGATACGAGAAATTAATGACCTAACTACCAGCAGTAATACACCAGATAGGGCTTTAAATTCTGAAGATAATCTAGGTGCACAATTCTCAAATGCAACTGGCACTACACAGATAAAGCCCCAAAAAGAATTAGGTTATAATACAAGACTTGGATCGACAGCTATACCAGATTTTGATTCAGACTTAAATGAATGGCTCTTCAAAAGAACAACTCCTTCAACAACCACTCAGAGAACGAATGTATCTACTACAACAACAGAAACATGGGATTCTACACGAGTGATATACGACACTCCGGATTCCAGCCAAGAGAGGTTTCAGAAGAAAACTAATTTTTCTACCAATAAAGAAAAAAATTTAAGAGAACATTTTACGACATTAATACAGTTAGTGACTACAGAAAGTGTTAATGCTAATATCAATTCCACTGCAATGGAAGGTTCTGATGAATATACATTATCTACACAAACTGAACAAAGTGAAGAAATTACAACTTTAAAAAATAATGCAGACATAGAAAGTACAGCGGCAGTTGAATCAGATAGTGATGTTAATTTAAGTGATCACGTATCAAAACAAATAACTGTAAGCAGTACAAGTGTTAACAATGGTGCTGCTAACATACAAATAAACGACGCAAGTAACGAAAAGCTAAAATCTAAAAGTGTGATAAATTTCAAAGCGAACAGCAATGAGAAAATAACATCAACAAGTGAACCGTCAAATATGGAAGCTCTATATGGCCATACTTATGTTACTCGCAAATTATCTTCAACAAAATATTCTGAAGAGGATATTAATAAAGATTTAAAATATATTTTACGCAATTATACGAAAAGCGAAGTTTTAAGTGTAAGTATAGAAAAATAATACAATATTGATAAATAATAAAGAAAATAGACTTGGATTCAATATCGTAATATTTAAATTATAGATGACTAATTAGATTATTAAAAATATTACATTACAGGAACGAACAAAAAATGTAACTGAAGACGATAGGGAAACTAGAAGAAATACATCAGAAACTGAAACTAATTCAAAAACGGATCAAAATAATAATGGTAGACTAAAATTTTTGAGTAGTAAAGACAAAAAACAAACTTTAAGAACTACTTCAAACCAAAAAGTGCACGAAGTTTATGAAATAGGTAAGTTTCATTTTAATCCCGCAAATATACAGGATTTTACACGGCATTACTATACAATTTGGTATCAAGAATATCAAAGTAGAGTAGGTTCGCTAAAATAATTTTTTTGCAGATCCTCAAACTCTTCCATTTATTGAAAGAAATCCAAGTCAAGTTGTAAATAATAAGCCAACCATAGAACAGAATATTGAACAATCATATTACGTTCCTGTTTATAATTATGATCCATCCAACGCGTATTACAATCCATATACTAGATTTGGACCTAGAAGAGGAAGTTCACAAGAACAAATGATCCAAAATATAATTGCAGAAAAATCTATTTTAAACGATGACAGATCTTTGGATGAGTCTAAATTAAATATAAATAGTTGGTTCGGAACAGGTAATAACGGAAAAATAATAAGAAAGCATCCGCAAACAACTTTATATCATAAAAACCTATTACCTGATTTACTCAAATTACCTAAGCAAAAATACAATACAGTATATTTTAATTTAAATGATTATACTGATTACTATTCAGGAAGATCTTTGAATACTCAAAAGAAATTTAAGAGAGAAAATAATTTTATTCCAAATTCTAACGAAGACATTCATCCTTTTAATAACCTTCATAATAGCGTCAATATTAGAGATCATATCAGGGCAGTTCGATATTTGCTATTTTTAAGACAAAGATTTGGATACATACCACCACTAAACGAAATCTATCCGAAAAAACGGAAGTCAACAACAAGAGTAACGACATTATCAAGAAATTATACGTCACAGGATAATGATACGGATGGGATTCTTCTGCCTGTGGGACATAGGGATAATGACAACAAGGTCAAATTAAAAAAAAAGAAACGGAACAATAAAAATAGTCCTATTGCAATGGATTACTATTTCGGAAGGCAAAGATCAGAAGAAATGAGTGAAGAATGGAATTCGATTGAGTTACTAAAAATAAACCCACTCACGCCAACTCCAATTTATAAACGTCATACCAAAAAAAATAGATTATCTACGAAAATGAGAAGACCAGAAGCATATAATAACAATAATGTTGTTAATAAACAATTAGTTTCAGTTTTACAAGATCTTATTAGAATGGATAATGACGGACTTCTCAATTATCCTTGGTTGAAGTCTACTGTGGACATTCGTGTTGGAATATATAAAATACTTGATTTGATGTAAGTTATGACAAGTAAAATTGTATTTATTTTTATGTTATAGCACTCACCCCGCGCTTGGGAATACTTGAAAAACTTTAAAACCAACAAAGAAAAATGTTGGAGTAAGGCAAAGTTAAAGGCATAGTTAAAATTTACATCACGGAGGACTGCAGAAACCTAATATTTTTAAATAATATGCATTAGAAATACATTAAATTAATAAAAATATACATTACACACACTACATTGATGTGATATACAGGATAACATACACACATGTATATAATTTTCTTACGTCTAAAGTCTGTTGTCAAAGTAAAATTTGATTTTATTATTTAATCAATGGTTGAATTTTGACTAGATTGCGACTAGGCAATACATATAAGTTAAATATTTACATTGAGGTAAATATGCAATATATATATATATGTCGTAGTGAAATTGTCAGTACCGTTAGATTATAATTTACCTAAGTGATATTATAATTTAACTGCTAACCTAAATTAACCAAATTATAAAATTGCTATTGACAATTTCACTGCGACATATACATTACTACAGTTATTTAAATTGGACAGGCTACTTACAGTTATTTAAATTAGAACCTCATTCGCCAACATTAAAATGCTACCTTTAGATTAATTTTGAAATGAGGCAAATATCGTCTAAAGATATTTATAATGTGAATAGTGCGCAGAGAGTTTTATGTACTACGTTATGTCGTTACGCTACGTTATGAAGTAATGTCAAGTAACTTCTATGCTAAGCATAACCTCTATTACGTAGTACATAAAAATGGTACGTGTTCCATTTCGTTAACACTTTCTGCAGAGCTAAAAAAATAAATCGTCCAACGAAAGTCAAATATTATGGCTCTTACGCGCTTAATTTAACAAAGTTTGAAGTAGGTGCAGTCCACGGACTGCATTTTAAAGGAACACAATTGGCGTGGCGCATGTCATGTCTAGTATATTTATCTAGTCTTTAATCTTTGATAGTGCGTTTCTATACGGCAGAGTGGAAATGCCACATGCTTACTGGGCACCTCATCTTCCAAATTGGAACACGTCAGTGAAAATGAAATGAAATAAAAATGAAAAAATATTTATTTGCAAGAATATGGTTTTTTTATAGCAGAGGGGGCAAACGAGCAGGTGGTGCACCTGATGGTAAGTGATCACCACCTCCCATAGACAACTGCAATACCGGGGGTCTTGCAGCCGCGTTGCCGGCCTTTTAAGAATGAATAAGCTCGTTTCTTGAAGGTCCCTTAGTCGTAGGAAACACCCCGAGGGTAATTGATTCCACAAAAGAGTTATTAAAATAAATTAAATAACCATCATATTCTACTATAATATGGCGTGCAAACATTTTAATTTAGGTCGATTTCTTTATAATCACTACCGGATCGGAACGCGGATACACACTGAGAAGATTCGGCGGAAGAAACTCAGCGGGCTTCTTTTTTTTCTATTTCATGTATTACAATTATATGTATTACAATTTATTAGAATTATTTCACATCAAAAAGTTATTATTAGTGATAAGCACTAATATTTTTGTGGCAGGAAACAATGAGACGATGGTACAAAACCCGGACGAAGCTTTGCAGAACTCTACCAACTAGTAGTCACGATGCTAGTGACATGTTTTCTCCTGTGTTAGTGCGGGCCTAATTTTGAAGAAAATATCATCTGCCATTCTACCAGGCAAGTCGTAAAAGGCGACCGGTTGGCTATACGTGACACTACCTTCGTGACTATTATGTGGTAGAATTCCACAACTCACCCGGGTATATGGTATAACCACCTTACATATTTAAGTCGCAATTATGTCAATGCTTGTTCCTATCGTGTTCTTATTTGGAGAGTAAGGCAGGCGGTAAACTTAATCAAAATCAAACAATCTCAAAACACATCAACAAAATCAACAATAAAAAAAACAAAAAAATGTTTTATTCAATTAGATCATTACAGGCACTTTTGATGAGTCTAAATTTTTTTAAAAATGACTACCGGATCGGCCACGCACTGAGAAGATCTGGCGGAAGAAACTCAGCGGGCTTGCCTTTTTTGTCATTTTTTAATAAAAAATGCGTTACATTTATTACAAGAATTATTTCATATTACAAACAATAAAAGAGATTGGTAATTTTGTTAATACACTTGTACTGTTTCATATATATATATATATATATATATATATATATATATATATATATATATATATATATATATATATATATATATATATATATATATATATATATTCGAATCTCGGATAGCAACCGCTATGCCCCTGCATTTTAAATCTGTAATTTCTTCGAAAATATTCATTTAAATTACATGCTGTAAACGGCCATATTAATTTATATTAAATCAACAATATATTTAAGGCATTTAATTGGATAAGGATTAGTGCTGTATTGCTTCAAATTGCTTCGAAAAGAAGCCATTATTTCGCGTAAAATGTAAATGACAAAAAATGCTATTGTGGGTTATCCATAAGAGATAGACATATACCATCGCGGTGTTTTCTGTAGACCTTTTCAAGGTGTACAAATGCTTAGTACATTATTTTGATAAATCTCGTAGGGTTTAGCCTGCGTTTGCAATGTAAGCGGAAAAAAATATAATTATTTATGACATGACATCAGAAAACTCAAAAATTGCAGTATTTCTCTACAATATATTGAATGTTATTATACATATAAACCTTCCTCTTTAATCACTCTATCTATTAAAAATATCTATTTTAAAGATTTAAGCATACATCAATTCGATAGACAAGGAATCGATTTATCAAGGTTCTAGGTCCAAGAAAAGCTCGGTTCCCAAGATATGGGTATGTGAAAAACCGAGCAAAGCTCGGTCAACCAGATATTTTAATTAATATCGCCAACTGGTTTCGCCTTTTACGGACTTGCTTGAACTTTGAAGATGCCGTAAAAGGAGAAACCGGTTGGCAATTTTAATTAAATTTGAAGTGATTTGTGTATCAGTACAAATATATTAACAAAATTACAAATGGAGTTTCACCAAATACCAACCATAAGTAAGCATGAGGAGCAATTACACATTAATCATTTAAATTAATTACACACTTATGTTTTGTATTGCCCTTCCACCCTCGGGTAGAAACTCACATTAACATATTTGATGTCTATAGAGCAATCTCAAGCAGATTTGCTATCTAATGATTGAAAAATATTTAAGCCTTTATTGCCGAATATAATAGAAATATTTTTAAACTAAAGCTTATTCCAGTACATCGGAGTTTCCGGTTTTAGTGTTCAGAGTGTCCTGTGACACATAGGCCTCTTCCCTCTTCTTCCATTCTTGTCTGTCATTGGCAATGAACTTATATACGATAACTGGAATGACTACGAAGCAATATTTAAAAATAAAAATGTACTTTATTTCGTTCCTAATAAAGTTGACATTTGTTTCTTACGTAACAGAGGGGAAAAACGTTCTGAGCAAGACAACGACATGAGTGGATGTTGTCCCTTTCTTGCAATTGCCAGTGTAAATAAAACTTTCGGATGGTAGATTTTTATATATTCGTTAATCGTTAAATCCCTTTTATTCATATACGTCGATAGATACATTAGCATAAAATGTATTGTAATTAATATAGTGAGTTCTAAAATGTGCTTATTTTAATTATTACGTAATTACTTATGCAATGCAAAAACTGTTTTTCAAATTAGTAGAATTACTTAGTAGTAATTTGCAAACTACGCATGGCCACACTTATATATGGCGATTGGCGCTTTATTTAGTATTTATTTAGTAGAAAGAGACACACTCCACTCATGTCGTGGTAGTCTTCGGAACGATTTTGAAGCGCGTGTAAACATTCCGGGTAGAATGTAACTTCCTTGGTCATTGGCTTTTCTTGACTATATTTTTCCTCCAATAGCCTTGAGATCATCTGCCCATCTTTTGATTTGTCTTCCTCTTCTTCTTTTGCCGTCACGTGACTGCCATTCTGTTATCATTTTTGTCCATTTCATCATACTCTCTCCTGTCATATGCCCTTGAAAAATATGCTTGATCAATTATTCGCCCTTTACAAATCACCAGCAGAATGATAGTTTATCTATTCTTCAAAAAACACACAAACAGGGAAGATAAATTTAATTAATAATTATTTTTTGTGTTATAGAAATCAATTTCATTATGACTCATATATTCATCCTAAAGATCTTGAGCTGTTGAAGTATGTCTTTTATTTGTATAAATATACACAATTAATGATAGTCAAGGAAGATGACCCTACGTATACGTATCTGAGAAAAAAGTCCTGGTTGCCGAAAACTAAAAAAAAACAAAGAATAAAACAACCATGGAAATTAATGAGAGATGTTTATAGTTTTCTAAGGGATTCTGAAGAAGATCAGCCATTTTTAATTCTTCATGAGCTGCAAGATTTCATAAATGAAGTTCTGTTTCATTTGAATATGGTAAGTATTTTGCTATATACCTTTAAGTTTTGAACAGCCTACATTTTTTTAGTTGAGTTAGGTTTTACAGTAAACGTAACTCATCTGTGCGATTTTACCTGCGAGTGTAAATATATCCTAATCCATAATAATCAATCCATAATAATCAATCCATAATAATCAATCCATAATAATCCATCAATATTATTAAAACTTTCACCCCCTTTTTTAGTCCTTTAAAGTTTAAAAAGTAGCCTATCTTTGACTTCAGGTGTTCAACTATTTTTTTTTTATATCATAAGATAGCAAACAAAAAATCCTGATGGAAAGAGTCAACCATCGCCTATAGACACCAAAGATGTTAATGGTGCGTTGCTATCTTGTGGCGAGGTCTATTGTCACATGCATAAGTTTACCGGCTACCTTACCCTCCAAACCGGAACACGACAACGACAAGCACTGACGCTATTGCGGCAGGAATAGGTAAGGCGGTGGTACCAGACCCGGGCGAGACAATGCAGAACTCTACCACCTAGTTCAACTATTTATTGACTAAATTTGATTAAAATCGATTAGCCATGAAAGTGATCGATAGAGTTTTTGTAATAATAACATTTTTTGACCAAAAAATTAAATTAAGGAAAAGTTATCCGTGGTCATATATATTTCCCGTGTTGGTTTCGGGCTCCTTTGAAGAATAAACCAACTGCCGTTCTGCCAGGCAGGTCGTAAAAGACGATCGATTGGCTATGCAAGTCACAACCATCGTGACTACTAGGTGGTAGAGTTCTGCATTGTCTCGTCTCCATCTGATGCCACCGCCTTACTTATTCCTGCCGCAATAGCGTCAGTGCTTGTCGCTGTCGTGTTCCGATTTGGAGGATAAGGTAGCCGGTAAACTTATGCATGTAGTATTAGACCTCGCCACATAGCAACGCACCATTGGTGTTTATAGGCAATGGTTGACTCTTACCATCAGGAGACCTATCTGTTTGTTTGCTATTTTATGATATAACAAAAATCTTAACTCTGTAAAAAGGTATGTGTGGTCTAATTAAGGGGGGTGGGGGGGGGTCAGCATATTCCATACTGTGTCCTCACACTAATATAAAAATAATTGACGCGTCGAATTGAGAACCATCCCTCGTTTTTTAGTTAGTATAAAAAATATCTTATCCGCGTAGCTTTACGTTCACGATCAGCACCGCGGGCGAAAGTGCGCGGGTCGGCGATGTCATCAACATACTTGGTCATACAAACTTTTATCCCTTTTTAGCCCCTCAGGCTTTGATAAACAATAACAACAATCAGCGTAGCCTACAATCTCAGCGAAAAAAATGGCTAGCGAATGGTAAAGACAGAATTAAAAAAACTATCGCAACCTCATAAAAGTACTTTAGGTATATCTTAATAATAATAATCGTCTCTGTAGTCTAGTGGTCCAGCGTTGGCGTTGACCACATGAGGTCCCAGGTTCGATTCCCGGGTCGGGCACATAAGAAAAGTGTTTTTCAGTTTTCTGAAAAACACAAATTTGACCGGGATTGAAAAGTGCCCGGTTGGCGATAGGCTTGCCACCTATCTCATTTGTGGGACCAAGTATCTTCGACTAATCGTGGGTGCACTTGTTGTACCTCTGCCTACCCCTTCGGGGATATGGGTGTGAAGATACTTTTTTTAATAATAATCAATCTAGATAAAACGGATGAAGTTCTCGACGCGTATATCTTGTTAAGTTAGACGACGCATAACTTTTTACAGAGTAAGTACTTTGATTTTGATAATTATTTTTTCTATTGGAACGGGTATACTCCGAGAGTGATATCTTCATTTACTTTTTTGGAAATTCGATTCACTCGCGTATTTTAAATGTACGACCACCTTTGAAAAGAGAAAGATAAGAACTTGGCATTAATTTCCATAAACAATCAAAATTATAAAATTGTATGCATTCCAACGCTGAACAAATAAAAATGGCTTTATCTCTGTCTAACAAGTTAGAATTTTCATAACAGATAAAGCTACAAAAATTTTGTCGGTGTTCTAATTTCAAATCATTTAAGAAAATTAACGTCACCTTAAACAGCTTGCAGCCAAAACGCCTTTACTAAAATACGCTGTCAATGTAGGTAAGTTAAAATTTAATGTCAAATAACTCTTTGATTACAAAATATTAAATTTTTCTATAATTTAAGTGTGTACCTTAAATCTAAAATAAAAAATAATTGTTAAAATAACATGCTCAATTGCAATATAATTTATCAATTGTTATGTAGACAGTTAACAGCTGTTCTTAAGTCCGCCATTGTTAGGGACGAAATGATACGGTTTTCCCTTGGTTATTTCATATCTAGTAAGTTTCCTACATCTAAGATGACCACGGATAACTTTCTATAGAGTAATGATACTCAGTAATCCGATTTCGATAATTCTTCTTTTCTGGAATAGAATATATATTCTATAATATAAAATATATATCCGAGAGTTGTCCTACAAAAATTAAAAAGAAAAACGCGCAAAGAAGTACGAAAATACAGGATGAATGATTATTTATCTCGTCATGTCACGTTCCCGACCAATATCTATACATATAATAAAATCTTAGGAAAGTTAAAACTGTACATTTTTTTAAAAGAATACTTGGGGCGTGATCTATAATCGATATCGAAGCCAAAAATATAGTTTTTAGAATTTATGTTTGTTTGTATGTATGTCCGGGGTAAACTCAAAAAGTAATGCATGGATTTACTTCAAATTTTGTATGAATATTACTAATAGGTCGGGTCAACATATAGGCTACATATTATTACGCTATTACCTACGGGGGAGGAGCTGTGTGGAGTAAATGAACTCCTCGCGGACGAAGTCGTTGGCAAAAGCTAGTATTCAATACAAATAATTTGTATCGCAAAACATCGTTTTCCGGGTCAGCAAGTAAACGTATATATTTTTTATTTATTATGTTACATAAATATTTAGGTAGATAACAATTACTTTTTTAATTATTTACTACACTTACTTTATGCTTTTCGGTATTTTTAATCATTGGTGCGTTTTGAGGAATAAAATTATAATATTTTTAATTTATTTCCTCAGCGCAACTAAAAGGTGCGCTTCGCGGAATAATTTAGTCGCGCTTCATTAGTTACGCTTGAATATGGTTGCGCTTCGAGGAACACCTCATAATTTTTCCCAACGCGCCACAAAGGTACATTTTTAACCTTTATAATTTCAAAAATTATGTTTTTTTCAGTTCCATAATACAATAAAGAAGATCGCAGTAACGAAAACATACAAAACTCAAAATTTGTATTACGATTTGAAACGCAATTTCCTGAAAAATGCAAGTAAAAGACAATTGAAGCAAGTGTTACTTCATCTTTCAATGTACAGAATTGTTCAAATGATAGAGTCAAATGCTAAAAGTATCGTTAAAAAAGGTTTTAAGAACTACGTGCGGGATAATAGAGCAGTCGTTGATAATACAAAAAGTGAATTTGTTTTTGTTATGAAACTTCTAGAAGAATTAAGCAATTTCAATACATAATTTTTGATGAGGGTTTTTTTATTATCCACAGTTTCTATATTAATTATTAAGATCATTAAGAATAGTCGAGAGGTCAGCGATCTTGACTACATAATCGATTTGATTCCCGACTGGGTGCGATAAACAATGATTGTATTTCTGTTTTTTATTTTATTTTACAGGACTGCATCAGCGTTCGTTCGTTCATTCGTCGAAAAAATTATAACTATCACCTAGAGAAAACCAGAAATGTTTAAGGCGTTTTGCTATCTGTGTGGCAGAGATCAGTGTGGAATGCCAAATGTATAAGTTACCGGCTACCTGACCCTCCAAACTGGAATATGACAGTGCCATTGTAGCAGGAATAGGAAATGTTGTGGGACCATAACTAGGTTAAGACGTTGATATCACCTAGTTAGTAGTCTTTTTAGCCTTTTACGAGATGCCTGTTTGCAAGGCAGTTGATTTATTCTCCAAAGAGGACCCTGATAAATGGAAATATGAATTGGCGTGTTTTTATACTTACTTTTTATATTTCAGTATATTTTTAACTCCCGACGCAAATCGACGGGTGTTATAAATTTCAGGCGTGTATCTGTGTATGTGTGTATTTGTATATTTGTCCATAGCATCGTAGCGTCCTGGCAGATGATCAGATTTGGTTGAGGTTTTTCTTAATTGAAAGCCCTGTTTTGCGAGATGGTTCTTAGCTATAATTCAATAGAATCTTTTCAGCCGTTTCAAAATCACTAGCTCTTTTCAAATTGATGAAAGGAATTAAGCAACTTTTAAAGACTTTATCAATATTAATTTTGTATTCTGTTACTTTATTGATATTGCAATTACATGGTAACCTTGACCTCATACTTTAAGATCCACATTCGAAGATCATCGGCATCTATTTAACTGGCAATTTTCGTAAGTAAATAACAGATTTTCCTAATATTTCAAGCCACTTTTGAACGAATTTCTGATATCAGTTTGTACAAAATTTTGGCAGACTTGTAAAAACTCAGTAATATTGCAACTCTATGGTATCATCCAACTGAGCTCATGATGTAGCCTGGATGTATAGGGACTGGAACTCTCTGATGCAGAATTTTAACAAGACAACGTTGTTTGGACTCATTGGTCTTGTTGCAATAAGTACTAAGTTTGATTAGTGCTCTCGATGTCGAAAATCTGAAGATGGAGCTGAAAAAGTGCTACCGAAACTCACGCGTAGTTTGTAAATAGAAAAAGATAAGATAGTCAAATTCGGACTCGATGGATTTTTGATGACCTGTACTTTCCATTACATATAATGTCGAATATCTGAAGATGAAGCCATAAGAGTGCTGTTGTAACTCACAGATAGAAATTGCTAATATAGTGGAGTTCGGAATTATTTCATTTGTTACAAGAAGTTCTTTCTCATGACGATAAGGCTTTGAAGATTGAGCCAAAAAAGTGATATTGAAACTTCAAGATTCCAAATTCAAAATGCAACTACAATGAATTCCTAAACTAAACGAGGTAATGTTTTTGCTTAAACACCTTAGTGCTAGATGATTTTCAGGATCTGATCATGGAACCGGAAGGATCAAGGAACCATGAGAAATCTTAAACCAAATAAGGTAAACTAATCAAAATTGGACTCTTTTGTTCTGCCTGGACAAACGCTGTAGTGCTAAATAACTTCCAGAGTCTCAGGATAGATCTGAATGTACATAATGGGAACTTTGGAATAAAATATAGCAGCACAGTCGATTTTGGTGTCGTTTGATTCATTATTATAGGGACGTTGGAGCGGAATGGCTTCTAGTGTCTGATGATAGAGCTGGAAGATGTACTCGAGCACTCTTACGCTAAATCGAGATGGGGAGCCCTTTGTTTTTTTTAACAAACATCCTAATACTAGACGATTTTCGGTGTTTTATAATAGACCTGATGATGGAGGTCATGGGAACTTTGGAAAAAATAGAGTAAATTT
Source organism: Apodemia mormo (assembly GCA_036924255.1). NCBI lineage: Eukaryota > Metazoa > Arthropoda > Insecta > Lepidoptera > Riodinidae > Apodemia > Apodemia mormo. The sequence continues at coordinate 1,967,415 of JAUPFN010000029.1, forward strand.
TTACAAGGATCTTGAAATACGATAGTTATCAGTGCCTGTGTTGGGATTTTATCCGGATAAATACTCAAAATGGATAAATACTCATAAATATTCGTTTTAACTTTAGTATTTATCCAAAATAGCGGATAAAAACTAGTTAAAATTTTAATTTCGTTCTTTTACATAAATTTTGTTATTTTTGAAACAAAAAGATTGGAATATATGAAAATTTTATAATAGAGCTGATGATGGAGGTCTTGGGTACATTGGAATACAATAGAGTCAATGTTCACAAGGATTTTGAAGTACGATGGGTAGCAGGTCCTAATGAGTAATGATAGAACTGGAAAAAGTCTATAAGAACTTCTAAGGAAATCCAAATAAAGTCATTGAGTGTGGGCTGATTGGGTTTGTTATGACATACACTTTGGTGCTGGATAATTTTAAGGATCTGATGATGAAACTAGAAAGTGGCCATGATAATTTTTAAACTAAACAAGATAAAACCATCAAGTTTACATATATACAAATACAAAATATGTATACTCCATTAACAGCCTACACTAGACTAATAATGTTAGATTTTTGGACCAAATTATTTCTGGCATTAATCTGAAGCACTGGGAAAAGGCACACGATGTTCCGATTGGTTAATTCAAAATCGGTATTTTGTAGTATGCGTTTTCAGTGAGCTTGGTCAGTAATAATTTCAGAAAATTTCAGATTATTATAAGATCTATTAGTCTGATGTGTTGACAGAACAATTGGTCTCTTATTAGGTCTCTAATCTGTTTATTCAATGATATACACATTTAAACATCACAACTGAAATAAAACAAAACAGTTCCGTAATGTGTACTGTTGTATAATATTTTTACAAATATACATCATAAATAAAATATAATCACAATCTTATTAAAATATTTTACTACAACTTTGGTCTTATTTTTATTTCTATATTTAACAACAAAAACCATTTAATTCACTAAAATAACAATTATTATGGTATGTATGTAAACTTTAAAACATTTTATTAATAACAAGCAATTCCTAAAATATATAAGTGTTTTAACACCTATCCCGTGCTAGAAACATTTTTAAAAAAATAACAAATATTTTTTTTGATACAATTGAATTTTAAAGTCGCTAGTTCTTATTTAGCTATCAGTACGATCGGCGAAATTGATCACAAAGCAAAGAAGAATGTTATGTTCAATCAAGCGACACGTGGCTCAGTTGGTAAAAGTGTGCCTATCAAAGGCAAAAACGCTAGTTCAAATACAGTCATGTCAATACTTTTCTTTGTTAAATTTTGAAAATTTTTTGACATGATTTTTATAGTAACAATTTCTTCTACTAATCTCTTCTTTAATCTCTTTCTCTTCTCTAATCTACTTTCTTTAATCGCATTAAGTGATTTTAGTTGGAACAAACCATTGACAACCTATTTACTAGACTAATATTGTTTGATATTTCATAAGATCTATTAGACTGATGTGTTGACAGAACGATTGGTATGTTATTAGGTCTCTGGTCTGTTTACTCAATGAGGCAAACCCATAAGTTTTGTTTTCGCGTGATATTGGCATAAGTTAAATTCATACTGTCGCGAGACTAGAACAATATCTCGCGAGTGTGAATTTGTATAAAATTGTAATTCATTAATTTAATTGTGCCAGTTTTGATAGCGTATTGTATATAATTATGTACATTAATTAATTATACTAGTGGTAAACGTTTGCGTATGTACACAGATTGACATACGAAAAAATTGTATATATTGAAAGACACGATAGTTAATGATCATAACTAAACTTTAAAAAATGTAATATAAAGAGGATATTGCTTAACTAAATAGTAAATTTTAACGAAATTAGTGTAGTAATATTCAAAAAGTATGGTCACCGCATGATGTACTAATGAGTTTAGTCGCAAGTTCGATTCGCTGTTTCTAAGAAATGAACATCGATGCGCCATGCGTGAGTATCCGTACTAAAAACTTTTGTTTGAAAATTAAGTCAAAATTTAAGTAGGTACAACTTTTTTATTAAATAATCACAGAATCTAGTACTGAACCCACCGTGCAGTGTTTACTTTTATAATATTTTACCAGTCAAGTTATTATTTTATATTTATACTATACAATCAATAATCTCTTATGTGCTAAAATAAATTGTACTAATTGTACTTCTATATACAATGTATAAATATATTAGACACTAAATAAATAAGTATCAATACGCCGAACCTCGTAGTATTCAAAATATATTTTTTACGCTCTGTTTACAGTTTCAATACAATATTTTTTAAAACACATTTGTATTATACATACCATAAAAATATTAATTTTCTTTTTATTAACCGATTTGGGTTATATTATAAAAAATCCTGCTCTATATCAAAACGAACTATCTATAAGGAATAAAATATACATAATAACATGCTTTCCGAGGCACAAACATAGTTAATACAATATAAAATAATTATTTCATATATATGAGTATATGTATATATTTATGCATATGTTTGTATTGTATATGTATATAATATAATGATAATAGTATCAAATTATTTCTAATATTTATTAAATAGTATTGTAGACTGTATATTGTACAAGAGCTACTGTTGTGTTTATATAAATTATAAGTTATAAATAAGATATAATTTATATATACAAATAGTATAAAATATATTACGTGATTTGTTTATACAGGATTAGCCATATCTCATATAAGTCATATCAATTAAATATTAAACAAATGTTTTAGATACATACATCTTAGGCTATCTTTACATATACAAATATACTTCTTATATTAACAATGTTATACATAAATTATACAACCGTTAATTTTAAGTACCTACTTAATACATAACTTATAAGTTGCAAAAACCCTGTCCGTTCGACCCGAAATAGGCATATAAGTAACTCAATGACACTATGAAAATATAATGGAATAATATTTATAAAAATAAAAATATTATTGTATTTTAAAGTGCTCCAATTTTGAATCAAAATTAAGTAACTTGTCTTTAAGTCAAGCTAAATATTTTGAAAATATATTCATTAGCGGATCCAGCCTTCGGGTCAGATGGGGTCACATATTTGAGGTTCAGTCAAGATAGGCTCTAATTCTATTTATTTGCAATCATAAATCCATACGTAGATCCCTGCCTAAGAGTCATGACCCCCATGACCCCCTGGATCCGCCCTTGTAACCACATATACAGCTTGTAGGCATGGGCGTACCCAGGTTCTGGGCCAGGGAGGACAACTGTAACATTTTAAGACTATATTTTTATCTTATTATATTTTTATCTACAACAGTAAATATTTAGTAGAGATGTAAACAAATTCCAGGGTAGAAGGCAGCTGCCCCACCCTGCTCTCCCCCCTCGGTACGCCCATGCTTGTAACGAATGGTGTATTGAAAACTTCAGAAACCATCCCATTTGGACATTCTAGCCATTATGGCAATTCTCTTTTTTTGTGGAGAATGCAAATTTCTTTTTACGATTTTTTTCTTATTTTCACGTTCGCCGTGTTGGTCCCGGCCTCCTTTGTAGAATAGGCTAACTGCCGTTCTGCCAGGCAGGTCGTAAAAGGCGACCGAATGGCTATCGAGTCACTACCATCGTGGCTACTAGGTGGTAGAGTTCTGCATTGTCTCGCCCGGGTCTGGTACCACCGCCTTACCTATTCCTGCCGCAATAGCGTCAGTGCTTGTCGCTGTCGTGTTCCGGTTTGGAGGGTAAGGTAGCCGGTAAACTTTTGCATGTGGCATTAGACCTCGCCACAAGATAGCAACGCACCATTAACACCTTTGGTGTCTATAGGCGATGGTTAACTCTTTCCATCGGGAGACCCATCTGCTTGTTTGCTATCTTATGATATAAAAAAAAAAACGCAATGTAAAGTGTACATTGTCCGAGTCTTTCTGAATATCTGAATCAGAAGAAAGAATATCTGATCTGAATCAGATCATTTCTTCTTTGTATGCTTCCTCAATCTTTACTTTTGTTTTAAAATAGGCCCTATAGTGTATGAGAATAAATCAAATTATACAAAATTAAAATAAAAATCGTTAAAAAAAATCAAAACAAATCTACACAAATCTCCAACGTTTTCATCTCAGAATCATGATCCAAATTCATGGTTTCGTCTTCCAGTAGATCGTTTTTTACACGCTGTATATGATCGTATTAATCCAAATAATGCCCTTGTCGATCGAATAGGGTTTTTGAAACTGATTATCTTTCTTTTTTATACACCTTTAAAAACTAATTAGTAATTAGGTATATCTATCGCAGTCAATTTGTATATTTCTTTATTATACAAACGGCGTCGTCATTTTATATTGTAAAGGTTCAATAAAAATTGCTAAAGGCAAATTATTGGTGACATAAATTATATATTCTACACTTAATTTTATCGTCGACACATGGTGAAACTCCATTTTAATACAATATTTATTAATTAATATCACTTGTACTGTTTCACAATAAGGTGATTAATTCATTATATTAAGGGCGGCTTGCACCAAAATGCTTAAATCATTTTAAGTCACTAAATACCACCGACCACACAGCCCATAGACACCTAATAATAGACGAATGGCTTGTGTCAACACATCTGACTTATAGTTCCGATGTAAATGTCCACGCGCCAATGAGTAGTGATTGAGTAATCAGTGTCGACCAATCAGATGCTCTGTACATTACTATCTTTCACTGTGGCCTTGAGTTAGCCAATTACGGCGTTGCAACCCCACTTCGTCTTACCTCAGCTAGTTGCTAGAATGCATTCAATACGGAAAATCAAACATTAGCCGTCTATAGGCTGGGTGGTCGGTGCTAAATACGTTTAAAATGACAGCAATAAAGGCGTTTTGACATTTGCTAAACATGTTTAAGGGACTAAGGGCAGCTTGCACCAAAATGCTTAATTAATCACTTTTAGTCACTAAATATGTTTAAAATGACAGTTTTAAGGCGTTTTGACATTTGCTAAACATGTTTAAGGGACTAAATGCATTTAAGCATTTTGGTGCAAGCCGCCCTAAATGCATTTAAGCATTTTCGTGCAAGCCGGCCTTAATTTTCAACCGTTTTCGCTCACACAAGCATCCTCAGGGTATTTTTATTTACTAACTAGCAACGAAATAAAAAAAATCATTACATAAATTACGTTAATGTCAACTAAGAACTCCAACGTCAACGACGATAAATGGAGCCCCGTGTACAGGTATCATCGAAATATAACTTAAGTCTACCATGTAAGAATCATGTAGGGTACTTGTTCTTAACAAACTATTCATTTATATAACAAGTTATTTGAACACAATGCCGCAGCTGTTTGTTAACAGCATCGGTAATGTTATGCACATTATAGTATAATGACGACATTTTACATTCAGGGTAAGGGATTTTCTAAAACTTATTTATCTTTGTAATCTGACGACGAAATTTGTATACGGACGAATTATAAAATTTTCCTGTGATATAGAAATAAATATGATTACATTTACTACCTATATAGGGGGAAATAATTTACATTACACAAAATGTTTTAGCGTATTTTATTGTCTATAAACCATATTTTAAAGCGAAATGACAATAGAGGTTTTACGAATAGAGCAGGCGAGTCAAGCAAACAGTCATCCCGTCCATGATTGAGAGAGAAAGAAAATTTATTTGGTATTTTTTAATATCATAAGATAGCAAACAAGCAGACAGCTCTCCTGATGGAAATAGGCAAACCATCACTTATAGACACCAAGTATGTTAATGGTGCGCTGCTATTAGTCTAGTGGGATGGGAGCGCTACATGTAAATATTTACCTGATCCTTAAAACCGGAACACGAAAGCAACAAGCAATGACGCTATTGCGTCAGCAATATAATTCGTCGTTACCAAAAAATCTGAGCGAGACGTTGCAGAACTCAGCTAGTAGTCACGATGTTACTAACACGTTTAGCCGATCGTACGACCTTTACGAACTTCCTGGCAGAATGGCAGATGGTCTTTTCATAAGAGTAGGCCTGTACTAATACGATGAAATTACTCGCTTCTCTTTTTAAAGACGCATGCACAACAGAGATACGTATTAAAAAGCATTGCATCACTTACAGAAGATACCAATCGAATATGATTACATAATGCGCATGCGTCATTAAACGAAACACGTATACCAAATATTCTATATGGTGTGTGGGTTTTTCTCTCGTGTTGGTCCGAGCCATATAAGCCACTACTATCGTGACTACTAGTAGAGTTCTTCAATATCACCTTTTCCTGTTACAATAGCCTCAGTGCATCTTATTGTCGCGTTCGAGTCAGGTAGCCGGCAAACTAATGCATGTGGCCGCCATATGGATAGCAACGCATCATTAACATCTTGGTGTCTATATTCGATGGTTGTCTTATGATATACAAAAACGTGTTTCTCTTCAATTCTCTCTTGCCCACTCTATTTATATATTATCTCTATGGAAATGACAGAAAATGTGTCGCCATCTTGTTTTTGAAATTTAAATAAATAATAAAAAAAATAAACTCTCATGCCACATTGTTTTAAGTTATAAATAATTGAATGTTTTAGTTTTTAAATTACCTTGTTTTTGCCTATTATGTTTTAATCACGTCTGTCGTATTACGTAATGCCTTACTCAACTTTGTCAATGCTTTGAAATTATTTCGAGGCGTAAAAATGTATTGATATGTAAAAATGTAAAATATGTTATTTTATTTCATATTTTCTGTCATCGTCACATAATAAAATTCCGATTGTTATTATGTTGAAATGCATTTGTTTATATTTGTTCCTTAAAAATTATACATTTTTTACAATTAATACTATAAAGAGAAACATTTTATGGTTTGTAAAATAGTCTTAAATAAACTCAAAAGTACTTAACTGATTTTAAACTTCTTTCATCCAGAGCTTGAGACTGGTTTGAAAAATACCCGTTAATGCAGAATTTTAGCTGTTTTTATTTAAGATTCTGCTCGGAGCGTATCTGATATGGGAGTGTTTAAACCTTAATAAACCGGTTTAAACCAAACCACGAATAGTAAGATCACGGACAGTGCAGGCAATAATTGGAAGTGGCGAATATTAAAAAGAAAGTTTTAAAAAATCTGTATAAACTGGTGTGAAGATACTTTTAAACCGGTTTATTGATTAAAACCCTTATACTTTTGCTCCGTATAAATCCAATATATAGGAGGTTAAGGTTAAACCTTTACAAAACGCTCCTTATGTACTTGCGCTGATTTCGCTTTAAAAATTAACCGGTTATTAAAACCTGCTTTCATTTAAGGAAAGGTATCCAGGAATAAAATTTTAGGGTAACTCTTACAACAGTCAGGATATTACATAAAGAAGACCGATAAAATTGGACTATTTAACATCTGAAATTAAGATCTACTACCTTAAAAATAAGGTGATTTATTATTAAACAAACTAGTATTATAAGAAACTTGTTAAGGATTATTACAAATATGCAATTATATTTCTTGTGAATTATTATCAGGTTTTGATAAAAGGAAATGTCATGAAGACTTGTGCCTACTATAAAAAGAAAAAAAAACAATTGACAGCTCTTAGACAATTCAATGTTTTGCTTTATCTATGTATACTATATTTATTGAATATTTTATATCGATTTTTCAGAATGTAACCACAACATTTATGAAAGTAATTTTATGCTAAAGGCCCTGATTGACGGGCGAGTAAAACCGCGGTTAATCGCGGTTAAAGTTTACCGGTATATCATTGCAATACCGCATCTTTACATACCGAGCCTGGCTCTCGAGTCATCATGTTTCCTACGTTTTTTCCACGATCTTTCAAACGCGACAGTTTTTCTCGCTAGTCTATTAGACAAACGAGTCGCAAGTAAAACCGACGTTGTTTAAAACCAAAATATAAGCTCGTATATTGAACAGGGTCTTAGGATAAAAAATGAGTCCATTTGATTCAATTTACGAGTCCTTATGTAAATGTGTATGTGAAACAATACAAGTCTATTTCAACCTAACGTATATTATCTAAATTTATGTATATTATTATACAAGTAGTATTGAGTGTATATTTTTCTGTATATACACCTAATTGCAAGTGTATATTACGCTTCAGTCTCCAAATCTGCCTCAATTTCCTCCGGCGTTCTGAGATCAATGGCGAATCTTTTCTTCATTACTGGAGGTTTTTCTTCTATTTCTGAAATATCATTACTTATATTTAAAATAATATCGAAATTATAGTAATTTAAACGCAGTAAACCTGCAATAACTGACTTCCAATCTTCTCTACTCTGACATCCTAAATCAGCTCATCACCAAATTTATATGGGTTCAAATGGGAAGTATTCCATACCAAAGAAAAAAAATCCAAATCGGTCTAGCTTATTTAGGATAAAAATCATGTGATAAGTCATGTACGGTGAAAGAGATGTTGGTGTAGAGAGTTCTAACTGCACATCACATTCTTTAGGAGTGTAATCTCTGGCAAAATTAGCATATTCATTAGCAATCATTGCTACAAATCATCAGACTTGATAGTATTCAATGTTTATCTGGTATAATGTACTACCTCACTTTGTGGTAACACGTGGGAAGTTCCGTGCCTTCAAGCGTTTTTGTCATACTAACTATTGGAAGCAGAATTAAGTAGGCTATTTTGGTAGATCCTCAATTTCTGAAATACCGTGATACAATAGCAATCAGGCTTAACCTGATTGTAAAAGTCCTAAGTCACCATTTTGCTGTCTCCTGCTAAACAGGAAGGGAAACATGATGAATTTTCCCACTCCTCTTAAATACTTCTGATTAATTTCGTTGGTTCCAAAACAGCTTAGCTTTTCCGCAGGGCACCCTGAGCTTGCAACTCAGAGGTTATCAGGATGGTTGCCGCTGTTGATTCTGGTTTACAGAAGTTACAGAGGTGGGAACGGGAGGTGAGCCTATTGCTTTCTGTTATTACAAGAGAGGTTTGACCAATAAGAAAAATTTTCAACTCGTTTACCTAAAGCAACGCAACGAGAAAAATTTTGTCATCGCATTTTTGTTATTACCTGCCCGATTCCCTGAAGTAAATTTATTAACGATAAAGAAAATGTCCTACCATTTGCGCAATCCACCGACCACACAGCCCATAGACACCTAATAACAGGCGAATGACTTGTGTCAACACATCTGACTTATAGTTCCGATGTATGTCCACGCGCCAATGAGTAGTGATTGTATGTAATGGTAATCAGTGTCGACCAATCAGATGCTCTGTACATTACTATCTTTCACTGTGGCCTTGAGTTAGCCAATTACGGCGTTGCAACCCCACTTCGTCTTACCTCAGCTAGTTGCCAGAATGCATTCAATACGGAAAATCAAGCATTAGCCGTCTATAGGCTGTGTGGTCGGTGGCGCAATCACATATTTTCAGTTCTCACTGTACTTACATAAAACTTAAATAATCCATAATTTGCACAGCTCTTACTGTATACCTACCTACAATTTTCATCAAGATCACTCGAGTCGTTTTTAAATTATAACGAAACATACAGATAAACAGACAAAATGATATGGTCTATCGTTAGCACAATCACATGTTCTAACTCTATAAAAATTCTTATCAAGATAGACAAAAATTGGGCGTGTTCACAACAACAGCTAACTTAAGATATCTAACAAACTAACTCAGACCTGTGAGAGTAAACAAAATTTTATTCTTATCTGAGTTTAGCCAGTTCAGTTCTGGACGCACTTTCTATCTTTAACTGTCAAAATCTATAGAAAATTGTTGGAATTATACAATGGCGCTTTGACTTACAATGTAAAATAAATATGTCTGATGTATGTATGTAATGAATATGACTTATGCTCTGGTTTCTTAAAACTGAGGTGCCTTCATAAAGCAGCCGTAATACAATGGTAAATTACGTCTCTAGAGCGATATCTATGTAAACAAAATGGTGCGGTATTCCAAAACGTCAAAAAGCGGTGCCGCCATTTGCATTACGGCCATCTTGTCAGTGTTGAATGGTTCGTGAACGTTTTCATTGATAACGGTGAAGCTATTTTTATGACTATATTAATGTTATTTGTGTTTTTTTTACCGGGCCTACGTACAAAATGAGTTCTAGCTCCAACTGGAGCGGATTTGAATAAATTATCTTCCTCCATACGACTATTTTTCTCTTCTGATAATAGTTCATTCTCCAAGCTAAATCAAGGTCGACTATTGTCTCCTAGATTAGTTTTGTTTGACGTTTGTTTAAAAAAGGTGCACGGCGGTGTGTCTCATGGCCATGGAACTTACATTATGTCATCACCATCACGTATTATGTATACAGACAAATGCTACATAATTACATAATAGTATTATATAGTATAGTATAGATACCTGGATTGGCTTGTATTTCTTTTACTCTTCTAGAATAGTCTTGAAATGCCGCTGCAAGAGAGTACGTTAGCCTTCTTGCTGCATTTCTGAAAATACGACGCATTTCATAAGTTAATACGCCGGTACTTTTGCAGAGTAGAGATAGCAAATCGAACGTTGACTTTCTGGTTCACCAAAATTCACTGGTTTGATGTTGATGAGATGAGATGAGTGGTGATTCCCACTGTTGCATTTACCATCGTGATAACGATTACAGCTTATTTCTAATGATAACCGAGACCGACAGCTTGACATGCTCATCTTTTTTTATATCATAAGATAGTAAGCAAGCAGATGGGTCTTCTGATGGAAAGAGTCACCCATCGCCTATAGACACCAAAGGTGTTAATGGTGTGTTGATATCTTGTGGCGAGTTCTAATGCCACATGCATAAGTTTACTGGCTACCTTAACCTCCAAACCGGAACACGACAGCGACAAGCACTGATGCTATTGCGGCAGGAATAGTTAAGGCGGTGGTACCAGACCCGGGCGAGACAATGCAAAACTCTACCATTTATTAGCCACGATTACTTACGATGGTAGTTACATGTTTGGCCAAACTAACTGATATTAAGAAAAGTAAATAGGCAGGAAAATATTCGCCAATTTTGCTGTACAATTCGTCATTTCACAATCTCGTACCAAAAGATCAATCTTCGTAATCTTATTTTTCAAAAGATAAACCTATCTCCTTTATCTTATCATAAGACACTTAGATATTTAGGTGACCTAAATATTTACACTATCATCTTGATAATAATATTTTAACTTATTTGTTTGTTTGTGATTTTGTAAATACATTCCAACATTGTAAATTTTGTAAATACATTCCAATTTTGTAAATACATGTAGAAAGAATGATAGATGAAAGGTTACCAAAACAGATATACAACATGAATGTGTAAGGATGTAGGTACCGGGGAAGACCGCGACTGACATATCACGATCAGATTGATCGAGTACTGTCCGAAGGTGGTATCAAGAGCCTTCGCAACCGGCGTGTGTGTATGAAGAGAGTGATGAATGTGGAGGAAGCGAAACAAGCCTGCAAGGATCGTGATGTATGGCACTCGGTTCTCTCTGCCTACCCCGTAAGGGATATGGCGTGAAGATATGTATGTATGTATGTACATTCCAACGAGTTAGTTATAAAGTCGTAACGTTTTCCGATCTGGTCATATATTAAACAAAATTAAAAAATTAAAAATTCTACAACATCTAATTGTAAGGAATGCAATATTATACATGATGGTTACCACGTATTTACAGAATGACTTTACGAAGTTCTGTAAAGTTTAAACTTTTTAGTACAGGATCCCATAATAGAACGACCTTCACGGAGCTGGTTAATTGCGCTTGACCACGATCTCGCCTGATGGTAAGCTAAGATGAGGCCTAAGATGGAACGCACTTCCCTAGAAGGTACCTTCACTCTTCTCTTGAAGATCCCCAGGTTTTATTCGCCGGGGAACAGACTCGGGAAGCAATCGAGATTTTTCGAAGATAGATGGACGCCTCGTCAAAACGAAGCTGTTCACAAAAATTTAGCTTTTTATAATAAAAAAAAAATTGTTTGTATATTAGACCGTGGTCCCGGTCTAATATACTTGTTTGTGTGTGCCTGATTGTGTATGGGTGTGTGTGCGCGTATGTATGACAAAATAATACATACCTGGACTCGCAAACAAACGCGTGACATTCAAAAGGGTTCAACCCCTTAACATCTGCATTATCCTTCACAATGATCATAGAAAACACCCTGGTATACACCAGATCCTGGACTCCATAGGATATGGACTCTATGTTGAAGAACACCGCCATGTGTTCAAACTCATCGATTCTGTTCCCATGATTCATGGTTTCCAAGTGCACTCCATCAACTGTTATCGTTAATTTCACTATTGGTAAAACTTGACCTGGAAAAGAAGTTCTAGAATCAATTTTTTTCCATCTATACAAATAATCTATACAAATAAATAAAATTAATATTCACGGAACAAATTACACTTACTGATCTAACCCCAAAGTAAGCAAATTATTTGCTTGTGTAATGGGTGTTAGTCAACGATACTAATACATAGAAATACATATATAAATACTGGAATATATTTAACAAACACCCAAACCCGGAAATACAAACATTTATGCTCATCACGCAAATGCTTGTCCCCGTCGGGGATCGAACCCGTGCCCCGTCGATTGCGTAGTCAGGGCCCGCTAACCACTCGACCAACGGGGCGGTCAAACGGTCAAAAAAATTGGAGTGTCTGTTTGTAATATTAAAATCGGTCATTTTAAAATTACAAACAGACACTCCAATTTTTATTAAATGCATATGGATGTATACACGATACATCTACCAAAATAACACTTTTTTATTTTTGTCTATCTATCTGTCTGTCGGTCTGTCTGTCTGTCTGTCTGTCGGTCTGTCTGTCTGTCTGTCTGTTCCGGCTAATCTCTGGAACGGCTGGACTGATTTTGACGGGACTTTCACTGGCAGATAGCGGATGTGATAGGGAGTAACTTAGGCTACTTTTTTTTTGAATTTTTTTCACACGGACGAAATCGCGGGCTCAGCTAGTATAATAAAAAGACCGCTTTGCTTGGTATTTTTTTTTCGAAAATCGACGTTTTTTAAACTCAAATAACTAGCTAGATCCATGTTCGCCATCACGGATTAAATGGATACGGGTTTCAAGAAAATTTCTTAGTTTGGCAGCGTAGCTTGCAATTGCACACAGAAATACAGAGATATACTATTTACCAATGAAATAAAATCATTTCAAGGGTAATTTTTAAACCTTCTCATCTCATTCGGTACGATAAAACAGTAGACCATTATTTATTTCCACTTTTTCACAACATAACATGACCTACAAATGTATGAAATTTATGACAGTTATAGCAACGTGTGCTCATATGCGCGGCGACATGTTTTCTTTCCAATATCGTGTCTATTAGTATTCATGTGGTCTGTGATCGCCCCCTACATCCCCTGCATACTAAATTTTATGAAAATCGATGGACATGTTTCCGAGATTCAGATTATATTTTAATATATAATAATAACAATATCGCTGGACAAATTACAATTACTGATCTAACCCCAAAGTAAGCAAATTATTTGCTTGTGTTATGGGTGTTAGTCAACGATACTAATACATAGAAATACATATATAAATACTGGAATATATTTAATAAACACCAAAACCCAGAAATACAAAGATCTATGCTCATCACACAAATATTTATCCCTGTCGGGAATCGAACCCAAGCCCCATCGACTTGCTGTTTAGGTTCGCTAACCATTCGACCAACGGGGCAGTCAATAAAGCAAGTAGGTTACGAGAACCTAATAAAAGAGACAACCTGAACATAACATAGCATTTTTTTAAATTTTTGTCTGTCTGTCTGTTTGTTCCGGCTATTTTATGAAACGTCTGGACCGATTTCGACGGGACTTTCACTGGCAGATAGCTGATGTAATAAGGAGTGACTTAGGCTACTTTTATTTAAAAAAACCACGCGGACGAAGTTGCGGGCACAGCTAGTCTTATGATATAAAAAAAACTTATTTTACATAGATATCACATAGACTAGATATATAGCATAGACAGACAGCTCTCCTGAAGGAAAGGGAAACCAACGCCTATAGACGTCGAGGATGTTAATAGTGCGTTACTATCTTGTGGCGAGATCTAACGCCAAATACATAAGTCTACCAGCTACCTTACCCTCCAAACCTTCATAACATATGTAACCCTTATAGCATCCGGGCTCCTTTGAAGAATAGACCAACTGCAGTTCTGCCAGTCAAGTCGTAAAAGTCGACGGATTGGCTGTACGTGTCACTACCATCGTGACTACTCGGTGGTAGAGTTCTGCAACGTTTTGTGACTCCTCCGGGTATTTTTTTTTATGGAAGAGGGGGCAAACGAGCAGGAGGTGCACCTGATGTTGAGTGATCACCGCCGCCCATGGACATCTGCAATACCAGAGGCCATGCAGTTGCGTTGCCGCCCTTTTAAAAATGAGTACGTTTTATTCTTGAAGGTCCCCATGTCGTATCTGTTCGGAAAAACCCCTGCCGGTAATTGATTCCACAACAGAGTAGTGCGAGGTAAAAAGTGCCGGGAGAACCGCACGGTTGTGAATTTCCAGACATCAAGATGGTGTGGGTGGAACTTCAAATTTTGAAGTTCAAACTTCAAATTTGGTACCACAGCTTTACCTATTCCTGTCGCAATAGCACCAATGCTTATCGTTGTTGTATTCCGGTTTGGAGGGTAAGGTAGACAGTGTCACTGTTGAGTTCCGATTTGAAGGATAAGGTAGCCGGTAGATTTATGCTTATTTGCATTACCATCCCGCCACATGGATAGCAAGGCACCCTTATCATCTTTGGTGTCTATAGGTAGGACTACTAAGGAAGCCATCTGCTTGTTTGCTATCTAATAATAAAAAATATTTACCTGGTGGTAATGCTTTTGCCGCAGCGACCATCAGGTCTACCGGTTTTCTGGTGTGTTTTATACCCCATAACCCTCTAGCGTCGCTCTGACCTAGATATTTTACCTGAAAAATAAAAAAAAAATACATTAAAGACTTAATTTAGATGCAGTAAGTGATTTAGCCTTTGAATGAAAATGAAGTATCTTCACACAAGTATCTCCAAAGAGGTAGGGAGAGGTTCTTTCGGTACTCCCACGAATATCCGAAGATACTTGGTCCCACAATGTGATAGGTGGCAAGCCTGTCGCCAACCGGGCACTTATCCAATCCCGGAAACGTTGTTTATATAAGAGTGTTTTACCACATCTCTACGTTTTGAAACTAAAAAAAAAAATTTTGAACGGCTAGACCGATCGAAACACGGTTGATAGCGTTCGATTGGATTCCGTTCAACTGAAACTTGCTGACAATCTGAACCATTTCGGGACAGGAGATTTTGAGATATTTAAAAAAAAATCCAAAAAATGTTTGGCGAAACACTATTTTTTAATATAACTTCCAGATTAATGTACCGATTAATTACAAAAACTAATCAGCTCTATTCCTCAAATAACTACGTCTTATGCATAAATTGCATCAAAATCGGTTTAACCGTTTGGGAGTAATCGTTGATAAAAATTTTGAAAAAAGTATTTTTTCGACATAACTTCAAAATTTTTCAACCAATTATTTTTGGTATTCTACGATATTTCAGTACTAAAAAAACTACGTCGAATGCCGTTTCAAAAATCAAAATCGTATCTAATTACGCTGTTTTTAGAAAACTTTCGTAATATCTATACAAATAAATAAAATTGAAGTGTGTGTTTGTAACATTAAAATAACCGCTTTTTACTAAATGCATATGGATGTATACACGATACATATACAAAAATAACATTTTTAACAATTCTTATCTATCTATCTGTCAGATTGTTCTGGCTAATCTCTGGAACGACTGGACCGATTTTGAAAGGACTTTCACTGGCAGATAGCTGATATGATAGGGAGTAACTTAGGCTAGACTTTTTATAAATTTCTCCACGCGGACGAAGTTGCGGGCTCAGCTAGTTTTTGAAATAACTTTAAAACTGCATCAAATACCATTAACTGGATCAAAATCGGTCAATTTGTTTGGGAATTGTCAATGATGAAAGTTTTTGAAAACAAATGTTTTTTTTACTTTGTCTCAAAAATTTTCAATCTCTCGATCTTTTAGCTAAAGCGATATTTCAGATCTTTAAAATTGAGTTGAATGCCATTAGAGAGATCAAAATCGGTAATTGTTTCCAAAACATATAGTATTTTAAAAATCAATATGTGCCTATGTTATTTTTAACAAAATAGATGTTTGAACTGAAAAAATCTATGCTTCTAGGTTTTACTTAATACTTTTAAGCTTGTGCAGTATAAGCACAATAGAATAATTACGGTATGAACGCGCGAATTGAATCCAGGACTTCATTATCTGAATGCTAAGTGTGAGTTTTTCTTTTCGCATTCGATCGTGAGCGCGTTTCGAGTTTACTAGAAATTTGTATGTGATTTGTACAGCGCCACCTAGTGGTAAACTGATTTCTCACGTTTACCACTAGGTGGCGCTGTACAAATCACATACAAATTCCTAGTAAACTCCAAACGCGCTCACGATCGAATGCGAAAAGAAAAACTCTCACTTAGCACCCTGATCAGAGTGCTAAGTGTGAGTTTTTCTTTTTGCATTCGATCGTGAGCGCGTTTGGAGTTTACTAGGAATTTGTATGTGATTTGTACAGCGCCACCTAGTGTTAAACTGGTTTCTCACGTTTACCACTAGGTGACGCTGTACAAATCACATACAAATTCCTAGTAAACTCCAAACGCACTCACGATCGAATGCGAAAAGAAAAACTCACACTTAGCACTCTGAATAGGCCAAACTCTATACATCATTTTTTTTTCGAAGAGTTGGTCCAAATGACCGATACTGCATAACCAGGCGTTTCGGACGAAAAGAGTGCTCAGTCAGAGTTTAAGTTAAGGGTACTAAGAGCCCGCCCTAAGGGTGTCTCCTATGAGACTGAACCTCGGCTTAGGATCTGGACAGTGAATGGGAGCGTAATTGGTATCAAAATTTCGACTCGTTAATGACTCGACCGTTATCTCGTGTTGGCGAGACAGTGGGCCGAGTCACCGGTGGCGATGTCTTTGGCGTTTGCATGTAATTATAAAGTATCGATTGTGATGGGATCGTCGGAATCAGATAGTATGTGACGAGCATCTTTTGCATCAGTGATCGAGTCAGGGGCGTAATCGGCCGCGCCCTATACATCAATAACAAACCGAAAACATTTATCAATAACCAACAGAAAACTCAGTGGAAGAGCGTCCCGGCTTTAGGAAATGGTCGCAGGTTCAAATACCGCGTGTCGATATTTTTCTTTGTTGTTTTTCCAGTTTCCCAAGCACGGGGTGAGTGCTATAACACAAAAATAATTAGAAATACGAAAGTACTGATCAAAATTGTAAATGTGAATTTCATCTGTAACGATGAACTCATTTAACTAGTTATACGTATGTATAACTAGCGTTCAGAGTGCTAAGTGTGAGTTTTTCTTTTCGCATTCGATAGTGAGCGCGTTTCGAGTTTACTAGGAATTTGTATGTGATTTGTACAGCGCCACCTAGTGGTAAACTGGTTTCTCACGTTTACCACTAGGTGGCGCTGTACAAATCACATACAAATTCCTAGTAAACTCGAAACGCGCTCACGATCGAATGCGAAAAGAAAAACTCACACTTAGCACTCTGTACAATCGACGTAATCGATCATATAGCAAAGAAGAATTTCGCCGCCTCGAGCGTGTCGACACTAGCTCAGTGGAAGAGCGTCCCGACTTTAGGGAAATGGTCGCAGGTTCAAATCCCGCGTGCCGATATTTTTCTTTGTTTTTAAGGTTTTTCCAACATTTCGTATGTTAGGCAGAGAGCCGATCAAAAGGAGAATATACCTACTTGTAATTTATAATTCCCATGTAACAGATTCAAGTTTGAACAATGATAATAAATTCAGTTTTCTCACAAATCGTTCCGAAAATAGCCATTGTGATATAATATATTTTGAAGGTACCCATAACTTTTAAGATGTGTTGTAAAAAGCTGGTTATGTGAGTTATAACGGGTTACGAAGACAGATTGACCAACTTGAGGTAGCAAACCTAAATGTACAACACAATATGTTTCTATATCAGTGTTTTAACACTTATCTCTGCTAGAGAAAACTTTAAATTTTTAAAACAAGGATAGCAACGCACCATTAACATCTTTGGTGTCTATAGGTGATGGTTTCTCTTTCCATTAGGAGAGCCATCTGCTTGTTTGCTATCTTATGATATAAAAAACACTTAGCAAGGAAAAATCCATATTCCTAGCTCGAGGTAAGGGGCCATCCATAAATTACGTCACACGTTAAGGGGGAGGGTCGACGAAGTGTAACATTGTGTGACAAGGGGTAGGGAGGGGTTCCAAATTTTGTGACATCACATTTTTTTTAAATATAATATTTTATATGTAAAAATTAAAACATGAAATTTAAAAACCTACCTGTACAAAAAAAATAGTCGAATAAGATCATTATTCCAATGTAAAATTGTAAAATATGTGACATCACATCAGGTAGGGGGTCGCAAAAATGTGACCAGCTTTGACAAGGACGGAGGAGGGGTCAAAAAATTATGAAATTCGTGTGACGTAATTTATGGATGGCCCCAAAATGCTAAAACACATATACTATGTATAATTAGACATACGAAAGTATTAATCATAATACTTACTATGAATTTCATTGATCACAAAGAAAGAAGGATTTCATGAAGTAAAACTACCGACATGTAGCTCAGTTGATCATAACGTTGGCTAGCTTTGGACAAGGTCGCAGAATTAGATCCCGTTGATTTAATATTTTTTGTTAAGTTTTTATCTAAATATTACATTTATCAATGAATACGCTTTTCCAATTGCGCCAATATTTCACTTGTGACGTAGGTTCTATTAACGGAAATGCTGCCATAAATATGAGTTTACCGGATAACCCTAGCTTTTAGAGAGATAAGATTAGTGATAAGTCCGCCTGGTGTACTGTTTTCGTTTTTTATTTTCTCTGATCTAATGATGTAATTATATTTTATTAAGAAACATTTTCACAATAAAAAGAAAAACAGATAACTCGTTGTATTATTATAACTTCAAAATTATCAAACCTAAGTGCATATCCAGTGAGTATATATTTTGGATTCTGAAAAAACAATACTTAACTATTTTCTTGTAAATTCAGTGTGAAAGGTGGCCATAAATTAAACGAACAATGAAACAGGATAAGTAATTGAATAAATTTATATTTTCATCCATCGGTCCAGGGTGTCATGAACCGCATGACACCCCCCTAGATCCGCCCTAGAAAAGACGATACATACTGAAGAAGGAACTTCAGTATGCGATTCTGATATTGAATATGTAAAAAGAATAGGTATTTAAATTTTAACCTAAATTTCCATTAAAAATGTTTAATAGGGATAACCATATACGGCGCATAGAAGTTCATTGTTTACAAACAGCGATTTTCGCGACTAGACATGTTAGTACATTAAGCAGTGACCATACTTTTGAGGAACCGAGAGATGTAAATATTGTAAATATTAAAAAATCTTAATCAATAAAAGTTATTATAGGACTCAAGAATATTTAAACGAAAATTTTAAAAGCTAGACATTTTATTTTATTTATTATCAATATTATATATTTGGTATAAAATTCGGTATAAAATTACATACGCACAAAATAATTATCATACATTAAGTATTCAATTTAATACATTAAGTATTCAATTTAATGAAATAATGAATGAATATTAATAAATTAAAAATGTGTATTTAATTAAAAAAGCTAAAATTATATAAAACGCCTATAATTATAATAAATTGTAATACATAAAATAGTGAAATTATTTTAATATTTAAATAATGTACTCTATATTCTGGAATCTGTACGCCAAAAGGCAGATAGTGGAGATCAACTACATATAAAACATACTTTGTATTAACCCCTATAACAGAAATAAAATTATTATTATTATTATTATTAAATAATTATCATGCAATTCAATAATTAATAATAACTAATTTAAATAATTATTTAGTTTTGATATATATTCTAAACAATTTCCATTTAAATAAAAAAAATTGACATAATAAAATAGATAAGATTTTTTTAAATTTTTTTTAATAACAATATATTAAATATTAAATAACAATAATTACATATATTTTATTAAATGTTATATAGTAACATAATTAAAATACCTAATAATAATTTAATTTTAAAAATCATTGATTTGAATGCTTTTATAAGTCGCCCCCTCTTCTTTTATAAGTTGCTGAGCCCGGCAGGGTCCATAATGCTCTAATTAGCTTTAAGCTCTAATTGGCTCTAATTAAGCCTTATTATATTATCCCTTGTGACATTATGGAATATATACATATAATAAAATCATAGGAAGGTCAAAACTGTACACTGAATATTTTTTTAAAAGAATACTTGGGGCGTGATCTACAATCGATATCGAAGCCAAAAATATAGTTTTTAGAATTTTTGTCTGTTTTTCTGTATGTATGTCCGGGGTAAACACAAAAAGTACTGCATGGATTTACTTCAAATTTTGCATGAATATTACTAACAAGTCGGGTCAACATATAGGCTACATATTATCACGCTATCACCTACGGGGGAGGAGCAGTGCGGAATAAACGAAGTCCGCGCGGACGAAGTCGCTGGCAACAGCTAGTATGCAATAAAAATGAAAGTTTTGAATATTACTGTTCTGATTTCGTTGAGGTTTACTAAGTAATTTTCTCATTTTATTATATTTTTATTGTTTAGTTATGATCATTAACTCGTATCCTTCGAAATGTATAATATTTTAATAGTCATCTTGTATAATTGTCTATGAGTAAATTGTCCAATTGAGGATCGCAAAACTTGTAATATTCCATAAAACTGGATCACTCTACCATGAATTTTATTCTGTGCGAGGTCAAGTGAAACCGGACGTGACGTCACTAGCGAGATGAGTATGGCCCCATCATGTATTTAAATCGCTCTGTTAGCCAATTGCATATAATACGATTGTGAGATACGCAAAATGGCCAATTGTTTCAGATTTAATAGTTATCATAATAAAAATCCTCAACAAAAGTCTAGATGAGAACACTACGGAAAATATGTGGCAAGAGTTTTTCCCCCGTGTTGGTCGGGTTTCTTTGAAGAATAAACCAACTGCCGTTCTGCCAGGCAGGTCGTAAAAGGCGACCGATTGGCTATATACGTGTCACTACTAGTTGGAAGAATTCTGTAACGACTCGCCCGAGTATTTGGTACCATCTTCTTTCCTATACCTATAGCGTCAATGTCGTGTTTCGGTTTGGAAGGTAAGGTAGCCGGCAGACTCATGGATCTGGCATTGCCATCTCGCCACTCGGATATTATTCATCTTCGGTTTGTACAGGCGATGGCTTTTCTTTCCATCAGGAGACCTATCTTGTTGTTGCTCGCCTGCTATCTAAGGATATTAAAGAAAACACTCGCGTAATGGGCTCGTGATGTTAAAGAAGCCTGAAATAAAGTGTCGGTTTAAAAATGAGAAAGGGCGTACTCCGTTAGTCTAGACATTAGAAATAACGTCAGATGAAAGGTTAACAGGACAGATATATTTTTAATATCATTAGATAGCAAACAAGCAGATGAGTCGCCTGATGGAGAGTCAACCATCGCCTATAAACACCAAAGATGTTAATGGTGTGTTGCTATCTTGTAGCGAGGTGTAATACCACATGCATAAGTTTACCGGCTACCTTACCCCACAAACCGGAACACGACAGTGACAAGCACTGACGCTATTGCGACAGGAATAGGTAAGGCCGTGGTACCAGACCCGGACGAGACAATGCTGAACTCTACCACCTAGTAGCCACGATGGTAGTGACTCGTATCACCAATCGGTCGCCTTTTACGACCTGCCTGGCAAAACATCAGTTATCCTATTCTTCAAAGGAGCCTGGAACCAACATGAGGAAAAAATATATGTATCCTGTTAACCTTTAATCTGCATTGCCAATGTCGAAGGATGTAGGTATCAAAGACCAAGGTTAAGATACCGTGGTTAGACTAATCGGGTGTTGTTAACCGGTTAATTTTCAAACCTAAATCACCGCGGTGGTTGATGCGGTGTATTTCACTTGCGTCTTATATATCTCCCCTCTATAGTAATATACACTTCTACTTAAAAGTAGAAGTGTATATTACTATATACACTTCTACTTAAAAAAACATAAAGCACCGCAAGGGCATAAAAAGCGTTTCGTGAACCTTAAAAATACCGGTTTCCTTATGGAGCAAAATTATAAGGGTTTTGAATCAATAAACCGGTTTAAAGAGATTTTTTAAATATTTTACTTTGATGTTGCCGCTCCGTTGGTCGAGTGATTAGCGACCCTGACTACGCAATCGACGTGACTCGGGTTCGATCCCTGACGGGGATAAGCATTTGTGTGATGAGCATAAATGTTTGTATTTCCGGGTTTGGGTGTTTATTAAATATATTCAAGTATTTATATATGTATTTCTATGTATTAGTATCGTTGACTAACACCCATTACACAAGCAAATAATTTGCTTACTTTGGGGTAAGATCAGTAAGTGTAATTTGTTCCGTGAATATTTATTTATTTATATTCACCGTCCGCCCCTAATTTTTTTACGCACTGTAGGTACGTAACTTACAATTCCACGGTTTTAGCTCAAACCGGTTTATATAGGTTTATGAAGTGCTCTTATCTCAGATACGCTCCGAGCGAAACCTGTTATAAAAACCGATAAATAACTCTATTAACCGGTAATTTTTCAAAAAAAAAACAGATTTTAAGCCCTGCTGTCAAAAGCCTTCGCAACTTCTTCCAATTTCGTCATGTCTGTCTGTCTGTCCGTATGATAAAATAGTAAGGGTCATTTAACTACGGAAGCCTAAAACGATTTATTATTATCTCGATATTGGTCCAAGAGCCCGTGAGTGCCAGATCTTCGGATTTTAATAAAAGCTGAAAATTTTTTAGTAAACCTCAACGAAATCAAAACATTAATATTCAAAAATTTCATATTTATTGCATACTAGCTGTTGCTAGCGACTTCGTCCGCGCGGACTTCGTTTACTCCGCACTGCTCCTCCCCCGTAGGTGATAGCGTGATAATATGTAGTCTATATGTTGACCCGACCTGTTAGTAATATTCATGCCAAATTTGAAGTAAATTCATGCGGTACTTTTTGAGTTTTCCCCGGACATACATACAGATAAACAGACAAAAATTCTAAAAACTATATTTTTGGCTTCGATATCGATTGTAGATCACGCCCCAAGTATTCTTTTAAAAAATATTCAATGTACAGTTTTGACTTTCCTATGATTTTATTATATGTATAGATTCCATAATGTCACAAGGGATAATATAATAATAGAGCATTATGGACCCTGTCGGGCTCAGCAATTTATAAAAGGAGAGGGGGCGACTTATTAAAAAATTCAAATTAATGTTTTTTAAAATTAAAATATTATTACGTATTGTAATTATGTTACTATATTAAATTTAATAAAATATATGTATATTGTTATTAAAAAAAATTGAAAAAATGTTATCTACTTTATTATGTATTTTTTTTTTATTTTAATGGACATTGTATAGAATATATATATATATATATATATATATATATATATATATATATATATATATATATATATATATATATATATATATATATATATATATATATATATATATATATATATATATATATATCAAAACTAAATAATTATATAAATTAGTTATTATTAATTATTGAATTGCATGATTATTATTTTGTGCATATGTATATATATGTAAATATATATATATATATATATATATATATATATATATATATATATATATATATATATATATATATATATATATATATATATATATATATATATATGTATATATATGTATATATATATATATATATATATATATATATATATATATATATATATATATATATAATATTTACAGGAATAATAAGAATTAGAGTCATTCAAAATGAAGATTTCCCCGTGTTGTTCGGGACTCCATTGAAGAATATACACACTGCTGTTCTTGCCAGGCAGGTCGTAAAAATTGACCGATTGGCTATTACATATCACTACCATCATTACTACGAGGTGATAGAGTTCCGCAACGTCTCACTTCAGGTATTTGGTAACATCGCCTTACCTATTCCTACCGCAATAACGTCGATTGAAGGACAAGTACAAGTAGTAACGTCCCATTATCAGGTGAGACATATGTTTGTTTGCGTTTTTTCGTCTTTTGAAAATTAGTTTAGCGGTTTAGCCGTGAAAACGTAACAGACAAACATACAGATTGTGGCATTTATTATTATATTAGTATGGATCAATAAACATTGAAAATGTTAATACGGAAGTCAACACTTTCTACAATTGCGATTTCTCTTCTTCATTTGGCAAGTGTTAATAACGGTATACGATTCATTAGAACAGAAGTGTATTTAACCGATTACGTAATTTTTTATGTCATAAGTCAGCAAACAAGCTAATGGTTTCCAAGAAGGCATTGATATAAAAAACCCTAGTTGCTCAGTCCCTAACAAAACTGACACTCAAAAGTGTCTCTAATTTCATTTAAGTGGTTATAGATATGGCAAAAACATATCGCCTTTTGTACCTTTTTAAAAATACTGCTTGCTGTAATTTTGTGTGTTGTTCTATTGTGTACAATAAAGTATTAAATAAATAAATAAAAATGTCTTAGCATATCCAACCTTAAGTGTAAGATTTATAGTTGTTTTTACAAAGCAATGTGCAAAAGAAATAAAATTGATAGTGTCGCGACCGACGCGATTCTATTTCAAATAAGCGCACAATTTCAAATTGTGCGCTCATTTTTGGAGGACGATTTTGACACACTGATTGTGTATCTTGCGTTTTTTATATCAATGCAAGAAGGTAAAAAAAACTGTAAACGGTTGCCCTTACAGGTCATTCCTGAAACTTCTCGTTAAAGTTAGGTCTTTTAAACTCAAAGGAATAAAAACTATAACCATAGATTTTTCAATTCAAACATCTATTTTGTTAAAAATTACAGTAAGTAGGTATATTGATTTTTGAAAAGCTGTATGTTTTGGAAACTATCGATTTTGATTTTTCGAATGGCAGTCAACTAAATTTTTGAGATGTAATCGAGCTACATAATCGATAGTTTGAAAAATTTCAAAGCAATGGTATAAATTTTTTTTCAAAAATTTTCATCATTAATATTTCCCAAACAAATTGACCGATTATGGTCCAATTACCGGTATTTGACACAGTCTTTTAAGGACAAAACTTACTTACTGAGTGCTAAGTGTGAGTTTTTCTTTTCGCAATCGATCGTGAGCGCGTTTGGAGTTTACTAGGAATTTGTATGTGATTTGTACAGCGCCACCTAGTGGTAAACGTGAGAAACCAGTTTACCACTAGGTGGCCGCTGTTCAAATCACATACAAATTCCTAGTAAACTCGAAACGCGCTCACGATCGAATGCGAAAAGAAAAACTCATACTTAGCATTCAGATTTTTACATCAGTTGGTGTATTAGTCTGAAAGTTATTTCAAAAATATTAAGTAAGTTTGCTAAAAACAGCGTTTAGCTGTAACTTTTGAAAATTAGATTCGATTTTTGAAACGGCACTCGAAATAATATTTTTAGTACTAAAATATTGTAGAATACAAAAAAAATATTGATCAAAAACACGTTTTTCTAAATATTTCGTCAACGATCACTCCCGAACGGAAACCGATTTTGATGAAATTTAAGCATTAGACGTAGTTTTTTTGAGGAGTAGATAAGAGCTTTAGAGATTAGATTTTGTACTCAATCGATACATTAATCTGGAAGTTATATTAAAAAAAATACTGTTTCACCAAAAATTTTTGAGCTTTTTTCAAAATTTATCGAAATTTCCAGGGCCGACTTGGTTCAAGCTTTCAAGAAATCTAAGTTGAGCGGAATCCAATCGAATGCCATGAAACGCGTTTCGATCGGTCAAGCCATTCAAAAGTTATGAAATGTTTACATACACACATGTACATACACAGACACATATATACATATATACAGACATACCGACGTCATCGTGAAAATAGCCAGAAAAGGTTTCTAGGACCTCAAAACGTAGAGATCTGGTGAAAACTCGTTTTTCGAAAATCAGGGCAAAACCAGTAACTTAAGATAGGTGGCCAGCCTATCGTTAACCAGGAACTTTTTCCAATCCCGGCAACATTATTTTGTCAGAAAACTGAAAAAAACACATTTTCCTAAACTGGGAAAAAACCCGGGAATTAAACCCGGGACCTGTGGTCTACTACGATCCTTAGACCACAGAGTCGACATAATCATAAATAACATTATAATTACTAATACAATAATTTTAACAAGTAATTTTACTCTTATATAATCTTAGAGCTTGTTAGTGTTAGACTGTTAATTACTTCTAGTACATAATATTTCAGTGCTGACAATAGAATGGATTTTGTTTTTGAAAACGTTGCTTTGAGGAAGAACAATATTAATATGACGAACGCCTCAATTGAATCTTTTGATACTAACACCTCAATATTTAGCAAGTGGCTAATTCGGTAAACTGACGACAAAGAGCCATAAGTAATAGGTTTTTATGCGCGTGCGCTCCTTGTAGGCAGAAAAGCAGTGCTTTACTTGCCATTCACAGATATTTTAATAAAACGTTCGTACGTTTTAGATGATTTTAATTAATAGTAAGTAAATGAATAAAATGTGTCATAATCATGTGCACGCCGCTGAAATCTATAAAAGAAAAAGTTTTTGTGGCCGAGAACTCCGTCGCATACTCAGTATCATAATCCTGTGCACGCCGCTGTAATTTTTATTGATAGATAAGTGCTTGACCTTGATCTCGCCTGATGGTAAGCTAAGATGAGGCCTAACATGGAACGTACTTCCCTAGAAGGTACCTGTTCACTCTTCTCTTGAAGATCCCCAGATTGTACTCGTCGGGGAACACAGACTCAGGAAGCATGTTCCAGTCCTTTGCGGTTCGAATGAAGAATGCTGAGTCGAATCGCTTTATCCGGGAAACAGATCCCTCACAGATTAGGCAGAGAGAACCGAGTGCCATACATCACGACCCTTGCAAGCTTGTCTCGCTTCAGCTCTACATTCATCACTCTCTTCATACGCACACGCCGGTTACGAAGACTCTTGACACCACCGTCGGACAGTACTCGATCAATCTGATCGTGGTATGTCAGTCGCGGTCTTGCCCGGTACCTACATCTTTCCACATTCGCAGTGCAGGAACATAATCTATACATATAATACAATCGTAGGAAAGTCAATATATGTCCGGGGTAAACTCAAAAAGTACTGCATGGATTTTACTTTAAATTTTTCATGAATATTACTAACATGTCGGGTCAACATATAGGCTACATATTATCACGCTATCACCTACAGAGGGGAAGCTGTGCGGAGTAAACGAAGTCCGCGCGGACGAAGTAGCAAGCAACAGCTAGTATTTTATATACATACAAATAAATAAAATTGGAGTGTCTGTTTGTAATATTAAAATAACCGCTTTTTAATAAATGCATATGGATATATACGCGGTTCATATACCAAAATAACATTTTTTACATTTTATGCCTGTCTGTCTCTCTGTTTACCTTTCTGTCTCTCTGTCTATCTGTTTTTTCCGGCTAATCTCTGGAACGGCTGGACCGATTTTGACGGGACTTTCACTGGCAGATAGCTGATTTGATAGGAACTAACTTAGGATACTTTCTTCGAAATTTTTCCACAACGACAAAGTCGCGGGCTCAGCTAGTTTTAAAATTAAATGCATTAGAAATACGTTAAATTAATAAAAATAAAGATTTTACACTTTCTATCGTCGGCACTTGGTGAAATTCCATTATTTTTAGTTGAAACTAGTTTATCACTCACTTGTACTTTTATTTCACTATTATTATACACTAAATTATTTAATTTTATCGACCGGTTTCGCTTTTTAAAGCATCTTCAGGACGCAATATCCTTTAAGGTAAATGTAGTGTGTGTAATATTTATTTTTATTATTATTAGTTGAAACTAGTTTATTACTCACTTGTACTTTTATTTCACTATTATTATACACTAAATTATTTAATTTTATCGACCGGTTTCGCTTTTTAAAGCATCTTCAGGACGCAATATTCTTTAAAGTAAAGAATATTGCGTCCTGAAGATGCTTTAAAAAGCGAAACCGGTCGATAAAATTAAATAACTTAGTGTATAATAATAGTGAAATAAAAGTAGGTACAAGTGAGTGATAAACTAGTTTCAACTAATAATAATAAAAATAAATATTACACACACTACATTCATGTAAGATGATAATATACACACACGTATACTATTTTATTTACGGCTAAATTGAGTTTTCAAACGGAAAAGAGATTTTATTATTTAGTCTATGGCCGAATTTCGCCAAACACAGTCGCTAGTATTGATATTATCTACATACATATAATAAAATTTTTTTGAATGAATACTTGGGGCATGATCTACAATCGATATCGAAGTCAAAAATATAGTTTTTAGAATTTTTGTCTGTTTGTCTGTATTTAATATGTCCGGGGTAAACTCAAAAAGTACCGCATGGATTTACTTTAAATTTTGCATAAATATTACTAACAAGTCTGCTCAACATACAGGCTACATCTTATCACGCAATCACCTACGGGGGAGGAGCTCTGCGGAGTAAACGAAGTCCACGCGGACGAAGTCGTGGCCAACAACAAGGCATAAACGCCTTAGCATTCATAGAATTACGGTCAAGTTTCATCGTGAGTGCGATTAACTCACTTGGGTTACTAATTTAACAATTATGTAGATGTGGTATGTATGCGTGTGTGACCATATTACTCATATTTTAAACCGGGACAATAGGTGTAACTACACAAGCAATTAATTAATTTGACCGCCCCGTTGGTCGAGTGGTTGGCGACCCTGACTACGCGATCGACGGGGCTCGGGTTCGATCCCTGACGGGGACAAACATTTGTGTGATGAGCATAAATGTTTGTATTTCCGAGTTTGGTCGTTTATTAAATATATTCTAGTATTTATTTATGTATTACTATGTATTAGTATCGTTGACTAACACCCATAACACAAGCAAATAATTTGCTTACTTTGAGGTTAGATCAGTATATATTTATTATTATTATTATATAGCATTGATTTCTGTAGGACGTTTTTTTATCATTCTTATGGCAAACAAGCAGATGCGTCTCCTGATGGAAAGAGTCCATCATCGCTTATAGACACCAAAGATGTTAATGGTGCGTTGCTATCTAGTGGCGAAGTCTAATGCCACATGCATAAGTTTACCGGCTACCTAACCCTCCAAACCGGAACACGACAGCGACAAGCACTGACGCTATTGCGCCAGGAATAGGTAAGGCGGTAGTACCAGACCCGGGCGAGACAATGCAGAACTCTACCACCTAGTAAAAGTTTCCTCCGCGTTAGACTGGGCTCTCTTTAAATAATAGACTATCTGCCGTTCTGCCAGGCAGTTTGTAAGATGCGAGCGACTGGCTGTGCGAGTCACTTCCATCGTGCCTCTAGGCAGTAGAGTTTTGCATTGTCTCGCCTGGGTATATGGTACCACAGCCTTACCTATTCCTGCCTCAATAGCTCAGTTCATGTCTCTCTTGTGTTTCGGATCGGAATGTAAGGTAGCGGGGAGATTTATGCAACTGGTATTAAGACTTCACCACAAGGATAGAAACGCACCATACCATTAACATCTCTGGTCTCCATAGGCGATGGTTTTCTTTTTGCATCAGGAGAGCCATCTGCTAGTTTTCAAATAATATAAAAAAGTATTTATTTCATGAGAACTGAAAATAATCATCAACTTTAAGTTGGATCTACATAAAATATTAAAAATGTTTGCAATTTTTTATTTTCTTATTAAAAATAAACATTTTATTAAGGACAATTTTTGTATTATGTCTGTACGAATATTATGTCCGTAAGGATTGAGGAGTCACATCAGGTTTTTTAAAATCTGTAGAGCTACTCTTGAAAACCGATTTCAATTTTAAATGAGTATTTAATGAATTTTGAAGTATTTCGTACTCTGGACAACTATATTCAATTATTGAATTCGGCGACATTGCCACACGGATTTCCAAATTTTTTGGAACTACTCATTATTGCTTTTATTCGTTATATTGTTTATAACGGTACTTAAAATTTCCACTTGTAATACTAGCTTGACGTGTAACGATGACATCTATTTCCAATAATTAGGTCATTACTATACTATATATAGTATATATACTAATAGTGCAGGCAATAAAAAAGCAATCTATCGTACCTACGATAGATATAACCTGTTATGAAAATATAACTATAAAATATAGTACTAACCTTTATTATAATGAGATTTTTTAAAGTTTATTATTTTCATAGTCAAGCGTCACCCTCGATTGGGTGAAATCACGCCCCCGCGTCGCCGCCTCACCTAGCTACGCCATTGTACCGGTACAGAGTAGTTGAAACTCGGACAATCCCGTTCAAAACAAGACGTATGGTCACTTTACTTATTCAGACGTTTCTTTCAGAAAATCCATAATTAAAAGGTAAAATTAATTAAATTTACTATCCTCCGCAAACTGTTCTATGTAACGTAGGTGATGGTACCAAAAAAATACGTCGGCTTAATAAACGGATAAAACTCACTGAATCATTTGATCTGGATAAAATATCACGTATGATCACATTATGTATGCGCGGCATGTTAGTTTAACTTAACTTTATAAATAACGGTTTAATTTCGCCTACTGAGTGATCACACTTCTTTAATTACTCGTATCGTACGAGAATGGAGCCCGGGTTAAATACTTTAACCCTATTAGTGCTGTCAATTGTTTGCTATGGACTTTTGAGTTTTTAATAATAAGATAACAAACATACGGATTGCCCTGATGGAAAGAGACAACCAATGCCTATAGAAACCAAATAGTGCGTTGCTAGCCGTGTGGCGGGATGCTACATGCAAAAACATTATTTTTCCAAGTAATTATTATGCACATATCGTTTTGAGGGCCTTGTTTGCTAAGATAATTTTGAAAACCGCGACTGCTTATAATATAATACAATATATAGTTTACAATTTTTTTTAAAAGTCATCTTAAAATATTTCTATGTAACATTAATTTACAATATAAATATGAAACAATGATTAGTAAGATATTTTAAACATTTTGTATACTTACCTACAATATGATTCTAGCCGCAATAGCGTGCTTGTCGTTTTTTTTATATAGAAAAAAGGAGCAAACGAGCAGGAAGCTCATCTCATGTGAAGTGATTAGGTACCACCGCCTATGGACAGCCACAGCACCATAGGCCCTGCAGCTGCGTTGCCGGCCTTTTAAGGAGTATGCTCTTTTCTTAAAGGTCCCTAGGTCGTATCCGTTGGGAAACACCCCTGCTTGGTAATTGATTCCACAGAGGAGTAGTGCGTGGTAAAAAGTGCCTCGGGAATCTCACGGATGTGGATTTCGACATCGAGGTGATGAGAATGGAACTTAAACATAAATACTAATGCTATTTCGGCAGGCGTGTTTCGATTTGCAGGGCAAAGTTGTCGGTTTTATCTATGTGGCATTAAAACCTGCAGGCCTGCTCTTAAAAACAATATAAATCTTAAACCAATATTGATAAAAACAATAAGTTTCGAATATCGTCAAAAAACGGTACTCTTGAAACCAATATTGCCCACATTGATTCATTAACGACCTAATTATTATTGGAAATAGATGTCATCGTTACACGTCAAGCTAGTGTTACTAGTGGAAATTTTAAGTACCGTTTTAAACAAAATAACGAATAAAAGCAATAATGAGTAGTTCCAAAAAATTTCGAAATCTGTGTGGCACTGTCGCCGAATCCAACAATTGAATATATTTGTCCAGAGTACGAAATATTTCAAAATTTATTAAATATTCATTTAAAATTGAAATCGGTTTTCAAGAGTAGCCTTACTGGTCACAAAGATAACAACACATTATTAACATCTTTGGTTTCTATAGGCGATGGCTTTTTCTTTCCATCAGAAGAGCCATCTGCTTGTTTGCTATCTTACAATATTAAAAAAAATTGAAAAAAGATTTGATGCAGTGCATTCAGCCATTTTTTCGTGATTGAATAAACGCATCTAAACATATAAACTTTCACATTTATGACTCGCAGTCTAGATCTGATATTCATGTTATTTTAGCATTCGTAACGTTACGCTCTACTGCTATTTACGCGATTACATCACTAATTGCGCGTATACAGATTATACTATTTTTGAATCTGTTTCGACATATGATAAGTATTATAACAGAGTACAGGCCATGACAAAATTTCACACGGTTTTTAACTTAGAAAGTGTCCACGAGTAGCATTAAATGCGAAATTAGTTCGATCATGTGGTAATTTTGCCCAAAAAGTTTACCGTGCGTTTAAAAATTGGTTATTTTATTTGCTCCGTGGTAATTTTATAGTTATGATTTTATGTCACCGGGGAAAACCTCAATATCGTGTTATTCCGGGGAGAACTCTACTTCAAGGTCGTGTTAAATTAAGTTTTAGTCGAAATGTTAAGCTACACTTTGCGGCGTTCGATCTTTTTTTTATATCATAAGATAGCAAACAAGCAGATGAGTCTCCTGATGGAAAGAGTCAACCATCGCCTATAGACACCAAAGATGTTAATAGTGCGTTGCTATCTTGTGGCGAGGTCTAATGCCACATGCATAACTTTACCGGCTACCTTACACTCCAAACCGGAACACGACAGCGACAAGCACTGACTCTATTGCGGCAGGAATAGGTAAGGCGGTGGTACCAGACCCGGTCGAGCCGATGCAGAACTCTACCACCTAGTAGTCACGATGGTATTGATGCGCATAGCCACTCAGTCGCCTTTTACGACTTGCCTGGCAGAACGGCAGTTGGTCTATTCTTCAAAGGAGCCCGGAACCAACACGGGCGAACATGTGGTAATTTTGCCCAAAAAGTTTACCGTGCGTTGGTAATTTTATTTGCTCCGTGGTAATTTTATAGTTATGATTTTATGTCACCGGGGAAAACCTCAATATCGTGTTATTCCGGGGAGAACTCTACCTCAAGGTCGTGTTAAATTAAGTTTTAGTCGAAATGTTAAGCTACACTTTGCGGCGTTCGTTCGCTAAAACTGTTGATTTTACAAAAAGCTTGCCATACATAAATGGGATTTTTTTTAAAGATTAATTCATACTGATATTATAAATGGGAAAGTGTGTGTTTATTTGCCCGTCTTTCACGGCAAAACGGAGCGACGAATTGACTTAATTTTAAGTGGAGATAGTTGAAGGGATGGAGAGTGACATAGGCTAATTTTTGCATCTATCTAACCCCCCACTTCCCTAAAATGAAGGATGGAAGTCTGTATGGAGCATTCTGTAATTTTCAAGTTGTAGAAAGCGAAAAATTGGTATGTGGACTACTTGTGACTACCAAATATCGTGCGTCATTTTTTTTAAATCTGCTTCCAACCCCTTAAAATAGGGGTTTAATTTTTATATAGATCAATTTAACGCGAGCGAAGCCGCGGGCAAAAGCTTGTATTAAATACTAACTACGCTCTGCAACCCGCTGCATGATAAAATTTTTGGTATATATACAGGTTGATTTTTAAAAGTCCGGCCAAATTTTTAAAGGCTGCTCAGAATCGATAATATATTCGATTTATGTAAAAAAAATAATTTAAAAAAATTAAAATTTCATTTCTATCCGATATAAAAAAATTAAAACGCATGGATATAATATTCGAATTAAAATATTTAAGTGCCTTCAACCAAATTAAAAGTAACCTGGAAAATGTAATTAGAACGACAGATTACATAATAGCTACTATCGTAATAATAGGTAAATGTAAAAAAAATGACACACTGCCAGCATTACAGAGTTTATTCACAAGACTCGGTGCATTGAATTTAGAAATTCAGTGGGATTTTTTTTTAAAATGAATATTTTTTTTATATCATAAGATAGCAAACAAGCATATGGGTCTCCTGATGGAAAGAGTCAACCATCACCTATAGACACCAAAGATGTTAATGGTGCGTTGCTATCTTGTGGCGAGGTCTAATGCCACATGCATAAGTTTACCGGCTACCTTGCCCTCCAAACCGGAACACGAAAGCGACAAGCACTGACGCTATTGCGGCAGAAATAGGTAAGGCGGTAGTACCAGACCCGGGCGAGGAATGCACAAATCTACCACCTAGTAGTCACGATGGTAGTGACTCGCATAGCCAATCGGTCGTCTTTTACGATCTGCCTGGCAGAACGACAGTTGGTCTATTCTTCAACGGAGCCCGGAATATTTTATATTGTTATAATTTTACAATAATAATTAAAACGCACTTTCAAATCAATATTTAATTCCTAATTTAAAAATATGTCTAAACATTTAAAATGTTTAGTTCTCACATAAATTTGCCTAAGCATTGAGTTATATTGCAACTCGTTTCCAGTTATCGAATTGTTTAACGGAAATGAGTTTGAATTATTAATCAATCGTAAATGACAATAACAAAAGGATTACTGTTATATTAATTCAAACGTAATAAAACTGCCACCATCGACTCCCAATGTCCTGTATTTTTTTTTCTAAATACTTATACTCTTATCGTAGACAAGGTGTTTATTATTATATTTAATCATTATAATACCCTTGAAAAACCTTAAAAACAGCAAAGAAAAACATCGACACGCGGGATTTGAACCTGCGACCATTTCCCTAAAGCCGGGACGCTCTTCCGCTGAGCTAGTGTCGACAGGCTCGAGGCGGCGAAATTCTTCTTTGCTATATGATCGATTACGTCGATTGTACTGATCGCTAGCTATACATACGTATAACTAGTTAAATGAGTTCCTCGTTACAGATGAAATTCACATTTATAATTATTTTTAAGGTTTTTCCAGATTCCCAAGCACGGGGCGAGTGCTATAACACAAAAATAATATAATACCCTTATATTTGGGTCCAAGTCATTTATATATATATATATATATATATATATATATATATATATATATATATATATATATATATATATATATATATATATATATATATATATATATATATATATATATATATATATATATATATATATATATATATATATATATATATATATATATATATATATATATATGTCCTATTTTTACTTAATATAGTTTAAATATTTGTAATTTCCACATAATGCTAATAATGACTCCTTACGTTGCGTCTATTCTAACGGGTACAACTTTTCTTCTCCGTCTTCTCCCTGTCTCTTTTTTTTCATTTATGTTGCTTTGAGACTTTTTTCCTTTGTTTTTTTTTTCTTTTTATCCCAAGTTTTGTTAAATTCTACTTACTATTAACAATCTTATGATAATTAACTACACCCTAAATATAATAACATCTTGCTTACTTGCTTCATTTGTTTCTTTTGTTTACAGTTTTAACTATATTTGTACAATACCTATTCCAAAAACTTATGTATAAATTTAGAAATCATTATTGTATTTATATTTTCACATGTAATAGCTATATCAGTCTTTTGTTCTACATCCTGTCTCTCTTTCGCAAATGCTTGACATTCCACCAGCAGGTGGGGACCAAACTTAATTTTTTGTGGATCTCAGGCACATGTTGGACTCTCCTTACATTTGAAGCGATTCAAGTATGAGGAGAATCTACTGTGTCCTGTTAATTACAGTGTATGCAACTGTAACAGTTGCGTCAGGGAAGAAAAGTTCTGTGATTGCGCACTTTTATTAAATCTTTACCTAAAGTGGAAGAACAACCTCCTGAATAAAAACACAGTTTTTAAAATCGGTTTATCCGAGTTCTGCGAGGATAAACATAAAAATCTGTAAACATGTTGATCCTTTTTTTATATCATAAGATAGCAAACAAGCAGATGGGTCTCCTGATGGAAAGAGTCAACCGTCGCCTATAGACACCAAAGATGTTAATGGTGCGTTGCTATCTTGTGGCGAGGTCTAGTGCCACATGCATAAGTTTACCGGCTACCTTACCCTCCAAACCGGAACACGACAGCGACAAGCACTGACGCTATAGCGGCAGGTAAGGCGGTGGTACCAGACCCGGGCGAGACAATGCAGAACTCTACCACCTAGTAGCCACGATGGTAGTGACTCGATAGCCAATCGGTCGCCTTTTACGACCTGCCTGGCAGAACGGCAGTTGGCCTATTCTTCAAAGGAGGCCGGGACCAACACGGCGAAAATCCTGCAGGCCTTCCTAAATTGAGGTATTTTAAGTTTGATTAGCAAAGAGGTTAAAGCTTAAGGCGAGGTATTTCGACGCGCGTCAATTCTATAGAAAATGGGTGGCGCGGTATGTTCTGAAACCGCTGGAAACGTGTTAATTTTCGGATAAATAAATATAGGACATCAGCTGAAAACTAAAATTTAGCACATTCTTTTTTGTATTTACAACTAAATATCACCATATAAAAATCATGTGGAAGATAAGAAATATTATTAACAAATTATTTGTTTTAGAGATTTTTTAGCCTGTTTTCGGAATTTTATATGATTGAGTAAAGTATAAGTATCATGTAATGAGTTAGCACATTCTTTAGATAATATCTTCAGGTATATCGTGTAATTTTTGTAAAATTGTTATTTAACAATCAATACAAAAAAACGTGAACGTTAAATAAACCAGTTTTTTCCCGTCCTCGCCTTAAGTAGTTCAACAATCTGACGTTTATTGTAAGCAACATCACATAATATTTGAAAAGCTGTAATTTATGAACACCTTGATTCGATTTTGATTTTTAATCGACATTTAATGCAATTTTATAAGTACTAAAATATCGTACAAGGTTAAAAATCGATTTGTTGTAAAATAGCCAGAGGTTTATTAGTCCGAGGTCGGTGTTGACTGCATGAGGTCCCAGATTTGATTCTCGGATCAGACAATTCAACAAAATGTTTTTTTAAGCTATTGCATATCTTCTATCGCGGGCCTTGAGCGTGGAGACCGAATCCAGAAATTCCGTAACGAAAAAAACCTAACACGGGTAGCGTTACGGAATTTCTGGACTCTCCGACCGACCTCGCTCCGACCGGCACAGCGGTGATACTTTTTAGTTTTTCCATCTATATTTATTCATTCTAGTTGTTTTTTTCATTCATGCTAGTTGTTAAAAATATATTATTATAATGTTGCCTTGTTTCGTTATAAGTCGTCTTTGTGAGTGTGATAATGATATTATTTTGACATTGAAATTTATATATCAATATTAAATTACTGAATGTTTATAAGGTAGAACATGTTGATAAATATACATTAAATTGTACAACTTAACTAAATTGTTACAAATTATCTATTATCTTTCTTCTTAAACTTTGTAAAATGTCTATAATAAATACCAGAACTTTTAATGATTTTTTGAAATATCACGCTTGTCTCTTTAGTTCAGCAACCCGCCTTTAGGTGGCATTGGTTGTATTGGAAAACTACCGTAATCAGCTGTTTGTGAGAAAGTATATAGGTGTATAGGTATTTATCATCTACGTACAACAGTGAATATCTGTACTCGTATAATTTGTGTACAAAGTGTTTGAAATATGAATAAACAAAGAAAAAAATACTGCATAAATAAAATAAATATATGATTGTAATTGCATAAGTTGATAAAAAATGCTATGTAATAGCTTTACCGCGGCAGTTTCCGAGTGCCACACGTCTTTTTTTCAGTTTTGTAATAAAAAAACCGGCCAAGTGCGAGTCGGACGAAGGGTCCCGTACCATCATCGCAAAAAAAAACCGAAAAACACACGTTTTTTTATAGGGACCCCCTTAATATGTTCATTTTTTTATTTTTAAATTAATTTTAAAGAGTTAAAATTTAATTTATCATAAAGTTTCGAACTCAAAGAGTTCAGAAATTTGAAGTTTGTTAAATTTAATATTT
The DNA here is from genome assembly GCA_036924255.1 of Apodemia mormo. NCBI lineage: Eukaryota > Metazoa > Arthropoda > Insecta > Lepidoptera > Riodinidae > Apodemia > Apodemia mormo. Next base: position 2,005,530 of record JAUPFN010000029.1, read on the forward strand.
AACAAGCTGTAATTTATGAACATTTCATTCGATTTTGATTTTTTAAACGGCATTCAATGTAGTTTTATAAGTACTCAACTCTCAAACTCTCAACTCAACTAAAAAATATTGTACAAAGTTGAAAATCGGTAAGTTATAAAAAAACGCTCGACGAAAAAACGCTTTTTTGCCCGTCCTCATGTTTTATTATACCCAGTTTTCGTTGCGATGAGACCTGCCTCAGACCGTGTAATCACATCTTCCGTGTTGGTCGGGGCTCGTTTGAAGAATAAACCAACTGCCGCTCTGCCAGGCAGGTCGTAAAAGGCAACCGATTGGTTACACGTGTCTACCATCATGATTACTAGGTGGTAAAATTCCGCAATGTCTCGCCCGGGTAAATGGTACCACCGCCTTAACTGTTTCTGCCTCAATAGCGTAAATGTTATTGTCGTTATCTGGCTTTAAGGATAAGGTAGCCGGTCGGCTTATACATGTGGCATTGCCATCCCACCGACAGCAATGCACTATTAACATCTTTGGTGCCTATAGACAATGACAACAGGAATATTTATGATAATTGTAGATGTTTGTATTTCTGGATTTGGTTATCTATTTTATATGTTACAATATTCATATATGTATTTCTATGTATTAGTATCGTTGACAAACATTCATAATACAAGCAAATTGTTTATTGTCATCAATCATCTGTATCTTCAGGCCTGAATCCCCCAAGCTATAGGCAGAGGTACAATCAGTGCACCCATGATTAGTCGAAGATACTCTGTCCCACAATGTGATAATTGGCAAGCCTATCGCCAACCGGGCATCCCATGTCATATGCAATCCCAGGCAAAGATGTTTTTATCAGAAAATAAAAAGAAAAACATTTTTTCAAAAAAATATTTTTTCAAGCTGGGATTCTTTTTTTTATTATCGATAGGTAAGCGCTTGTCCACAACCTTGCCTGATAGTAAGCTAAGATGCGGCCTAAGATGGAACGCGCTTCCCTAGAAGGTACCTGTTCACTCTTCCCTTGAAGATCCTCAGGTTATACCCGTCGGGGAACACAGATTCAGGAAGCATATTCCAGTCCCTGGTGGTTCGGATTAAGAATGATCGAATCCGGGACCTCATATGTGCAACACTGGCACCGGACCACTATAACATCACAAAGGCGACTTAATCTATGTCCAGCAATATTTATTACTAGCTGTTGCCAGCGACTTCGTCCGCGCGGACTTCGTTTACTCTGCACAGCTCCTCCCGCGTAGACGATAGCGTGATAATATGTAGCCTATATGTTGACCCGACCTGTTAGTAATATTCATGCAAAATTTGAAGTAAATCCATGCAGTAATTTTTGAGTTTACCCCGGACATACATACAGACATACAGACAAACAGACAAACAGACAAACAGACAAACAGACAAACAGACAAACAGACAAACAGACAAACAGACAAACAGACAAACAGACAAACAGACAAACAGACAAACAGACAAACAGACAGACAGACAGACAGACAGACAGACAGACAGACAGACAGACAGACAGACAGACAGACAGACAGACAGACAGACAGACAGACAGACAGACAGACAGACAGACAGACAGACAGACAGACAGACAGACAGACAGACAGACAGACAGACAGACAGACAGACAGACAGACAGACAGACAGACAGACAGACAGACAGACAGACAGACAGACAGACAGACAGACAGACAGACAGACAGACAGACAGACAGACAGACAGACAGACAGACAGACAGACAGACAGACAGACAGACAGACAGACAGACAGACAGACAGACAGACAGACAGACAGACAGACAGACAGACAGACAGACAGACAGACAGACAGACAGACAGACAGACAGACAGACAGACAGACAGACAGACAGACAGACAGACAGACAGACAGACAGACAGACAGACAAACAGACAAATAGACAAATAGACAATCAGACAAACAGACAGACAATCAGACAAACAGACAGACAATCAGACAATCAGACAAACAGACAAACAGACAAACAGACAAACAGACAAACAGACAAACAGACAAACAGACAAACAGACAAACAGACAAACAGACAAACAGACAAACAGACAAACAGACAAACAGACAAACAGACAAACAGACAAACAGACAAACAGACAAACAGACAAACAGACAAACAGACAAACAGACAAACAAACAAACAGACAAATAGACAATCAGACAAACAGACAGACAATCAGACAATCAGACAATCAGACAATCAGACAATCAGACAATCAGACAATCAGACAAACAGACAATCAGACAAACAGACAATCAGACAATCAGACAGACATACAGACAAAAATTCTAAAAACTATATTTTTAGCTTCGATATCGATTGTAGATCACGCCCCAAGTATTCTTTAAAAAAATATTCAATGTACAGTTTTGACTTTCCTACGATTTTATTATATGTATATAGATATAGATATAGATTACCTTTTTTAGAAAAATAGGGGAATTAAAGTCAGTTACTGCAGGTTTATTGCGTTAAAGACGTTTTCTGAATAAAAACTTTCTAATATGTGTTTGTATTTAGTGGAACGTACCTTTTAGTTCGACTACATCGTACTTTCTCTAAATTATTCAAATAATTAAAATATAATTATATTTAGATATTCAATGTTATTATTTTAACCTTAAGTTTTGGGGCAAAATCAGTAACTTCCTTATCTACATACGTAGAGTGAAGTTAAAAATTTTACCACCCTGTTGGTCGAATGGTTAGAGAAACTAGCTACTAATCGATGGCGCCCGGATTCGATTCCCAGCAGGGACAAATATTTATGTGATGAGCATAGATATTTGTATTTGCGTGTTTATTGTGTATGTAACAGTATTTATATGTGTATTTCTATGTATTAGTATCGTTGACTAACACCCATAACACAAGCAAATATTTTGCGTACTTTGGGGTTAGATCGATTTGTGTAATTTGTTCAGCGATTATAATTCTACTAGATGAAAACCCGGCTTCGCTCGGAAGTCTCATAATACGCAATCTTATATACTAACTCAAATAGTAGACATTAAAAAGTAGCAACACTGTAGTGACGTACTTTTTCAACTATTATGTTGGTTTAATAAAGACAACACTATAGTGTTGCTATTTTTTAATTTCTACTCTTTTATGAACGAAGAGAAATAAGTTTCGCGATAGCCTGCGCTCCGTTCTACGACACTTTAATAAATACTCAGTCAGTGACCAGCATTAACGTGATTGCGGCAGGAATAGGTAAGACTCTGTCACACAGTATTTACAATGATAGTGGCATGTACAGCCAGTCGTTCACTTATTACGAACTGCCTGGTAGAATGGTGAATAGTCTATTCTCCAGTCCAGTATGTCTAATAATCAGGGTTCGATCCACGACGGGACAAGCATTTGTGTGATGAGCATAAATGTTTGTATTTCCGGGTCCAGACCCGGAGAAAAAATACTCAGGTGTTTATTAAATATATTCCACTATTTATATATGTATTTTTATGTGTTAGTATCGCTGACTAACGCCCATAACACAAGCAAATAATTTGCTTACTTTGGGGTTAGATCAGTAAGTGTAATCAGTCCCGTGAATAATTTATTATTATTATTATTATTTTAATCGTAAAAGGGGACCCGAATCATCAAGGCTATTGCTATTCATGTGGCGGGAAGGCAATATGTGTGGCATTACCTTTGCGATACATGGACAGCAATGAACTATTGACATATAAGCGATGGTTATTTTTGCCATCAAGAATAATCTGCATGTTTGCTATGTTTTTGTATTTATACAATACGTATATAATACGTTTATACAATACGTACAGTACGTTATAATACGTTTATACAATACATATAATAAAGGGCACAGAATATACCATTCTTCGAGCTGCTAATTTTTTTATGTTCGTTGGATAAGCAAACTGCCAGAAGTCCCACCTGATGGTAAGTGGTCGACGTCGCCAATGAACATAAACCAGTTTACCTGGAACTAGCCCAGGTATTCCATTCATGTGTTGCCTATCCTGAGACATAAGATGTTGAGTCTCGGTTCCAGTAATGACACTGCCTGTCTTGCCCTTCTCTCGGAAACACAGCAAAGCTGTTTCACGGGAAAAACCAGCAAGATGGTGGTACTTATGCTGGGAGCGCGGCATAGCCTACCCTTCCTAACGGTAAATTAATAATTTGTTTTTCTAGAACAACCCTAAAAAACCGCAAAAACATTTATGCCGGACCTGGGAATAGAACCCAGAACTTCATAATAGCACTGGTAAACAACCCCGCAGTCCAACTTTATAGTAATTACACGTACTTACTTGAAAAGATAATGGAAGATCATCAACTGTCACAGGTCCCTCGTTTTCGGCCATATTTGTTTTCACATGTCAATGTCACTAATGTCACTGTCACTGTCACTTATTCACTATTTCACAATAATTACCTGAAGCAAAAAAATTTATTATAAGTTTTATGTTGCTGCAACTTTTTTACTAACAATAGTGAAATATAGCAGTGATTATATTATTTTGCATCGAAAGTATTTTCACGCCCGTATCCGCCACGATGTAGGCAGAGGTACAACAAGTGCATTAGCCGAAGATACTTAGTCCCGCAAATGTGATTGGTGGCAAGCCTGTCGCCAACCAGGCACTTTCCAATCCCTTGCAACTTTGTGTTTCTCAGAACACTTTTTTTTAAAGTGCCCGACCCGGGAATTGAACCCGGGACCTCATATGGTCAACGCCAACGCTGGACCACTAGACCACAGAGGCGATTTGTATCAAAAAACAACAATAATTATTGTTTTACAAAAGTTATGCCCCCCCCCCGTAATTTTTTGATAAGTGAGTTAGGCAATCATTTCCCCGTGTTAGTCGGGGCTTCCTTTTTTTAATCATCTGCCGTTCTATCAGGCAGGTCGTAAAAGACGACCGATTGGCTATACGTGTCACTACCGTCGTGACTAGTAGGTGGTAGAGTTCCGCATCATCCCGCCCGAGTATAATAGTACCGCGTCCTTACCTATTCCTGCCGTAATAGCGTCAATGCTTGTTATTATCGTGATCCAGTTTGAAGGGTAAGGTAGCCGGTAGACTTATGCGTGTGGCTTTGCCATCTCACCACATGGATAGCAACGCACCATTAACATCTTTGGTACCTTTAGGCGATGGTTTCTTTTTTTATATCATAAGATACCCGTAGTAAACAAGCAGATAACAACATCTTGATAGAAAGAGTCAATCATCGCCTACAAACACCAAAGATGTTAATGGTGCATTGCTATCTTGTGACGAGATATAATGCCACATGAATAAGTTTACCGGCTACCTTTATCCTCCAAACCGGAACACAATAGTGACAAGCACTGAAGCTATTGCGGCAGGAATAGGTAAGGCAGTGGTACCAGGCTCGGACGAGACAACGCAGAACTCTACCACCTAGTAGTAAAGTTTTTTCTCCATTGGGAGCGCCATCTGCTTATTTGCTATCTTATGATATAAAAAAATACTTGGCAGAATAGCAGAGTGCTAAGTGTGAGTTTTTCTTTTCGCACTCGATCGTGAACGCGTTTCGAGTTTACTAGGAATTTGTATGTGATTTGTACAGCGCCACCTAGTGGTAAACTGGTTTCTCAGGTTTACCACTAGGTGGCGCTGTACAAATCACATACAAATTCCTAGTAAACTCGAAACGCGCTCACGATCGAATGCGAAAAGAAAAACTCACACTTAGCACTCAGATGATCCATTCTTCAGGTCCTGATCGATGTACGAGCCTATACCGCGGTTTTAAGAAACGACGGTTTTACTCGCAGCTTGTTAATGCTAATCGACTAGCGAGCAAACCTGTCGTGTCTAAAGAAACGCAGAAAAAATATAGTACATCCGCGGCATTGTAATGATACACGCGCGAACTTTAGCGCGAGCCATAAAACCGCTGTTATACTCGTCCTTCGATCAGGGCCTTTTAAAGGCGATTGGGACAAATCCAGAACAGCTAATTTTATAAAATAAAAATCGCCTCTGTGGTATAGTGGTCCGGTGTCGTTGTTGACCACATCAGGTCCTGGTTTCGATTCCCGAGTCAGCCAAATAAAAAAATATGTTTTTTCAATTTTTTAATAAAAACGTTTCCTACGATTTTAATTTTTATTAAAAATAAAAACGAATTTAAACGAAAAATTACGTTTTTAATAAATAAATAAATAAAATAAATAAATAAATAAATATTCATGGGACAAATTACACTTATTGATCTAACCCCAAAGTAAGCAAATTATTTGCTTGTGTTATGGGTGTTAGTCAACGATACTAATACATAGAAATACATATATAAATACTTTTACATACATAATAAACACCCAAACCCGGAAATATAAACATTTATGCTCATCACACAAATGCTTGTTCCCGTCGGGGATCGAACCCGAGCCCCGTTGATTGCGTAGTCAGGGTCGCTATAAACGAATAAGTGACTTATTGGCGACAGGGTTGCCACCTATCGTATTGTGAGACTAACGGCCAGTTTTCGAAACGCAAATTAATTTTAACAATCAATTTTAATTTGTGTTTAACATAATTTTTACAAGCAAATGATCTGTTAAACACAAATTAATTGCTTGTTAAAATTAATTTGCGTTTCAGAAACCGGCCGTCGCGTCAGTCTCTTCGGTTAATTGTGGGTGCATTAATTTTACTTCTGCCTACTTCTTCGGGGATGCGGGCGTTAAGATACTTTATAAACTTTATTAATTTTTCGCCGTGTTAGTCCCGGGCTCCCTTGAAGAATAGGCCAACTGCCGCCAAGCAAGTCGTAAAAGGCGACCAATTGGCTATTCGAGTCACTACCATCGTAGCTACTAGGTGGTAGAGTTCTGCATTGTCTCGCCCGAGTCTGGTAACATCCCATTACCTATTCCTGCCGCAATAGTGTCAGTGCTTGTCACTGTCGTGTTCCGATTTGAAGGGTAAGGTAGCCGGTGAACTTATGCATGTGGTATTAGACATCGCCACGAGACAGCAACGCACCATTAACACCTTTGGTGTGTATAGGCGATGGGTGACTCTTTCCATCAGGAGACCCATCTGCTTGTTTGCTATCTTATGATATAAATTTTTTTTGCACCACTCTGATGGTACTGCAAAAACATATATCAAAACTTAGAGACTGTTTGTTCGTTAGTCATGAATCGAGTGGCCTCACTTCCGCACCTGTCACAACAGTTGGAAATTAGGGCATATGGTGGCCTCTACGTCACTGGCAGGTGTATTTATTCGTTACGATAAAATATTCGTTAATTTTGGGGTGAAGTCAAAGATTTTTTTACTATTTTTTAAGGACACAGGGATAAATGATTTTGTAATATCTATTAGAATAAAAAAATATTGGAAAATTCATACATAAGTGCTTTCCTCAGAAAATTAAAAGTTTGTTCTCGTAATTATCATTACTTTGAAATTCAAATTCAATTTAAATAAAAATTTGACTAAATCATTTGATTGCCATAAACAAAACCCAAAAGTAAAATAATTATATTTAAAAAAATCATCAAATCAAGCATGATTATTGACCGTAGACTGTACCGTGGGAACACTACCACCGCTTTACTTATTCCTATGTAGTAAAAATCAATTGCTGTTCGTTAGTCTCGCTAAAACTCGAGAATGGCCGAACCGATTTGGCTAATTTTGGTTTTGAATTAATTGTTGAAGTCCAGGGAAGGTTTAAAAGGTGAGAAAATATTGAAAAAAATAAGAGTAGTTAAACAGGCAGAACAATGTTTGCCGGGCTAGCTATAAATATTTATTTAGCTAGTTATAAATATTTTTTAACGTAATAAAACTGTACTAACCGATTTCCTACATCTCCGGAACCCTGAATTAGATCGAAATTAAAAAGGGACCACACGTGCAGTTACCCTCTAAAACAAAAAAAATCGGTTCATAAATGTCTCAGTGATATAACAAACATAAAACATACAGTCGAATTAAAAACCTCCTCCTTTTTAGAAGTCTATTGAATAAAAAACAAAATATAACACAGATAGTGAGCGGTGATTAGTTATATCCTTCGAGTATATACCTCATCACTGATCAACACAAAAGAAAATACGTCAATTCTTCAACGCATCTTGCTACCATAGACAACCTTATCTGTTGAAGTGACAACGCAGTAGGAATGGCACATTTCATGTATCACTGGTTGTTTATCATCACAAGTTATATCATTTGTTATAAAATAATTCACGTGTCACACCAGTTATATGCATCGAAACCGTCCGTTATATATAACGCGAGCGTGATTTAATTTCACGCGGGCGAAGCTACTACTTATGCTTATAATTCACAGAAATCCATCGTGCGAAAGAGATAAAGCAACAATATTTGAGCAAGAACGTGCCATCAACTAAAAGAGAGAATATGTTTAATATGTTATTTCACTTTACTAATCACTTATAAATAGTAATCACTGCGCGGCAATAACATACGGAATAAAATGCACACGCTGCGACTATAATCGTCACTAATAAAATATAAGGGTCGTGATTTATTACCCGTGATATAAGTGACAAATAACAAATAACTTCACGACGTGATAATCAAATAAAAATAGCTATAATCCCATCGCTACAACGCGGTGACAGCATAATGGCCGTCCCACTCAGGTAGACAGCCTTGCTTGCTACGCCACTGCCGCATACAAGTTTCACATCAAAATCATGACCAGTTCAGACATATTCATAACTTTTAAAATATTATTATGTCAGCTACTAATTATATTTAATAGATAAATTAAGCCTGATAACGTAGCGCCCTACCTTACGTGGCGGTGATTAAATTTATCAATTATGTTATTACATTGATAGACATCACATATTTTGGAATAATTTTGTGCGTTACAAGATTTTATGCACATCTTATATATAAAAATCAATTGCTGTTCGTTAGTCTCGCTAGAACTCGAGAACGGCTAAACCGATTTGACTAATTTTAGTTTTGAATTAATTGTTGAAGTCCAGGAAAGGTTTAAAAGGTGAGAAAACATATATAAAAAAATAAGAGTAGTTAAAAAGGCAGAACAACGTTTGCCGGGTCATCTAGTAAATAATAAATACATACTTTTATTTCTTATTTATCAGGTAATTCCAAATGCTTTCTGTACGTGTATTGTATAAACAGGTTGGGCAAAAAATCGTGGATCAAAAGAAACAGGCTGATAGTTAGGATTATTATAGGCAAGTTAAAAATACAAGTTCACTTTTTCGTAGTAAATTTTTTTACAGTAAGGTTCTAAAGTTACAAATATTTTTTAATAAGACTTAAAAGTAATTGAAAAAGGTGCCAATACTCATAAATAATGGTACCCACTATCATAAAAACAATTTGGTAGTGATGATACGTTCCCTAGAAGCAACTAAACACCATTTATTGTTGTCGTCAAAAACACTAAAATTGTCGTAACTTCTAAGATCAAGATTCAGCTTTGCCATAGAGATATTTCATCATAAGATAGCAAACAAGCAGACGGGTCTCCTGATGGAAAGAGTCAACCATGGCCTATAGACACCAAAGATATTAATAGTGCGTTGCTATCTTGTAGAGAGGTCTAATGTCATATGCATAAGTTTAGCGGCTACCCCTCCAAACCGGAACACGACAGTAACAAGCACTGACGCTATTGCGGAAGGAATATGTAAGGCGTTGGTACCAGACCTGGGGGAGACAATGCAGAATTCTACCACCTAGTGACCGAGTTTTTTTTATGTCATAAGATAGCAAACAAGCAGATGAGTCTCCTGATGGAAAGCGTCAACCATCGCCTATAGACAACAAAGATGTTAATGGTGCGTTGCTATCTTGTGGCGAGGTCTAATGCCACATGCATAAGTTTACCGGCTTCCTTACCCTCCAAACCGGAACACGACAGCGAGAAGCACTGACGCTATTGCGGCAGGAATAAGTTCCGAGTTTACTTCTAAACCCTAAAAAATGTAACCGAATGGAGAACCTTAATTTTGGGAAGACCGTCGTTAAATGGAGTAAGTCCTACAGTAAAATAACAATTTATCAATGACTGTCTCAGCTCCAACAAATCATTTACCATAGATATAAAGATTTGTCACGAACTGATAACGCTATCACCTTGTCAGTGAAAGATAATGTCGCGAGTGTATTTGAATACCGAGGATAAGTTACTACGTCATTACTCATTATTTTTTAGAATCTATACGGAAAAATATAAAAATACGAACCAATAATAAAATTATTAACCATTTGAAATATAATTGTGCAATTTTTTCATAACACAGACAATATGAAAGAAGCTCTAAGTGTTAGATTACGTATCTTCGTTAGATTTTACACTTTCAATCGTCGGCACTTGGTGAAATTCCATTATTTTTAGTTGAAACTAGTTTATCACTCACTTGTACTTTTATTTCACTATTATTATACACTAAATTATTTAATTTTATCGACCGGTTTCGCTTTTTAAAGCATCTTCAGGACGTAATATTCTTTACCGGTCGATAAAATTAAATAATTTAGTGTATAATAATAGTGAAATAAAAGTACAAGTGAGTGATAAACTAGTTTCAACTAAAAAAAAAGTATCTTCGTTACGTATCGTATTATAAACGTTAGATTCTTCTTTAAAAACTATAAACCCTTTTCCCTGTGTTGGTCTCGGGTTCCTTTGAAGAATGCCAACTGTCGTTCTGCAGGCAGGTCGTAAAAAGCGACCGATTGGCTATGCGATCACTATCATCGTGGCTACTAGGTGGTAGAGTTCTGCATTGTCTTGTCTACCACCGCCTTACCTATTCCTGCCGCAATAGCGTCAGTGTTAGTCACTGTCGTGTTCCGGTTTGGAGAGTAAGGTAGCCGGTAAACTTATACGCCACGAGATAGCAACACACCATTAACATCTTCGGTGTCTATAGGCGATGGTTGACTCTTTCCATCAGGAGACCCATTTGCTTGTTTGCTATCTTATGATAAAAAAGTGAAAAAAAATTACTCTTTAGGAACATATTTCGCGCCATTGTTTGTGTGTCGCGCGATGAACATAATCGCCATTTATGACATCCTCTTTTATAAGGGCTTGTAACCCTCCATATATACTCAACGTAATATTTGTTTCAACTACGGATTAAACTGGATACTTCTTTCAAGGCAATTTCTTAGGTGGTCAACGTCGCTTGCTTGATGCTTGATGAATAAAATCACTCCAGAGTAATTCCTTAAGCCTTAGCTTTTTATTTGACACGATAAAGTAGCACAATATGGAATATATCTATTTTGTTACGATATAATATATTTACACGCGTTTGACATTTACATACCTTTGCTCATATGAGCGGCTTAAGAAAAATATCGACACGCGGGATTTGAACCTCCTGGCTTTAGGGAGATGGTCGCAGGTTCAAATCCCGTGTGTCGATATTTTTCTTTGTTGTTTTTAAGGTTTTTCCAGTTTCTCAAACACGGGGTATGTGCTATAACACAAAAATAACTATTAGCATTTGTGTGGTCTGTGATTTCAACACTGTTCCCTACATTTTACCAAATCAATTGCATATTTCGGGTTCAATCCCCGTCGGAGACAAGCATTTGTGTGATGAGCATAAATGTTTGTATTTCCAGGTTTGAGTGTTTATTAAATACTAGCTGTTGCCAGCGACTGCGTCCGCGCGGACTTCGTTTACTCCGCACAGCTCCTCACCCGTAGGTGATAGCGTGATAATATGTAGCCTATATGTTGACCCGACCTGTTAGTAATATTCATACAAAATTTGAAGTAAATCCATGCAGTACTTTTTGAGTTTACCCCGGACATACATACAGACAAACAGATATACAGAGAAACAAACAAACAGACAAACAGTCAAAAATTCTAAAAACTATATTTTTGGCTTCTATATCGATTGTAGATCACGCCCCAAGTATTCTTTTAAAAAAATAATCAATGTACAGTTTTCTTGTTCATGTTCAGACTTTCCTACGATTTTATTATATGTATAGATATTCCAGTATTTATATATGTATTTCTATGTATTAGTATCGTTGATTAACACCCATAACACAAGCAAATAATTTGCTTACGTTGGGGTTAGATCAGTAAGTGTAATTTTGTCCCCTTATTATTTATTTATTTATTTATTTTATATTTGGTCATTAGGTATAACGTTAGCACTTTTTATTATATTTTTTTATAAGGAAGTACAGCCGTACGCTGTTTTTTATATCATAGTTTAAGTGAGATTTTTGGCTCTCTATTGAGCCTTTCTCAGGCATCTCCTTGAAATAATCACACATGTATAGTATTTTCTTTACGTTTCAAATCTGATGTCAAACTTAAGAGATTTTATTGTTTAGTTTATGGTGAAATTTTGGACCAGAAGTCGATCGCTAGCAAAGATTAATACAGTTTATAAACTTCCAATAAAAAAAATCTGTAAGCCGGTTAACCCTGCTTTGCTTTCAAAGTTCCTGCTAAATTGAGGTACTTTAAGCTCAAAGAAGTAAAAACTATGACATCATCATACATATATACGGTGAGTAAAGAAAACCCTGTCCGATCCGAAAGAGGCATAGGTTGGTTAAAGGCATTACTGAAAAAAATTTAAAATTACTATACTTCTGAAAATAAAAAAGATGTCGTTTTTTAATATTCGTATTTTTCCTTTATATCTCCCTAGAGTTAAGCAAATATTTTAAAAATGACAACACCTTTTCGCTGTTTGTTTCATTGTTTCGCTTTGACTTTTGCACAAACACCGTGCGAAGGCGCGGTGCTCTTTTTTCGGCTTTTTACAAACGAACTTTAAACGCGCCGCGTATCCTTCGGTAGCATCCGACTTTCGCGGCATTCTTTGATAATAGAATTTACTTATTTGTAGGTGTTGTTATACTTAATGTATGAAAATACCATTTAAGATAACTTTTTTATTGAGAAAACTAATTAATTAATATCCATAAAATAATTATACACATGTAACTTTATGAAAAATTTTGAAAAAGGTGTTTTTTATACGTAACTTCGAAAATTTTTAACCAATCATTTTTGGATCGTCTACGATATTTTAGTATTTCAAACACTACATCGAATAACTTTTCAAAAATTACAATCAATTCAAATTTTCAAAAGTTACAGTTTTTCAAATATTAAAATTACGCTGTTTACAATATTCTTCTTATTTTTACAATAACTTTCAGGCCAATTTATCGATTTAATTTAAAATCTAGTCAGCTCTTCTACTTAAAAAACTACGACAAATACCAAAACTCGGATTAAAATCGGTTGATTCGTTCGGTAGGTATTTATTAATGACAAAAATTTTGTTTTTTTTTTTACATTTCTTCGACATTTTTAATCTATCGATTTTGTAACTAATAAAACAATATACTCAGACCTCAAAAATAGCGTTAAACGCTACGCATAACATTAAAATCGATCATTATTTAAAAAAATTATATACTTCCATATTTTCGAAATTATTATCATTTTCACAAACTCCTCCGTGTTGGTCCGGGCTTCTTTGAAGAATAGAACTGCCGTTCTGCCAGGCAAGTCGTAAAAGGCGACTGATTGGCTGTACGTGTCACTACCATCGTGACTTCTAGGTAGTAGAGTTCCTTAACGTCTCGCTCGCGTATTTGGTAGCACCGCTTTACCTATTCCTGTCGCAATAGCGTCAATGCTTGTCATGGTATTGTTCCGGTTCAGAGGGTAAGGTAGCTGGTAGACTTATGTGGCTTACCATCCCTCCACACGGATAGCAACGCACCATTAATATCGTTGGTGTCTATAGACGATGGTTGAATATTTCCATCAGGAGAGCATCTGCTTGTTTGTAATGGAAACCATAAGATATTATGATATAAAAAAACTACCATAGGTAAATACCTAGTTTTACAAATGTAAACCACATTTTTATTTAATTTTGACATTTTTTTAAAATATCAAAATTAAATCGGTGGTGATCGCTCAACATCAGGTGCACCTCCTGCTCGTTTGCCCCCTCTTCCATAAAAAAATAAAAAACCAAACTTTTTTTAATTGTCAAAAAATCAAACATTTTTTTAATTTCGTGACATTAGAAATCAGGATCAAAAATCAAAAGTACCTACTTTATTCAACAAAACTTATTACAAGTTTGACGCGTCATATTTTTTTTTGAAAACTATGTACCTACTATCGGATCGGAAACGGGACCTCACACTGAGAAGATCCGGCGGAAGAAACTCAGCTTGGCTTGTCATTTTCATATCACTCCGTTATATAAATAGCAATGCACCATTAACATCTTTGGTTTATACTCGATGGTCATCTTTCCATGGAAAGTAATCTGCTATGTTTTTTATATCATAAAATAGCAAGCAAGAAGATGGCTCTCCTGATGGAAACAAACACTGGTGTTTTGATATCTGTCTGGTACGATGATAAAGCCACATGCTTAAGTCTACCGGCTACCTTACCCTACAAACCGGAACAATGACAAGCATTGACGCTATTGCGATAGGAATAGGTAAGGCGGTTGTGCCAAATACCCGGGCGAGATGTTACAGAACTCTACCACCTAGTATTTACGATGGTAGTGACACGTAGGGACCTATAAATGATGATTCACCATCTCCAACCTGCCTGGCAAGATGGCAGAAGGTTTATTCTGGAGAAGTGTCAACCCTAGTCCGTTGTTATCTCTACTGACAATTAGATAGGGCTACTTAATTCGTGATAACTGATTACTGATAACGCAACTTTTGTTTTTAAAACTAAATGTACATTGCTAAATAACGAAAATTCAACATAACAATTCATGAAGTATAACGAAACGAATGTTATTAATAACAGGCCAAGTGCGTATCCATCGACACGCAATGTAGAGTTCCGTAGTTGCCCAAAACAATAATGCGGATCAATAAGACAATTTTTAAGTGTTTCACACTGAAATTATAACCTATTTAACGCCAACGATGAATATATCCGCACTACAGGTTCAAAATACCTATCCAATGATACCCCACACTTTGGAGTACGCAAGAAAAAATATCCGATCGCGATGATTATATATATTAATATCTTAACACCCAATATACTGCAGGAGTTGACGAGCGCCACTGTACATACAATTAGATAACAATGTTATCACATGTGCTTATGGGAAAATTGAATCCAGTACTGAACAATTGTTTCAGGAAAATAAAAAGGTAACGAAACAAATCAAACCCTGACCTTCACGAAAACTACCACTTTAAGTGGAAAGCCCAATTCTAAATTTAAGTATTAAAAAATCTAATTCCGGAAACCAATATGCGATAATATTTACTATAACTTGACCAATTAGACTGCAGAACTCTCATAGACATAATAATATTCTTTGCTGCAGAATTTATGATAACAAAACTATACGTAGGTAACACTTACCTACAAAGTAATTTCAGTAGTCATTTGTTTTTCAAAACTGTGCACTTAATAGGTAACATAAGAAATATTAAAAATCACAAAATAATACGTTACATAATAAAAGCAGCGTTGAAAAAATAACGAAATAATACTCACTTAAAGCAGATTTAAAATCACTAACACATTTTTAAAATTCGAATGAAAACTTCAAAATGGCCGTGCGTTCTAGGTCGCGACGAAGTTGTGAATACGAAAAACATTAGCTCATAATTGGAACGAAAACACAACCAATATAAATTGACTTGTGCAATATAATGTAAAGACCCTTCACTTGAATACGTTATTTGACAGTCAAGAGGCAGGGGAGTTCTCTATATATTGGTTAATATACATTTATGACCAAAATTAGATTTTCCCTTTTATTATTCTAAATTAAACTTTATCACAATGGAATAAAACTTTATTACACAATTATACACACACAGGTAAGTTTGTAGATTACGTACATGTTAAGGTAACTTAATGATAAGAGATACAGTATGTTTTATTTGGTAACACAAATGTGAGATATGTGTATGAAATGATTTCTGTGAACCGTGAACTTAATAAAATAATTATGTATTTATATAAAAAATTGTATATAATGTCAGAGGGTAAATATATAATATATTTGATTATATTAGTATATTTATAAAAATCATGAGTTCAATTGTCTGATCAAGCAATGCGTTCAAGTTATTGAGTCAATTTTAAATTTCCTTTAAAATTGACTTCAGTTGATATACCGATATTGAGATTCATATACCGACTACATGCATATCCATTTCTTTCTATATTTATAATTTTACAAATTATCACAGAGCATTAGGTCGTGTTTCATAAGTTAAACAATTTTAACAGAGAAGTTAACATACACAAAAAAATACTCCAAGGAATAGTAAACCTCGTCTTTTTTGCAAGTCGGTTGAAAATAAAATATTTTTTTCTTAAAAACACATTTTATTACATAAAATAATGTACAGCGTTCCTCTAGCTTAATTTTTCTAATAACAATGTAGTGTAGTGCAGCAATTTTTACGGTCTATCTAATGTCTCACTACGGGCATAATAAGGCACTGTTTCATACTAATATTAAAAAAGTAAAAAACTTGAGAGGTGTCAAGGGACACCCGGATGGAACGAAGTTCCTTTTATTATTATTTACAAAAAACCTGTATACACTCAACAAACGACGTCAAATCGTCGCGACACCACACTGTTCAATGCGAAATAGAATTTCGGCACCTGGTCCAATTTCGGCACCCGGTCGAATTTCGACCCGCGGTCGAATTTCGGCACCCGGTCGAATTTCGGTACCCGGTCGAATTTCGGAACCCGGCCGAATTTCGACCCACGGTCGAATTTAGGCACCCGGTCGAATTTCGGCACCCGGTTGAAATTCGACTGTCTGTTGAAATTCAACTTTTGGTCGAAATTCGACATTCGGCCGAAATTCTGTATAAATGTTGAACATTTGGCACTAGAAAAAAAGTAAACTCAATAAAATAGTAGATAGACTCTTTCACTTTCAATGCACGAGCTAAAGGGAAGTGGCTGGATATTTCTGTGCTTACAATACCTTACTATAGCAAAAAGTGTCGTGACAATTTTTCGTAAGAATTTTTTCCGTCTAACCCCCTTTCACAACGCGCGATAACCGCTCACACCACCAGCCATTTTCGTATTTTTTTCTAAAAACACACGGACCGTTACGCGCACGCGTTTCGAGTCCGATGGACCGTGGTCACAAAAATGGTTTATGAGTTGTTTAAATTGAATCCGATACTGTAAAGCGTATATTTTTTAAAAGGTCTTGAGCACTGCAATACACTGGTGTTAGAATTGTTTAATTTAAATGGCTTAAGCTACAAAATAATTCAGGTGTAACACGACACTTTGAGAAAAATATGACTACTTGTTAGTCGAGGATTTTTAATTCAAAAAGTAAATCGATGACCTATGCTTTTTATATTTTTTTATATAATTGGTAAACATATACATACGGAAAAAAATAAACAACATATATTATAGTACAAAAATATTTATTTACATAAATATTAATATCTTTTTTTTTCATAATTAATACGTAATTTTTTTCGTAATTTTTTAGTAATTTATTTCTTTTTCAATTTTACAGCTATGTTAATTTTTTTAAAATCTTGTTTAGGATATTTCACATTCACATCGTATGATTTTTTTGAGATCATAGATATCAACACTAAAATTTACGAAAATAAATAAAAATAGGTACCGTCATACCCAAAGCGCTGATATCATTAAGTTGGTCATTAACGAAATATATGTTTTATTAATTGATATTTACGGTTTTTTGACAAAATTATTATCTAAACTGTTAGATCTTGAACTAATCTTGATTATAAATAAAGTTTACTTGTTAATTAATACGCCAAAACACTTTTAAGTTAACCTGTATCATAAAGTGCAACCAACACATAACACACAGCATGAATCAAAATGGCGAACTAAGTTCTTTTATTTTTCCCCAAGAGCGTATTTGAAAAAAGAATGCCAATTGGATGTTATTCTATACAATGTTTCGTTCGAAAACGATAAAATACCATAGAGTATTGTATTAAAACTGGTAAATAGTGAAAATGTTGTTTATTTGTATGAAGTTAGCGTTGGTCCCTATAGAGACCATAGTGTATTGACGAAATTTTCTCAGAGGTCTCATTAGTTACCAAAGTGATGTGAGCGGATAAGGAACTTCGTTCCAAAAAACTTGTATTTGCGTATGTAAATAAACTTAAAAACACTTTACCGATTTTAAAAATCCTTTAACTATAGGAATACCTATTTATATAGAATACCGGTTCATAAATAAACGAGTTCAACTCAGTCATTTATAAATCGATTTAAAAAAAATCTTCATTTTACTAACGTAACAAAAAAGATCTGGTTTCTTCTTTTTCAACTATTACCAGAAACGATAATTAAAAATGCATGCCAAATAAAGTGACAAAAATATTAATATACATACTAACGTAACAAAAAAGATCTGGTTTCTTCTTTTTCAACTATTACCAGAAACGATAATTAAAAATGCATGCCAAATAAAGTGACAAAAATATTCCAATACACAAATGCTGTATTCGCACGGGGCACGCATAAAGCAAGAGATTGTAACTTTTAGATCTACCTGTATATTGAACTGTGAATGTGTGAGTGTGTGCCCACCTGTTGGAATACTCACAAGTGTACACGTAACGTCCGATTTTGTAAGGATGCGCAACTAACGCAAAAGTTGCTCTACTAAGCGTACTTCTATATTTAATTTAATATTAAATGTGTTTGTGTATAGTTTGTATTACATTAAACATAGCTAGTCTTAAATAATTCAGACCTAATTCATATATAGTGTAGTTCCCATAAAATTAAACAGTTAATTATTAATAATGTATGTTACATAATTTAAATAAAAAGTTATACTTACTTTTTAGTGTAAAATAATCTTTCTAAAAATGTTATTTTTCACCTTATCCTATGTTTGTAAAGAAAACGACACTAATAAAACAAAAAACGGTATTTAATACATTGAAAATTTTATTGTAATGCATTATCTAGTTAAATGTATTTGTACGTAATTAAAATAATGGACAAACCTTTTTTGAAAAACTAAAATGTACTAGTTAATTTCACGATGTCGGTTTTTCGTGACGATGTGCGCACGCATCATAAAAATTTACTCTCACAAATTTTTCCTAACGCGCCAAAGAAGTATAACTTCATAAGAGGCGCATAATTTCGCTATATATTTTTTGAGTTTATAACATAATGGAGGTCCAGACCAACACGGGGGGGGGGGGGGATTGTATTAAATTATTTATATTGACATGTTACTCATCGATGATATAAAAAAGAAAAAAAGATCAAACTACATTTTATTGTCAAAATTTCAACAAAATTATACTATTATAGTATTAAAGCATTAACCGCATCGTACGCATTACATCGGTAGGGTCCATGCATCCATGCATAGCTCGTGTTGTACGGGCCACGGTTCACGAAACACCCCTATGGTTCAGTGCGTTATGTGCGGGTTCGTCGTCCGTGTCACACGACCGCTTACGAGGGGTTTTACCAACAAAAACAATAAGAATACAGTTTAGTTTGGTAAGGCTTTTTCCGTTATACTTATTTTTAAGAACAGACATATTAATAATATTATTGTCAAGCATAATATGAATATAAAGTAATATAATATTATAATAATAATATTCGCGGGACAAATTACAGTTACTAATCTAACCCTAAAGTAAGCAAATTAATGCTTATATTATGGGTGTTAGTCAACGATACTAACACATAGAAATACATATATAAATATTGGAATATATTTAATAAATACCCAAACCCGGAAATACAAACGTTTATGCTCATCACACAAATGCTTGTCCCAATCGGGGATCCAACCCGAGCCTCGTCGATTGCGTAGTCAGGGTCGCTAACCACTCGACCAACGGGGCGGTCAAGTGGTGTACTTGTCAACCGACTTCCTGAGAATGAGGTTATCAATTCGTCGGAATCTTTTTTATGTGTTTCTTTTTTTATAACATTAGATAGCAAACAAGGCAGACGGCTCCCATGTTGAATAGAGAAACAATCGCCTATAGACACCAAATATGTTAATAATGCGTTGCTATCTTATAATGCCACATGCATAAGTTTACCGGCTACCTTACCCTCCAAACCGGAATACGAGAGTGACAAGTACTGACGCTATTGCGGCAGAAGTAAGTAGGGCGGTGCTACCAGACCCGGGGGGACAATTTAGAACTCTACCACCTAGTAGCCACGATGGTAGTGACTCGCATATCCAATTGGTCACCTTTTACAACCTGCCTAATAGACCAGCAGTTGGCCAGTATTCAAAGGAGCCCGAGATCAACACGGGGCGAAATAACAAAAATAGAATAATAAATTGGCAGTTGACTTTCTTAATGGATAAAAGTAACTGTCTTCTTTATGATGCGTATTTATGACTCTCCAAAATGAACACGACAATTATGAGCTTTGACGTTATCGCGATAGAAATTAGTTAGTTGCCATTTAAAAAAATAGTAACTATAGTACCCATGAAGCTATATTATATTTGGAGGCAACACTTCTAAGTTCTAACACACCACTTTTAACTTAGTTAGAAGTGGTGTGTTAACCACTTCTAACTTGAAACAAAACTTTAAATACTGCTGTCATATTCTGAGGTCTTATCCTCTCTTTCTAACATAGTTTATAAAAAGAGATGGCAAGACCTCATAAGATGAGGTATAATGTAGGTATTCGTTTCAAGTGATTACTTCATGGTAGTACCACACGCTGGTGAAACACTGCAAAACGTATAGCCAATCAGTTAGTATTTACGAACTGCCTGGCAGAATGGTCTATTTTTCAAAGTTTGGTTGACTATTAATTAGTAAATATTGAGTTTAAGGCTGGCATAAAAAGTTCTTATAAGAAGAAAAATAAATAGGTTGGTGGTATTCCTCGAAAATTGAATTAAATCGAAATTGATTCAGAAGCGAATTTTATTCTTGTTGTTTTTTATTTTGTGTATTTGAATAAAGTTATTCTTTACAGTCGACATTGCTATCGTACAGTATATATAATTTTAAACAGACTTATATTTTAACTAAAAATTGAATTTAAATCTGGTGCCTTAAATTTTATATATAAACATTGAGAGAGTGCAATATTGCTATTTTATTTAATTAGGAGTTACCGAAAACCTTGAAATAAAAGTTAAAACCCAACGGAGCAGCACAAAAAGGAAGATAATTTAAATATTACCATAGAGGGTATTTCACAATGTTACAGGGTCAATTAATTTAGGTCATCATCTATTGTGACGGTAATATACCTACCTACATTTGATCGACATATTTGAGTGTAATTTAAATTTTAAAAATTTTCTAAATTAACCAATTAAATGTCCCTTTTAACTAGAGTACTATGTATCTTATTTAAATAAGTTAGAAACTGTACGAGATAATATATTATTGCAAATATATACACAGATGAAACACGTCACGAGGTAAGCAGATATAACCGAGTACCTACACTCTACAGTCTGATACATCGAGTGAAGTGCTATTCGACTCTCCTGAAGATGCTTCGGTTGCGAAGTGAAACGTGCGTTGAGTACATAACTTGTGTGTTACTGCCTTTGCTTCTGACGTGGAAGAAAGTTTTGTGGAAGTGGGTGGACTATTGTGTCGCTGTGGTCTTCTATAATTTCAGACTTTGGATAAGTTTGCCCCATTCCTTACACTACCATTCATTTCTGTTGCATCATAGCAGTTCCATATAACATTTCGCGGAAAATAAATGCCATAATTTCTCCTTTAAATTATGGATTTCCGCAAAGTAACGCCTGAATCTATTAAATGATCCAAAATTATTTCCTTTATATATAATAGAAATAATAGAAAATTAGACGATAATTCATTTGATGGAAAGAGATAACCATCGACTATAAATACCAAAAGTATTATTAAGGTGTTGCCGTCCGGGTCGGATTAAAATACTAAATGCAGAAAGCCTTAACCTCAACTGGAACACGGATGAATTTGCTTGGCAACTCCTAACAGATCTGCTGGGCAATTTCTAACAGAACAAACCCCGTAATGTGAGGTAATGTTAGGAATGCCATTTGCATAATTTGAAAAATCTCACAGGAGATTAGTAGAGGGAATGAGTCAAGCAAAATCTCCGTGTTGGCCCAGACTGCCTTGGAAAAATAGACCAACTGCCGTATTGCCAGGCAGATTGTAAAAAGCAAGCGATTAGCGATACATATCACTACCATCGTGGGTATTAAGTGGTAGACTTCCGCTACGTCTCGCCTGACTATTTGGTACCACCGTCTCACCTATTCCTGCCACAATAAAGTCGGTGCTTGTCATTGTTGTGCTCCGTAAGAGGGTAAGGTAGGCGCAAGGCGGTAGACTTATGCATGTGGCATTGCCATCCCACCACACGGATAGCTACGTACCTATAACATATTTGGCTTATACAGGTGATGGTAGTTTCTTTCCATCATAAAAGTCATCTGCTTGTTTGCTACCTTATGATAAACAAAAAGTCTGTCAACCGGTGGACCCTGCAGGCTATAGCCTCCCACTAAATTAAGATATTTTAAGCCCGAGGGAAAAAAGCTTATGTATAGCTAAGTATAGAGTTTTCAGAGTACAAAAATCTAACTTTTGTTAACTATCAGTAATTCCGTTTTTGAAAAGCTGTACATTTTGGAAACGATGATCGATTTTGATCTTTTGAATGGCATCTATACATATAATAAAATCGTAGGAAAGTCAAAACTGTACATTGAATATTTTTTTAAAAGAATAATTGAAGCGTGATCTACAATCGATATCGAAGCCAAAAATATAGTTTTTAGAATTTTTGTCTGTTTGTCTGTATGTATGTCCGAGGTGAACTCAAAAAGTACTGCATGGATTTACTTCAAATTTGGCATGAATATTACTAACAGGTCGGGTCAACATATAGGCTACATATTATCACGCTATCACCTATGGGGGAGGGGCTGTGCGGAGTAAACGAAGTCCGCGCGGACGAAATCGCTGGCAACAGCTAGTGATATATAAAAAAGTATTATAAAGTATAGGTAACTATATTAACCACCTACTTTTTGAAAGTCGGTTAATCCATTTCGCTAATTGGGCTGGTATAACAGGTAAAGTAGTAAAGACACTCATTGTTTATAAATATCTACAGTTATGAGGTCTGTCTGTCGCAACGCTATCATCCCTTGCGCCTGCGGCCATCTGATGTAACATTGTAGCTGAGTGTATCGCGATTGTGATGTTTTGATACTTTCACGAAAGGAAATCGTGACTGATATAGTGTTGGTTAATTGGACCTCGCCACATGGATAGCAATGCACCCTTAACAGCTATGGTTTTTCCCCATGTTGGTCTCAGGCTCTTTTTCAAAATAGGCCAACTGCCATTCTGCCAGGCAGGTCGTAAAATGCGACCAATTGGCTATGCAAATCACTACCATCGAGACTACTACGTGGTAGAGTTCTCTATCAGCTCGATCGGGTCTGGTACCACCGTCTTACACACCGGAACACGACAGTGCTGGTCACTGTCGTGTTCCGGTTTGGAGGTTAAAGTAGCCGGTAAACTTATACATGTGGTATTAGATCTCGCCACAAGATAGCGACGCACCATTAACATCTTTGGTGTCTATAGGTGATGGTTGACTCTTTCCATCAGGAGGCCCATCTGCTTGTTTGCTATCTTATGATATAAAAAAAAAGTTTTCTCATTCCATCAGCCATCTGCTTGTGCTCAATTATGATATATTAAAATATAGCTAATACTCATCCAATTCTCTGGGCATTAGTTCATTGATGATAAAAAATGGGCAAATTGCGAATCGAACTCGCGAACAAAGGGTTCCGTACCATCAGCAATAAAAAACGGCAAAAAACACGATTCGCGGTGGGACCCCCTTAAATAATTATTTTACTTAAGATCGAGAAAAAAAATTGCACAAAAATCACATTTGTTGCATTGGAGCCCCCTTAAATATTTATTTTATCGGTTTTTAGTGTTTTTTGTTATATAACCTCCTTTGTCGAGTGGTCCGCGAACCTGACTACGCAATCGATGGGGCTCGGGTTTGATTCTCGACGGGGATAAGCATTTCTGTGATGAGCATAAATGTTTGTATTTCTGGGTTTGGGTGGTTATTAAATATATTACAGTATTTACATGTGTATTTCTATGTATTTGTATCGTTGACTATCTTATGTTAGATCTGGGTTAGATCAGTAAGTGTAATTTGTCCCATGAAACACCTGAAAAAATTTCAACTGTCTATCACTGTTTATAAGATATAGCCTGGCAACAGACAGATAGACAGATAGGACGGACAGCAAAGTCTTAGTAATAGGGTCCCATTTTACCTTTTAAGTACGGAATCCTAAAAATTATAACATTGTTAACATAAAACATATAATGCTGCCAGCTAGTGAATATTCATTGTATTACTTTTAGATCACTCTGGTCGTATCAACACTTTCAATATTAACTTGATGGAAACATAAACTCATTTTTTTTATATCATAAGATAGCAAACAGACAGATGGGTCTCCTGATGGAAAGAGTCAACCATCGCCTATAGACATCAAAGATGTTAATGGTGCGTTGCAAAGATGTTAATGGTGCGGTCTTGTGGCGAGGTTTAATGCCACACGCATAAGTTTGCCGGCTACCCTACCCTCCTGCAAAAAGCACTGACGCTGTTGCGGCAGGAATAGGTAAGGTGGTGGTACCAGACCCAGGCGAGACAATGCAGAACTCTAACACCACCTAGTCACGATGGTAGTGACGCGCATGCTGGCAGAACGGCAGTTGGTCTATTCTTCAAAGGAGTCCGGAACCAACACGGGAAAACTATTCAATATTCTTTTTCCATGTTGTTCTGGGCTGCATTTAAAGAATATACCAACTGCCGTTCTGCCAGGCAGTTCATAAGAGGCGAACGATTGGCTACATCTGTCACTACCATCGTGCCTACAAGGTGGTAGAGTTCCGCCACGTTTCGCCTGAGTGTATGGTAGTATAAAGGCTTCCTCCTTCACCTCAAGGGGAGAGAGTTTCTCTGCTTGGCTGTTATCAACAAGCTTGCGGACGAAACAGCTGGTTTTTGAAATGCTTGATGGCTAAATGTTTTTTTTAATATTTTAATTAAAATAAATGAAAAAAAGTTGGATACCGGTCTCCGTGTGCTTAATTAATCAAATGCATGCAAAAATGCAAAAGCAAATGGTTTTTTGAATACTTATACTTGATAGACAAGATGTCCGTTTTATCCGAATTACATATACGAGCCTTAGCCGGCGCTTTTAATAAATTATAACACCAAAGAGGTGTTATAGTGCCACCACTTTAATTATTCCTGCCGCAATAAGGTAGATAAGGAAGCCGGTAAACTTATGCATAAATACCTCACCACACGGATATATATGTTTATATCTTTGGTGTCAATAGGCGATGGCTTTTCTTTCCATTAGGAGAGCCATTTGATTGTTTGCTATCCTATAACATAAAAAATAAACTGTAAGAATAGGCAACTATAGTTCTCATGGCCATTAGTGCCTTGCATAATCAGGCTGAATTTTTATTACTAGTATCTTCACGCCCTATTCCCGAAAACGTAGGCAAAGTACAACCAGTGCACCTACGATTAGCCGAGGATACTTAGTCTTACAATATGATAGCCTATCGCCAACCGGGCACTTATCTAATCCGGGGCAACGTTGTATTTATCAAAAAAATGAAAAAACTCATTTTTTTAATTGCCCGACCCGAGAATCGACCCTGAGACCACATGTAGTCAACACGGACACCGGACCACTTTAGTGGTCTATAGACTACAGAGGCGACAATTTTTATTACTAACTTTATATAAGTATCAAAACTACACAATCCGTAGCTCAATCACAATGATTGCAAACAAATTGTTGTGAGAACTTAAAGGCAGTGACCTTGTTAAGTTGGTACAGATTCGTGGGACTGCGAAGCTCTGGCTTGGACACCGTGGGGTTTCCCAATAAAGGATAAGATTGTTGATACTATTGTAGAGGGCAGTGTCACTCTGGCTTTATTAAAACATCTCATTTGGCTTTATTAATATCATTTTGGGTTCCTTAGCTATGTTTGAGACGATATAGATACCTTTTTTATATCATGAGATAGCAAACAAGCAGATGGGTCTCCTGATGGAAAGAGTATCGTCTATAGACACCAAAAATGCTAATGGTGCGTTGCTATTCTGTGCCGAGGTCTAATGCCACATGTATAAGTTTACCGGAATACGACAGTGACAAGCACTGACGCTATTGCGACAGGAATAGGTAAGGCGGTGGTACCAGACCAGGGCGAGACAATGCAGAACTCTACCACCTAGTAGCCATGATGGTAGTGACTCGTGTAGCCAACCGGTCGCCTTTTACGACTTTCCTGATAGAACGGCAGTTGACACATTCTTTAAAGTAGTCCGGGACCAACACGGGAAAGACTGTTATTTGGAACTAGTTTATACAACACTTGTACCTTTATTTCACTATAGGTATAGATTAAATTATGAATTTGATCGACTGGGTTCGCTTTTTAACATGTCGGTAAACGCAGCGATGAGGATTACCACTTATCTCGCCAACATGTCCACCGAGGAATTGTGGCGAACTAGAAAACGTTTGGTTTACTCGTCCTACCCCGTAAGGGAACAGGGCGTGATGATACTATACTTATAGATACCTGGGACCTGATTCACGTAACTAAACATCCTTCGAGTCAAAGCGTTTAGGGTTACACATTTTTTTGCATATTATGCAGCCTTGTAGTAAGCAATAATTCTACTTAGCCTCTCGAAACTGACACGCAAGGGCGAATTTAAGCGCCAGCACTCATCACTCGCCTTTTAGCGGGAATGGCGACTCAGGCGACTCATTGGAAAAAAATCTTTTTTCTCTACAACTAAGCCATATTTTATCATTCTGTAAGCGACTGTGTATCAATTGATATATTTTCTGTCTATTAGGGATCAAAATAAAGTAATCGACAAAGTAGTTTTTATATTTATAAACAAGTATTACAAAAATCACATGAAAATAATGAATTTCTAAATGACTTTATTTTTGGCTATCACGATATATTTCTTACAACGAATTATACAAATAGAACAGTTAAACAGTACTTACATGAGAGAAATGCATCGTAAAACAACACAAATTTCAATTTTATACCACTAAAAAACCGGTAACAAACACGCAGCCCGGTCTAACGAACAAAAGTAAATGAGGTAAAATTAACGACAATAGCAGATGTCAGTTTACGAATTTGACATGACGGATAATTTACCATAGAATAAACGTCAAAGACTTTTTCATACAACATTAGTCTTTATAATTAGAAATTTAAAGTTTAAATTCAAATGCAAGCGAGTAAAATTTTGCCTTAAGAGTGATACGGACACGTCATTCATATTGTCTTATATTTGCCACTTCGAGAGTCGAGTGGTTAAAGTAACTTTAAGTAAAAGCAACTTAAAGTAAGTTTCCGGAAATCCACAATGAATAGGTAAAATTAGTGTAGTTTGTTTTTTCCGTGATCTATTTTATGTGACATCCTAATACCAATGAAAAGAAAGACACAGGTTTAATAAACGGATAAAACTCAACGAAGGGCCGGACAAAAAAGAAGACCTTTGGGTCTTCTTTGGGCACGATTATTTATCCACATTTGCCACACTCTTAACTACGTCAGCATCTAGCAAAAAAGCATATAATTTACGCTCTCAACGCATGTTTCACTTCGAAACCGAAGCATCTTCAGGAGACACAAACACTGCCTCACTCAAATAAATGTAATCAAGAAATCACGAAGTGAAACATGCTTTGAGTGCGTACATAAATTGTGTGCTTTTGTGATTGTTGCCGGCGTGAGACGTGGGTGTAAAAGTGGTGGATGTGGGTGGATAATTGTACCGCTGGTGTCCTCTTTTTGTCCGGACCATTGGTGAGTCTTATCCTTTTATTAAACCGACGTCCTTCTTCTCGGTACCATCACGAAGGACACATAGAACAATTCGCGGATAATAGCAAATTTAATTAATTTCACCTGTTTAATAGCCAATTAAATTAATTTCACCTTTTTTTGTAGATAACTATGCTTACCTGGGCCTATTTTATAAAAAATACCATATGTTGTTTTGCCAGGCGCGGCGGTTCGAAAGAAGCATACAACTGGTAATACAATTTAATAGTTATTATCATCCTTGCCATTGGTATAACCGACAGGGTCCAAATTTAACATCTTCTAAATATTGTGGAACGCAAATAAATAAATTACCATCGTGGCTACTAGGTGGTAGAGTTTTGCATTGTCTCGTCCAGGTCTGGTACCAACGCCTTACATATTCCTGTCGCAATAGCGTCAGTGCTTGTCACTGTCAGAAATCAGAAGTACAAGTACAGAATAAATAAAGTATTATTCAATAAAACTTTTTACGAGTTATTTTTTTAAGCTACTACAGGATATTTTTGTTTAAGCTTCTACCGAATCTGAATTATGGCCACACATTGATAAGATCCGGCGTAACGAATCGTCCGTATCGAATCTGAATTATGGCCACACATTGATAAGATCCGGCGTAACAATTTCAGCGGGGTGGTCTTTTGTTCGGTTTGTAGGTTTAAGTAGCCGGTAATCATATGTATGTGGCAATTTATTGCTAAATACTACGGAATCCACCGTGTGCTAATTAAATTCGTGTGTGGTGATTTTAATACCCATACACCGTGCACATTCCTACATATCTTTATTACAAATCACTAACGAGGCATTAAGATATTAAGATATCATTATATTAAAGACACTTTATTAATCAAAATAATAAAGCCCAGTCCAGTTGTTAGTTTATTTATAGTTTAAGATCCCACTATAAAACGACCTTTACCGAGCTTATGGTCAATGGATGAAAAGTATCTATACATATAATCAAAAGTATCTATACATATAATCAAAAGTATCTATACATATAATAAAATCGTAGGAAAGTCAATGTATGTCCGGGGTAAACTCAAAAAGTACTGCATGGATTTACTTTAAATTTTGCATGAATATTACTAACAGGTCGGGTCAACATATAGGCTGCATATTATCACGCTATCACCTACGGGGGAGGAGCAGTGCTGAGTAAACGAAGTCCGCGCGATTGAAGTCGCGGGCAATAGCTGGTTTTTTATAATATGATTAAATATGTCAATAAATATATTGCAAATTAGTTGACTAAAAATTTCAGTCCAGAATTTTTTTTAAACATTTCTCTGGTTTGGTTAATAGACACATTCCATCGAAATTATGAAGTCTATAGATTATGCAAACGTTAGGTTGACTATAAAGATAACGAACTTACATAATATGATACAGCTTCATCAGCTGAATCAGCGGTGTAATGTTTTTTTATCTATACATATAATTAAATCGTAGGAAAGTCAAAACTGTACATTGAATATTTTTTTAAAAGAATACTTGGGGCGTGATCTACAATCGATATCAAAGCCAAAAATATAGTTTTTAGAATTTTTGTTTGTTTGTCTGTTAATCTGTTAATCTGTTTGTCTGTTTGTCTGTATGTATGTCCGGGGTAAATTAAAAAAGTACTGCATGGATTTACTTCAAATTTTGCATGAATATTACTAACAGGTCGGGTCAACATATAGGCTACATATTATCACGCTATCACCTACTGGGGAGGAGCTGTGCGGAGTAAACGAAGTTCGCGCGGACGAAGTCGTGGGCAGCAGCTAGTATTTTAATATTATTCTAATGCATCCATATTAACATTATAAATGTGAAAGTTTGGATGTTTTAATCGATTGATGTTTGTTACTTAAAGACGCAAAAGCTAATGAACGGATTTGAATGAAATTTGGTACACTGGTAAATAAGGACCTGTGTGCCCAATTTCATTAGCAGCACTACTTTTTATATACTACTTTTTATCCTGGCAAAATTAGATGATTTCGCGGGATTCGCCAAAAACATTTATAATTCAACGGGCTGCACGTTGCAGCTAGTCCATACTAATATTATAAATGCGAAAGTCTGTCTGTCTGTTACGCTTTCACGGCTAAACCGCTAGACCGATTTTCATGAAATTTGGAATGGAAGTAGTGGAAGAGCCGGGGTCAAAAATAGGCTATTTTTTTCAAAAATCAACTCTTTAAGGGTTGAAATAGTGGATGAAATTTGTATGAAAGCTATCTTGACGACATGTTAATCTACTCGCGGGCGAAGCTGCGCGGTTCAGCTAGTACCTATTATATAAAAATATTAGCTTTCGGTAGTTTTTCCACTATGGGCGTACCAAGGTTCTTTTTTTATATATTATAAAATAGCAAGCACGCGAAGAGAAAATTGCCTTCAAGAGCTTATTCATTCTTAAAAGGTCGGCAACGCAAATGCCATGGACATCCACAATGCCTCTGGTATTGTGGATGTCCATGGGCGGCGGTGATCACTTACCATCTGGTGCACCACCTGCTCGTTTGCCCCCCTTCTATAAAAAAAGCAGCTGGGTCTCCTGATGGAAAGAGTCAACAGTCGCCTATAAATATCAAAGGTGTTAATGGTGCGTTGCTATCTTGTATCGAGGTCTAATACCACATGCATAAGTTTACCGGCTGCCTTACCCTCCAAACCGAAACATGACAGTGGCAAGCACTAACGCTATCGCGGCAGGAATAGGTAAGGCGGTGGTACTAAACCCGGGCGAGACAATGCAAAACTCTACCACCTAGTCTAGTAGCCAGGATGTTAGTGACTCGTACAGCTAATCGGTCGCCTTTTACGACCTGCCTGGTAGTATGGCAGTTGGCCTATTCTTCAAAGAAGCCCAAGACCAACACGCGGACCAATTTCTGGGCAAGGGAGGGGGGGGGGGGACAACCGTAACATTTTAAGACTATATTGTTATCCTATTATATTTTTATCTCCAACAGTAGATAGTTAGTAGGAGGTAAACAAATTCCAGGGGGGACAGCTGCTCCCCCCCCTCGGTAACTTAACTTACGTAAACTTGAACAGTTCGAAATTTCATCCTCTTCCGTCTGCAAATCTGTCGTAGAAAGCGGTACAAAATTTTTGCTTCTCGTATTAATATACAACGTGTAAAGAACTGTATACCGAAAGTCGTAACCCTAGATTTGGATCATGATTCTAAGACGGAAACCGTTGTGCGAAATTTTCTAATTTTCTTAACGATCTTTTTATAAGATGGGAAACAACAGATGTCTCTCCTGATGGAAAGAGAAACCGTCGCCTATAGATACCAAAGATGTTAATGGTGCGTTGCTATCCGTGTGGCGGGATGGCAATGCCACTTGTATAAGTCTACCGGCTACCCTCCACACGGGAACATGAAAATTACATACATTGACGCTGTTGCGGCAGGAATAAATAAGGCAGAGGTACCAAATACCCGGGCAACACGTCGCGATACTCGACCACTTAATAATCACGATAGTAATGACTCACATAGCCAATCGGTCGCATTTTACGACCTGCCTGGCAGAACAGCAGTTGTTTCATTTTTCGAAGGAGCCCGGACCAACACGGGAAAAAAATTTGGTAACATTTGAATTTAGAAGTGAATTATTACATAAAATGTCTATTGGTAATACGCAGTATACGGTTTTCGCCCATGTATTAACGAATTGGTCGGTTTGAACATAAATATAACGTAATCCGCGGTTGGGAGCGTGAGAAGCGCGCTATGTTTGTATGGATACGTCTTTCGAATAATAAGTAGGAAATATTTTTTTTATATCTGTAATGTATTGAAAAACTTAAAAAACAAAAAAAAATTCGGCACGCTAGGATTTGAACCAGTGACCTTCCCTGAAGCCGGGACGTTCTAACAAACTGCCCTAGTGACTAGTTTAAAGTGGCAAAATTATTCCTGGCTATGTGATCGATTTCGTCGTGTGATCTTTATTGTTTTTAAGTTTTTCAAGTTTTCCAAGTACGGGGTGAGCGCTATAACACAAATGTAATGTATATTCATAATAAATAGACACGCCTCTTTATGACGTGGACGATAGTAGATGCACGGTGGGCAATGGCTCGCCGCGCTCTATCTGTCCGGCCGCCGTAACTGTGCCATTGGAAATTATTTGTGTTTTATTGCTACATGTATAAAACACAACAATACAATAAGATGGTAAACAAACAGATGGCTCTTCTGACGGAAAGAGACAACCGTCATGTCAGTAAAAAAGTATCCGAAGGGGTGTTTCAAGTTTTATATGATATAACAACGAGTTTGTTTGAAATTTGATCTTTTTTTACAGAAAAAAGGGGGCAAACGAGCAGAAGGCTCACTGGATGGTAAATGATTACCATTGCCCACAGACTTCTACAGCACTATAGGTCTTGCAATGGGCTTTTAAGTATGAGTAAGCTCTTTTCTAGAAGGTTCCAAAGTTGTAGCCGTTCAGGAACACCCTCGGCGGTAATTACGTGATAAAAATACCTTTTTTAAGTAGTAAAGTGATAAAAGTTATTTTTATTACTGCGAAGACTTGTATAGATTAATTAAATATAAAATAAATAAATACTAAATATTCACGGGGCAAATTACACTGACTGATCTAACCCCAAAGTAAGCAAATTATTTGCTTGTGTTATGGGTGTTAGTCAACGATACTTCTACATAGAAATACATATATAAATACTGGAATATATTTAATAAACACCCAAACCCGGAAATACAAACGTTTATGCTCATCACACAAATGCTTTTCCCCGTCGGGGTTTGAACCCGAGCCCGTCGCTTGCGTAGTCAGTTTCGCTAACCACTCGACCAACGGGATGGCGGTGAAAGTTGTGTAAATTAAATTGATATAATCATTAATCGTGTCCATCGTACGTATGATTGTGATGAAATTTTATATAGCGATACTTTCTTTAAAGTATAGCTATATGAAATTTCATCAAAATCACATGACTTTTCTTGAGATGAACATAGGCTACTACTTTCCATATTTTTTTTACCTAAAATGTCCATATTTCTATAATCCATAATATAAATATTCATAATAATCCGTCATCCGTAAGTCCGTTACTTTTTCATGGCTAAACCGTTGAACCGCTTTGATGAAACTTGAAATAGAAATAGGTATTAATTGAAGATTCGGGGTAAAACATAGGCTTATTAAAAAAATTAACTGATAAGGGGCTGAAGTTTGTAAGAAAACTATAACGATGATAATTTAATCTGCTCGCGCGCGAAGTTGCGCGGGTCAACTAGAATTATATATTGATGTACAGTTATATGTATCATATATATATATATATATATATATATATATATATATATATATATATATATATATATATATATATATATATATATATATATATATATATATATATATATATATATATATATATATATATATGATGTATGTAAACATCTCATAACTTCTAACGGCTTGACCGGTTGAAGCGCGATTGATGGCATTCAATTTTTTTTCACTTAGACTTCCTGAAAATTTTGAGATATTTTGAAAATCTCAAAAAAATAATTCGACGAAACAAAATTTTTTTTTAATTGTATCTAAATGGTTATACCAATAAATACAATATTTAATCAGCTTTATTCATAAAAAGTTGTGTCCAATACCGTAAATTGCAACAAAATCGGTTTATCCGTGCGAAAATTATCGTGGGTGAACATTTTTTAAAGGTGTTTTTTTTTCATATCTTCGAAATTTCTCAACAAATAATTTTTTGATCATCTATGATATTTTAGTTCTATAATACTACGTCAAATGTCGTTTTAAAAATTTAATCTATCGCCTTTGTGGTCTAGTAGTCGGAGTTGGAATGTCGGAGTTGACCACATGAGGTGCTGGGTACGATTCCCGGATCGGGCAATTCAAAAAAAGAGTATTTTTTCAATTTTCTGACAATAAAATTGTTGCCCGGAATTAGAAGAAGTGCCTGGTTAGCGATAAGCTAGTCACTTATCGCATTGTGTTGTACCTCTGCCTACTCTTTCGGGGATAAAGACGTAAAGACACTTTTTTAAATTGAATATTTTTTATAAGTAAAAGCTTTTTAAATACTAACATTACGTTATTTACAGCAGGTACTTCATATTTTCAAACTAACTTTCAGACTAAGTTACCAATTTATTTAAAATCTAGCCAGCTCTTCTAATAAAAATTACGTCAAATACAGTAAATCGAAATAAAATCGCTAATTTGTTCGGGATTTATCAAAGAATAAAATTTTTGAAAACAGATTTTTTTACATTTTTTTAACCTATCGATTTGGTAGCTAATAAAATAATTTAGAGCTCAAAAATTAGATTGAATGCCATTTGAAAGATCAAAATCGGTCATCATTTTGATCATCATTTTTACAAACTTTTGAATTTTTAAAAGCTTTGAATTGAAAAATCTAGTTAGGTATAGTTTCTGCTTCTTTCATCTCAAAATACTACATATTAATTAAAAACATCAGGTTTTAACCGTGCCCAATTTTATACTCCACCATTCGCTTAATCTAATACCATTATATTATACTAATCTAATACCAAACCCAAGATATGGGTATGGGTATGTATATATATATATATATATATATATATATATATATATATATATATATATATATATATATATATATATATATATATATATATATATATATATATATATATATATATATATATATATATCTTGGGAACCGAGCTTTTCGCAATCGATTCCTTGACCCGAAAAATCCCTAATTTGTGACTTTCATGAAAATATATATATATATATATATATATGAAAATATATATATATATTATATATATATATATATATATATATATATATATATATATATATATATATATATATATATATATATATATATATATATATATATATATATATATATATATATATATATATATATATATATATATATATATATATATATATATATATAGATTTCGCGACCTCTACGGCGTATCCATGTTATGATACGCGGGCATATAAAACTAACCGGCAAATACAATTCTGTTTTAGTTCCTCTCCATATTACGGCGGCCATTGTGCTCTGTTCTGTTTAAACGGGGTATGTAATTACTTTCGTAATTAGATTCATTTATATGTGATGGTGGTGGCGAAAAATTACAATTATTTTATTTATGACAAGATTTACCGTTTCACATCGTACACGTGACCTTCATTTTGTTTAAAAAATGTCGATATTCGATATTTCGAAATGTCGATAGAAAAGTTTTTGTTTTTTTCATTTTGGTATGAGATATTTTTCCACTATGAGTTTTATTTAAAACTAGCTATTACTCGCGACTTCGTTCGCACGATTCAAAATCATTATTTCCCTTTGTTCACTTGGGTAAAAAGTAGCTTATGTCCTGTTCCATAAACTCCTCTATCTTTCAGTGCAAGTTTAGGCTAAATCGGTCCAGCCGTTGTAGAGATTAACCAGTACAAACAGAATGACAGATAGACAGAAATTTTAAAAATATTTTAAAGGTTTAATATCGTAAAAGTAACACACTGTTTTTGAAAAAACCTGGTTATTTTAAATGGCAGACAGATTTGACCGCCCCGTTGGTCGAGTGGTTAGCGACCCTGACTACTCAATCGACGGAGCTCGGGTTCGATCCCTGACGGGAACAAGCATTTGTGTGATGAGCATAAATGTTTGTATTTCCGGGTTTAGGGGCAAATCAATCAATCAATCAATCAAATAATTTTTATTCAAAATAAGTATAAAAATACATTTTTTGAACGTCAACACCAGAAAATAAAATATCATTACAAAAGTAACAGTAAGTAGGTACATAGTTAAATATAACATTGAAAAATTAAATCATTTTATAATAATGTCCAAAAAAAAAATAAGAATATAGTAAATGTCTCATGTCTTACACGTGTCAAAAAATTATATTAAAAGTCAATAAATTAAAAAATAGTACATACGTTAAAAATGTCAAATGATAATATAAGTAAAATAATCAAAAAATGCAAGGAAAATATATAAAAATGATCAATAAGGAATTAAAATGTTACAAGTACTTACTAATGGTAATTGATATTAATATTTACAAAACCCAAGCATTACTGTCATTAAAATAATCATCTACTTTATAATAAGCTTTTTGACAAAGAGCTCTCTTTATGAAAATAATTTGCTTACTTTGGGGTTAGACCAGTAAGCGTAATTTGTCCCATGAATATTATTTATTTATTATTAGATATTTCAATTTTATTTATATATACAGATATTGAACAAGATAATGTTATTTTACAAAGTTTTTAATTATACCAAGATACTTTTAGATCTGTCAAGTTATTTTCAGTTACTACGCTAATAGCCGCAACATATAAAAAATTAAATTAGGTATGATAGATTTGGCATTTGTATTGACGATATTAGAATAAAATTTCCATCCTAGATATTTGACGCAAAAAGCCTGAAATAAAAATATTTAAAATAATATATTTTTAACAAAAAAATAAATAGACGAACAGCTGTACTTGGCCATACATTAGAATCCGTAAGTGAATAACTAATCACGCTCTGTTTTGGTACCGTTTGTATTTTTTTTCAAAATTCATATGAAACTAACCTCGGGATATATTGTATCCCATAAAATAAGAATTATTAAAATCGGATCACTGTAAAAAGTTATGCTTGGTTAAAATCAGCGAGTGAACAACTAATTATCCCTTGTTCACTTACCCTTATGGTTGAACTTAAAAAAAAGGGACCACCCTCGAAGTAAACCCATTCCAATAAAAAAGAATAATGAAAATCGGACTACTCTGTAAAAAGTTATGCGTGAAAAAATATATACGCATCGAATTGCATATATCTCCTCCGTTTTTTCGTCGGTTGAAAAGGTTTTCCACATACACAGCGGATGTAACGTCTTCATTCAATTAACAAAGTCTGCCTCGACTTATCGATCACTTGCAGTACATGTATCGTGTTTTCGCTCATTGGACAGGTTTTTTATCATAAGATTGCAAATAGGCTGATGACTCTCCGTACCGGAAGCGGCAACCATCGTCTATATCAAAGATTGTAATGTTGCATTGTTATTCGTGTGGCAGAATGGTAATGAAACTTATATAAGTTTATTGGCTACCTTACCCTCTTAAGTGGTACACGACAGTGACGAAAATTGACGCTATCGCGGCCGGAATATGTAATGCGGTGATACCATACCCGGGCGAGGTGTTGCGGCACTCTACCACCTAGTAGTCGCGATAGTAGCAATACACACACATATATATATATATATACATATATATATATATATATATATATATATATATATATATATATATATATATATATATATATATATATATATATATATATATATATATATATATAGTAGTACACATATCGTTTGCCTAATACGACCTGCCTGGTGGAATGTCAGATAGGTAGTCTATTATTGAAAGAGATTCCAGACGAATATAACCATTTTTTATTTCAGTAAGTTTATTAATCAAGCATTAGTTTATTAGTGAATTTAATAATCACCAGCCCATCGTGTCAATTATGTAAATGTAAGTGTAGATAACAGATTATACATTGTATGAAGTGGACCTAATGTTTTAAATCAACATTCTGTCTAGCGCACTAGGAAGCAAGGAAATTAGCTTCACGCGATTCGAATTCGTGTTTTATTGCCACACAAATCCATGCTAATAATTAAATACATAATTATTATCTAATGAGGTGTCTATGATTCGGTTTTTCACACACATACACATATCTTCACGCCAGATTCTTTACAAAGTAGGCAGAGAGAACCGAGTGCCATACATCACGATTCTTGCAGACTTATCTCGCTTCCTCCACATTCATCACTCTCTTCGCACACGCCAGTTGCGAAGACACTTGACACCACCTTCGGACAGTACTCGATCAATCTGATCTGATCTGATCAATCGGTTTTTCAAAGGCAGTAAAATTATAATAGCTGAATTCCATCTTCCTACAATCGGTGTTGGGATTGGGAACTGGTAAGCCATTTTGGAATGTTGCATCACCATTATTTAGCCAAATGATGTCTTAAAAAACCAAAACATAACTGAATCTTCTGAATACTTAGGAATTATTATTATCACGTCTCGCGCGCGTGATTTTATATTAAAACCCGGACCGGACGGACCGGACCCTAAAAAAAGTGCCCGAAGAGTGTCCGCCGTCCGAGCGTGGTTATGTTCGTATAACCACGCTCGGACGGTGGACACTCCCCGGACACTTTTTTTAGGGTTCCGAACACCGACCACACAACCCATAGACCCCTAATTACAGGCGAATGGCTTCTGTCAACACATCTGACTTATAGTTCCGATGTAAATGTCTATTCACCAATACCCAATCAGTGTCGACCAATCAGATTCTCTGTACATCACTATCTTTCACTGTGGCCTTGAGTAAGCCAATCACGATGCTGCAGCTCAGCTCAGCTAGTTGCCAGAATGCATTCAATACGGAAAATCGAACATTAGGCGTCTATGGGCTGTGTGGTCGATGGTTCCGAAGCAAACTAGGAATCCTTATAGTTTCGCTAATGTCCGTTTGTCCGCACGATTGCTCAGAGATCCTTATTACTAGCTGTAATATGGCACGTATATACATATTAGACACGTCAACAAACTGGTAAAATGTTGAAAAATATTTTTTTTCAGCGTGACATTCATCACAAATAAAAATTGACATCCACACTTTACATATTATAAGGGACATGTAAAGTGGGGATCTTAATTTTTTTCTTACGTACCCCATTGTGTGAGGTAATATTGGATAGGTTTTTAAAAAATATTAGTAGGTTTGTGAAAACAAGTTTTCGATTAAGAGACTTGTTTGCGAAATATTAAGTTTTTAGTGCTAATTTTTTTTAGAGTCAAGTGTCCCCCCTCGCCCTCCCTCCCCCCGCGCACTGCAGGCTAAACGGTTAGTTTTGGGAGTGCGAAAAATCATGGTTAGTAGTAAATATAATGAAATTAAAAGGATAACTATCACGGCTTAAAAGGCTTTACAAGTTTTTAAGCAATAGTCGGTTAACTTATAAAATGTATTTAGAAAAGTTTTTTAGGCGGTGA
Source organism: Apodemia mormo (assembly GCA_036924255.1). Lineage (NCBI taxonomy): Eukaryota > Metazoa > Arthropoda > Insecta > Lepidoptera > Riodinidae > Apodemia > Apodemia mormo. Next base: position 2,044,713 of record JAUPFN010000029.1, read on the forward strand.
ACCTGTGGTGTGGATATGTATTATGTTGATATGTCATTGACGTTGATTAGCTTAAATGTTTCATTGTATGAAACACAAAAGTCCTCTTCATAGTCCGCATTATTGTGATGGTCATCTACGGAACCTTACATTACGCGTGGCCCGACACACTTTACCAATTTTTTTAATAAACCTTTATTGCTGCTCTCTCTTTTTACAAACATGTATATCACATGTGCCTTAGACTATTTTTGACTTCCCACTACGTATGTAGATAAGGAAGTTACTGATTTTAACCCGATTTTCGAAAATCGAGTTTTCACCTGATGTCCACGTTTTGAGGTCCTAGGAACCTTTTCCGACTATGCTCGATTATATTCGGCACAAATCCTAGGCAGAGGTGAATTATCTAAGAGGCTTGTTCTACTGACAGATATATTAAAGGTCTTAGTTATAGGATGCCGTAGATAGTTGTATGGGACATTTATATAAACACATTGAAGTAGGTGGTCACAATCTATGATACCAGAAATTGTCTTTTTTAAAAACATAATGCTAAGTAATATGCGACGGTTGCTGAGTGACATCATTTCAAAGTGTTTAAGGCGGACATTATAGGTCGCACGGTGGGAAATGCCAGAGGAATGAAAAGCTAGATGTCTGGTGAAAGAGCGTTGTATAATCTCAATACGTTGCGAGTAAGTGATATATTGAGGACTCCAAACTACTGATGCAAACTCTAGATGACTGCGAACCAAGGAGTTATATATGACGATCTTGGTTTTGGCAGACATAAAACCTTTGGTATTCCATTTTAAGAATCCAAGCATTCTTCCAGCCTTTTTGATAATAGCGTTAATATGAGGTTTAAATTTTAATTGACTATCTACTAATACGCCCAAGTCCCGAATCTCTTTAACCTGCTCCAACATAACAGAGTTCAATTCATACGAAGACGTAAAAGGCTTAAGCTTTCTCGAAAATTTGATATGATAGGATTTTTTCGTGTTCAGAATTATTCAATTTTAAATTCGTTTTACCTTTGATGTCTTTCAATTTAATTCGGTATTTTCTTTTTATTCCTATTATACTCCTTAGAGGCAGCTCTAGCTCGTGTAGCGCCCGTGTGTAATAAAATTCTGGCGACCCCTAGATATGTAAGTATAGCTTACAGTATGGTATTAGTTATGGCCTTTCTTCTTATGACGGCAGAATAATATCTCGCGTCTAAAAATAATAGTTCGCGTTTGATAACTGCAGCCATCGCAATGGCTGGCAGCTTCTAACATATCATTGTTGTACCATGATGGTCCAAGACGATGCTCTTAGCTGTCTCAGAACGTCCGGGCACCCCCTGAGACAGCGGCGCCCTTGTGCATTGCGCACCCTGCACTATAGGTTAAGCTGCCTCTGGTATTTCTCTTTATCATCCTCACGTCTTTAACTTGGACCAATCCGGGGAAACCCCGAAGGATGGCAACTCTATCTGAGTGCTAAGTGTGAGTTTTTCTTTTTGCATTCGATCGTGAGCGCGTTTGGAGTTTACTAGGAATTTGTATGTGATTTGTACAGTGCTACCTAGTGGTAAACGTAAGAAACCAGTTTACCACTAGGTGGCGCTGTACAAATCACATACAAATTCCTAGTAAACTCGAAACGCGCTCACGATCGAATGCGAAAAGAAAAACTCACACTTAGCACTCTGAGCGTAAAATATTACAGTAGCCGTGGATGACTGAGTTGTAAAAGCCTTGTCAATGTAAATATCAAATGACAATCCGGTAGTTCTTAATCAATTACATTATCATATATCACTTACTATCAAGCTTTATCTATATGAATAAATAAAATTGAAGTGTTTGTTTGATTAAAACAAACACTTTTTGCTAAATGCATATGGATGCAGCGTGCAGCTCACGGCATTTCAAAGTTTTTGATGATTCACCGCAGGATCACCTTATTTTTCCGGGATAAAAAGTCTATGAGCTATTCCGGGTACTTACCTACCTGTGTACCAAATTTCATTCAAATCTTTTCAGCAGTTTTTGCATAATGGAGTAAAAAGCATTCATCCATCCAAACATACAAACATCCAAACTTTCGCATTTATAATATTATTATAGATACAAGGTACATATGACAAAAATACAAATAAATAAAATTGGAGTGTCCGTTTGTAATATTAAAACAACCATGTTTTACTAAATATATAATATGGATGTAAATACGGTAGGTACGTATACCAAAATAACATTTTTTACAATGTTTGCCTGCCTGTCTGTCTGTTTCTTTGTTTCGGGTAATTTCTGAAACGGCTGGACATATTTGGACGGGACTTTCATTCGCAAATATCTGATGCAATAAGTAGTAGCTTAGGCAACTTTTATTTTAGATTTTTTTTTCACGCGGACGAAGTCGCAGGCACAGCTTGTTTACATTATTGTTATTGAGACAGGGGCAAACATTAGTGTGATGACCATAGATGTTCGTATTTCTGGGTTTGGGTGTTTATTATGTACGACACAGTATTTATATAATACTAGCGACCTGCCCGCGGTTTCACCCGCGTATCTTTTGTTCCCGTGAGAATATCGGAAATGTTTATATACCAAAACCTTACCCAAGAATCAATCTATCTATCAAAAAAAACCGCATTAAAATCCGTTGCGTAGTTTTAAAGATTTAAGCATACATAGGGACATAAGGACATAGGGACAGACACAGCAAACGACTTTGTTTTATACTATGTAATGATGTATTTCTATGTATTAGTGCCGTTGACTAACATTCATAACACAAGCAAATGATTTGGGGTTACTTATACTTTGGAGTTAGATTAATTCGTGCAATTAGTCCAGAAATATTTCTTCTTCTTCATTGGAACTGATAACAATCATGAGCTATATCTAGCGATAATAGGGATTGACGGCTTTAGATTTTGGATTTTAGAGAGAAACGAGAAAAACCTCGAAAAAATATCAATAACATTTTTCCCGACCCGGCAATCGAACTCAGGACCTCATGATGTAAATCGAATAGGCTAAACCCTAGACCATGAGCCACGACCACTATATATATATATATATATATATATATATATATATATATATATATATATATATATATATATATATATATATACAGAAAAAATAATTTTTTTTCAATTTAATAATTTTATTTAATAAACTTCCAAGCGTGGATTCGAATCCTAAGCTGGTCTTAGAAACCAGCTTGGTTGAGATTTGACCTTGCAGCGTAAGTTAAGATTTTTTCAAACCAAAAAGACCCCAATGTACCACTCCCAACACGTAAAGTCGGCGATATGGCTAATTAACGAAAAATAAAAAAAATTATGAGCGACCTTTCAAAATTTAAATTTTATACTGAAACTTTCAGAAACTTATTTTTTTTTGGTCTACAAAATTATACCGTAACGAGAAAAAAAATTAAAAAAAAAAGTTCGATTTTTCACGATTTTCGAAATTTTAAAAAATTTGGAGTGACCTCTTAAAAAATTTTTTTCGAGCTGTCTTTTGGAGAGGGCTCTTAAAACATCATAAACTTACATTTTTTCACCCGAGACTAAAAAAAAAAAAAATAGTCGTTTTTTTTGGGCCACCCTAAATTATATATATATATATATATATATATATATATATATATATATATATATATATATATATATATATATATATATATATATATATATATATATATATATATATATATAATTTGGTACACATATAGATGATAATTTAATAAGCATGTAGGACATATTTTATCCCGAAAAAATGAGTTGTTCCCGCGGGATTCACCAATTTTTTATAATGCAGCGGGATCCACGATACAGCTATAAAATCTCTTCTAAATTTCCCCGTGTTGGTCCCGGGCTCCTTTGAAGAATAGGCTAACTGCCGTTCTGCCAGGCAGGTCGTAAAAGGCGATCGAGAGGCTATAGGCGTCACTACCACCGTGACTACTAGGTGGTTGAATTCTGCATCGGCTCGAACGGGTCTGGTACCACCGCTTACCTATTCCTGCCTCAATAGTGTCAATGCTAGTCAGTGTCGTGTTCCGGTTTGGAGGGTAGGGTAGCCGGTAAACTTGTGCATATGGCATTAGATCTCGCTACAAGATAGCTACGCACCATTAACATCTTTGGTGTCTATAGGCGATGGTTGACTCTTCCCATCAGGAGACCCATCTGCTTGTTTCCTATATTATAATATAAAAAAAATGTGTGTATATTTTATGATTCATTACGAATGTATGTAATGTGTGTAACATTTATTTTTATTAATTTAATGAGCTTCTAATAAATATATATAAATACTAGCTGTTGCCAGCGACTACGTCCGCGCGGAGTTCGTTTACTCCGCACAGCCCCTCCCCCGTAGGTGATAGCGTGATAATATGTAGCCTACATGTTGACCCGACCTATTAGTACTAATTATACAAAATTTGAAGTAGATCTATGCAGTACTTTTTGAGTTTACCCCGGACATACATACAGACAAACAGACAAAAATTCTAAAAACTATATTTTTGGCTTCGATATCGATTGTAGATCACGCCCCAAGAATTCTTTTAAAAAAATATTCAATGTACAGTTTTGACTTTCCTACGATTTTATTATATGCATAGATAGATGATTCATTAGAAATGTATGTAATGTATGTAACATTTATTTTTATTAATTTAATGAGCTCCTAATACATATTATACATAAAGATTAGTTGTCTGCACTTCATCATGTAATCTTTATCTGTGTCAAGTGTCAAATTTCGCACTTCGCGATTTGTGTAATTATTATAAAAAGGAGTACAAAGTTTGCGCTTCACGTATTTATACGTAACTTTACTCTCCGAACTAGAAAATACAGTGACCCACACTGACATTATAGCTGAAAAGGATTCGACAGTGGTACCAAATTTTCGCGAGAAGGTGTAATATTCTATCAGCTTTAGGTGTCACGATAGCAGTAAGAAGTTTAGCTATTATTTCGCCTTTTATGAACTGCCGGGCAAGAAGGCATATTGTCTATTCTAAAGTTATATTCACGCCCATATCTCCAATGAGTTAGGCAGAGGTATCTACAAGTGCACCCACGATTAACCGAAGATACTTGATCCCAAAATGTGATAGGTGGCACGCCTATCGCTAACCAGGTTCTTATCAAATTCCGAGCAACGTTGTTTTTAATCAGAAAACTGAAAAATTTATTTTGAATTGCCTGACCCAGGCATCGAATACGGAATCACATGTGGTCAGTACCGACACCGAACAACTGGACCACGAATCGTCTTTTCTGAAAAAAAAAGCTGACGTCGCGTTTCTGAGAATCGATGCCAATGGTTTTAATAAATAAAAGACAATATTAAAGTAAAGTTTGCCTACACCTATACAAATGGTTTCCAAACTTTACAATATGGTTACCACAGATTAAATGGATACGCCTTTAAAGGTAATATCTTAGTTTATCAGTGTATAGTGCGCGAGATAAGTCTGCGCGCGACTGATGACGTGCAAAATGTTGCCATATTAACAAAAGCATAAAGAAAACTGGCCACGCTTCATACATGGCTTGGACTCGTAAATCTTATAACGAAATTCATGTCAAAATTGTTGTTTTATTATTTAAAAACAAGTTACATTTATAAAGGTCTCTAAATAAGTATTAATAAAATAATATTTTGACTTTTTATAAGTTACTGACATTTTGCAATACGAGTTTTCAGTTTTATCGTATTTAGATTTATCACAATAGTAAGTTTATGGACCAATGAGTTAAAATATTCTATATTTTGATAAATAAAATTAAATAGCAATATATAATTACTTTTACTACTTTATAAAAAATATTTTAGTGCAGTGACGAGACCATTGTTTGATACTTTTTGATGGACACTTCTATTCACAGAACTGAGTGCTAAATGTGAGTTTTTCTTTTCGCATTCGATCGTGAGCGCGTTTCGAGTTTACTAGGAATTTGTATGTGATTTGTACAGCGCCACCTAGTGGTAAACGTGAGAAACCAGTTTACCACTAGGTGGCGCTGTACAAATCACATACAAATTCCAAGTAAACTCGAAACGCGCTCACGATCGAATGCGAAAAGAAAAACTCACACTTAGAACTCTGGTCCTCTTTTCTCTATATCTACTCCATGTGTAAAACAAGAATATTCAACATGGCGGAATTGTTTTTTTTTTTGTAATTACGTCGAATTGTTCACTATGGAGACTTACAAAAAATGTATTACATTTTTCTAATACATCTTTCGAGAATTTCTATATAGCTAGTTTCTATAGAAAAAAGTTACCAATTTTTTAAGATATATTACGATCTCAGACAAGACAGAAGCCATTGTGGCTAGCCTTTTTTCCACTTCAAGGGGTAATAATTTCAATTATTATAAAGTTAGCTGAACGAATATTGAAGATTTAGCACAATGATGAAGATGACCTGGAATAGCATATAGGCTACTTTTTTCCTGGAAGGATAAGGTGATCCCGCGGGATTTGCCAAAAACTTTTATAATGCAGCGGCTTGCACGATACAGCTAGTTTGATTTAAACTTCAACTAGATACCTCTACGCGTATCTGAAAAACAGGATCTTGACAAACGGACCATGAAGTGATCTTATAAGGGTCCCGTTTTTTCATTTCAAGAACGGAACCCTAATCAACTGATTATCATTCATTGATTTCTTAATGCGAATTGTTTCAATTGCGAACACAAAAATCGTGATTGACTCGAATAACGCACGGGTTTCACGTTTTCAGTTTTACTGAGTCGTGCCAAGTGTATTGCTTCTGTTATCAACTACACGGCTTACACATTCCAATTTGTCAGGTCATACCTTGAATGAATATTAATAAACCATTATAAATATTTTTTTTATATCATAAGATAGCAAACACCTTGATTTCGTAACTCAGTGGTAACCAGAAAGTGCTATTGCTTCTGGTTGAGGCATCGGGACAAACGGAAAAGAATGGTTTGCTAAATCACGTTTTTTTTGTAATAAAATTACATGGTATACGATATTGTGTAAGGAATATGCTAACTTATTATATGATAGCATTCTATGTACTTTACTCGATCATATAAAATTCCGAAAACAGGCTAAAAAAATCTCTAAAACAAATAATTTGTTAATAATATTTCTGATCTTCCACATGATTTTTATATGGTGATATTTAGTTTTAAATACAAAAAAGAATGTACTAAATTTTGGTTTTCAGCTGAAGTCCTATATTTATTTATCCGAAAATTAACACGTTTCCCAGCGAGTTCAGAACATGCCAAGCCGCTCATTTCCTATAGAACTGACGCGCGCCAAAATACCTCGCCTTAAAAAAAAAGTAAAAGCAAGTAATAGCAGTAAAAAAGAAAGGCAGGCCCTCTTCCCTTTTAAAAAACGTATTTTTATATCATAAGATAGCAAACAAGCAGATAGCTCTCCAGAGTGCTAAGTGTGAGTTTTTCTTTTCGCATTCGTTCGTGAGCGCGTTTGGAGTTTACTAGGAATTTGTATGTGATTTGTACAGCGCCACCTAGTGGTACACGTGAGAAACCAGTTTACCACTAGGTGACGCTGTACGAATTACATACAAATTCCTAGTAAACTCGAAACGCGCTCACAATCGAATGCGAAAAGAAAAACTGACACTTAGCACTCAGACGAAAACATAACCATCTATTTCATTTCAAGTTTAACTATATTTTAATGTCTATGGTTCTTCTGATGGAAACAGATGATACTTTTGATGGCCTACACCAAAAAGATGTCAATAGTGTGTTGCTATATGTATGGCGGTGTTGAAATATCGCATAAATTTACCAGCTACCTTACCCTCTAAACTGTACTACATCACTCAAAGCTGTACTACATAGTAAATATATTATGAAATATGTGAATACACTGGTGGTTCCTGTAAATTAAGTTTTTTTTAATATCTTTATTATTATATTATATACCAGCTGTTGCCCACGACTTCGTCCGCGCGGACTTCGTTAATTCCGCACAGCTCCTCCCCCGTAGGTTATAGCGTGATAATATGTAGCCTAAATGTTGACCCGACCTGTTAGTAATATTCATGCAAAATTTGAAGTAAATCCAAACAGACAAACAGACAGAAATTCTAAAAACTATATTTTTGACTTCATCGACATCGATTGTTGATCACGCCCCAAATATTCTTTTAAAAAATATTCAATGTACGGTTTTGACTTTCCTACGATTTTATTATATGTGTAGATGTGTGGTATAACCGCCCCGTTCGTCGAGTGATTATGAAATTATGACCCTGACTACGCAATCAATGGAGCTCGGGTTCGATCCCCGACGGGGACAAGCATTTATATGATGAGCATAAATGTTTGTATTTCCGGGTTTGGGTGTTTATTATGTATGTAAATGTATTTATATACGTATTTCTATGTATTAGTATCGTTGACTAACACCCATAACAAAACCAAATAATTTGCTTACTTTAGTGTTAGATCAGCCAGTGTAATTTGTCCCATGAATATTTATTATTTATTTATATTAAGTACTAGCTGAGCCCGCGACTTCATCTGCGTGGAAAATTTTGAAATTAAAAGTGACCTAAGTTACTCCTTATTACATCAACTATCTGCCAGTGAAAGTCCCGTAAAAAATAGTGCAGCCATTCCAGAGATTAGCCGGAACAAACAGACAGACAGACCGACAGACAGATAGACAAAAATTGTAACAAATGTTATTTTGGTATATGTACCGTGTATATATTCATATGCATTTATTAAAAAACGGTTATTTTAATATTACAAACAGACACTCCAATTTTATTTATTTGTGTAGACTAGCTTTCACCTGCGGCTTTTCTCATGTTGAATGTGTTGGTGATCTCCATAATAACCTAAATTTTCAAACAAATAAAATGACTACGCAGCTCAAGTAAATCGAGTATAAAACATTTAAATAGTTTTGTTTTTATTATTGTAATTTTCCCTAGGGTCTCTTTTTTTATTTACTTTTTTTTTAATTTAATATTTACGCTTTTATTATAAAATTTTTGATGCTATAAGAGATGTACTAATAAACGATTTTAAAAACGTGTTAAAACAAAACAAATGTATTGTGTAAAAAGGGGATTATAAAATTTCATATTGCTTAGAAGTCATAAAAGTCTTGAATTAGTTCAGTCAGTCAACCTATATGTACAGTTGACTGAAGTTAACCTTATAGGTTGTACATATGCAGATAGTACAGAAGTATCTATATTCTATATTAATATTATAAATGCGAAAGTTTGGATGTTTGGATGGATGTTTGTTACTCAATTACGCAAAAACTACTGAACGGATTAGAATGAAATTTGGCACACAGGTAGATGGTGACCTGGAATAGCACATAGGCTACTTTTTATCCCGGAAAACTTAGGTGATCTCGCGGGATTCGCCAAAAACTTTTATAAAGACCGGGCTGCACGCTGCAGGTAGTATTATATATGTTATAATGAGCAAGCGGATTAAATGGTGACCATTTTGTATTTGTGAAAGGTGTAACTTCGCGGAAGTAAGTTCACGCATATATTATAAACATTGACATGCAATATTTAACGGCATATCATCTTTGACATATTAAGTAAGCGGAATTATTAGGTACTTATTCTAAAAGAAATCAGTTTTGTATATACAAAAAAGCAGATGGCTCTCCCGATGGAAAGATCGCCTATAAACAGCAAAGATGTTAATGGTACGTTGCTATCTGTGTGCTGGGATAGCAATACCACATTTACAAGTCTACCAGCTACCTTACACTCCAAACCGGTATACCATGGTGACAAGCACTGACGCTATTGCGGTAGGAATCATTATGAGAAATATTTTTACAAATTATTAAATTTAAAATTACAAAAAAAATATCCTCCGTGTTGGTCCAGGCTCCTTTGAAGAATAGGCCAACTGCTGTTCTACCAGGCAGGTCGTAAAAGGCGACCGATTAGCTATATGAGTCACTACTATCGTGGCTTCAATTATAGGTCGTGTTCTGAATTGTCTCGCTCGGGTCTGGTACCACTGCCTTTCCTATTCCTGCCGCAATATTGTCAGTGCTTGTCACTGTCGCGTTCCGGTTTGGGGGTAAGATAGCCGGTAAACTTATGCATGTGGCATTAGACCTCGCTAAAAGATAGCAATGCATCATTAACATCTTTAGTTTCTATAAGCGATGGTTGACTCTTTCCATAAGGAGACCCATCACTTTGTTTGCTAACTTCTTCTAATTGTAGAGCCCTGAGAAAGTCAGCAAAGTTGACGAAACTGTGGCGATAAAATAAAAAGTTTTACATTACTTAGTGGTGTATAAAAAAGTATCTTCACGCTTATATTCCGGAAGAGGTAGGCAGAGGTACAACCAGTGCACCCACGATTAGCCGAAGACACTTAGTCCCACAATGTCATAGGTGGCAAGCCTATCGCCAACCGGGCACTTATCCAATCCCGGATACCGTTGTTTTTATCAGAAAACTGAAAAAAAAACACATTTTTGATTTTCCGACCCGGGAATTGAACCCGGTAACTTATAAGGTCAACACCGACACTAGACTACTAGACCACGAAGGCGACTAACTTAGTTTTGTATCTTTTCCTACAACTAATTTCATTATCATTAAGGTCTTTCCTACTAATATTAATTCTAATAATAACATATATTAATAACTAGCTGAGCCCGCGACTTCATCCGCGTGGGAAAATTTCAAAAAAAAAGGAGCCTTAGTTACTCCCTATCATATCAGCTATCTTCCAGTGAAAGTCCTGTCAAAATCGGTCCAGCCGTTCAAGGATTAGCCGGAACAAACAGACAGATAGACAGACAGACAAAAATTGTAAAAAAAATGTTATTTTGGTATATGTGCCGTGTATACATCCCTATGCATTTGGTAAAAAGCGGTTATTTTAATATTACAAACAGACACTCCAATTTTATTTATTTGTATAGATGTGTAGATAAATAAATTAAGGTAAAGAAAGTATCACATCCGTTTCACCAAAGAGGTAGGCAAAGGTACAACACGTGCACCCACGATTAGCCGAAGATACTTGGTCCCACAAATATGATCGGTGGCAAGCGTATCGCCAACTGGATACTTTCCAATTCCGGGCAACATCGTTTCTATCAAAAAACTGAAAAAGACACTTTTTTTTAGATGTCCGACCCGGGAATCGAACCCGGGACCTCATGTGGTCAACGTGGTGTGTTACCACTTCCTTGCCTCGGATGAGAACACAAAGACATCGGTCGTGGTTATCACTAGAAATAGATCATAATCGTGAACAGGCCGGTAGATCACCATTCATCTCATCAACTTTTTTTCCTCGTGTTGGTCCCACGCTCCTTTTAAGAATAGACCAACTGCCGTTCTGCCAGGCAGGTCGTGAAATGCGACCAATTGGGTATGCGAGTCACTAACATCGTGGCTACTAGGTGGTAGAGTTCTGCATTGTCTCGCAAGGGGCTGGTACCACCGCCTTACCTATTCCTGCCGCAATAGCGTCAATGCTTGTCACTGTCGTGTTCCGGTTTGGAGGGCAAGGTAGCCGTTAAACTTATGCATGTGGCATTAGACCTCGCCACAAGATAGCAATGTACCATTAACACCTTTGGTGTCTATAGGCGATGATTGACTCCTTACATCAGGAGACCCATCTGCTTGTTTGCTATTTTATGATATAAAAAAAAGTAAAAAAACTGAAAACTGGAAAATCGCGGTTAACCGGAGTCTTATAAACGTGCGGTTCACTCTGCTACACGCAAGGGACGTGATGATAATAATAATAATAATTTTCACGGTACAAATTACACTTACTGATCTAACCTCAAAGTAAGCAAATTATTTGCTTGTGTAATGGGTGTTAGTCAACGATACTAATACATAAAAATACATATATAAATACCAGAATATATTAAATAAACACCCAAACCCGGAAATACAAATATTTATGTTCATCACACAAATGCTTGTCCCCGTCGGGGATCGAACCCGAGCCCCATCGATTGCGTAGTCAGGGTCGCTAACTACTCGACCAACCGTAAATTGTGATATTTTATTGTTTCTCATTGCTACTGAAATGTATCTCTTTTAGAACTATGATGGGAAAAAATACGGATTACATTGGATACGCCTTTAAAGCTAATTCCATAGGTTGTCAGTGTCGCTTACATTTACACCCAGAAATACAGAGTTATGATACTTACCGATAAATTAAAATCACCCCACAGGCCTTTGCTTTTTATTCGGCACTATAAAATAACAAAATATGGCATATTTATATTTTTACAATATAATATATTTATAACCCCTCCCTCGCCCTCACATGGAGTACTGTTCTCACCTCTGGGCGGGAGCTCCGCAGTATCAGCTTCTTCCACTTGATCGCATTCAGCGTAGAGCGGTTCGAATCGTTGACAACCAAGCAGTCTCTCCTTGGCTTTACGCAGAGATGTAAGTTCGCTTAGCATCTTTTACCGCATCCGCATACCGCATGGAGAGTGTTCCGACGAACTGTTTGGATTGATCCCTGCTGTTGAATTTCATCATCGGACATCGCGGCAAAACTCAAAGTTCCATCCTCATCACCTCGATGTCTGGAAATCTACAACTGTGCGATTCTCTAGGTACTTCCTACCAAGCACTACTCCTCTGTGGAATCAATTATCGGCGGGGGTGTTCCTGAACAGATACGACTTAGGCACCTTCAAGAAAAGAGCATACTCCTTCTTAAAAAGCCGACAATGCAGCTGCAAGACCTTTGGTGATGTGGCTGTCCATGGGCGGTGGAAATCACTTACCACCAGGTGAGCCTTCTGCTCATTTGCCCCTTTTTCTATAAAAAAAATTACAAACGTTTGACATTTACATACATTAGCTCATATGAGCGGCTTTGCATTTTGCACCCAACACCGTGTTTATTAGTATGTGTGTGGTTTGTGAGGAAAATTAACAATCTGAATTTTTTTACGTCATATTCGTTTTCCTTGGAAGTCAAATGATTATTGTTTTCTCACGACAGATAGGGCAACATTCATTAGGTCATAAGGAAGGTGTCAAATTAAGTCTAGTGTTGTCATAAATTGACCTTAATTGCTAAATAATATTGTTTCATTGCGGTTACATGCGGTTAACATGAGCTTCCTAGTGTTCATTATATGTTACTTAATGATCTAACTGGTTTATTGGTTAAGTGGTTAATTGTTTCTTTCTTTATAATTTAAATGTTTTTTTTTAATACTGTCTGGAAAAATGTACTGTTTAAGATTAAAATTTTCATGCTACGTAATGTCCAAAGCAATAAAAAATCTGCAAGCTTGAAATTTCCAGCTAAATTTTTAAGCCCGAACCACTCAGCAATACATATAAACATATATTTTCTAAAATATTCCAAAAAATTTAAAGATTCTGGTTTTCACAATTTAATTTTTTTAAGTTGTAAATTTTATACTTGATTGATTTTGATCTTTGAACGACAATAACTATTTAGAAAAATATGTAATACTAGCTTTTCGTTAAATACGCGTTAAATTCATTTTAGGAAATTGGGGGCTAGAAAGAAACAAAAAGTAGTCTATGTCACTCTCCATCCCTTCAACTATCTCCATTTAAAAAATTACATCAATCCGTCGCTCCGTTTTGTCGTGAAAAACGGATAAATAAACACACATACTTTCCCATTTATAATATTAGTATGGATTCGTATTAACTTTCACAATATTAGGCTGGTTTCCATGTAAATCTTCTGTGTTTGGTCAAGTTTGATCCGGTAGTTATAAAAAATGTTGACTCGTCAAAAATTCCTATAACGGTTTATTTAAATAACATATTTTTACACTCCTCCGCGAAGCACCGTAGTGCTCTACTCTTAACATGTCAAGGTCGAGCAATTTTCAAGACTTTAACTATGGTCTAGTGGTCCAGTGTTGGCGTTTACCACATGAGGTCCCGGGTTCGATTCCCGGGCCGGGCACATAAAAAGTGATTTTTCAGTTTTTCTGAGAAACACAAAGTTGCCCGGGATTGGAAAGTGCCCGGTTGGCGATAGACTTGCCACCTATCACATTTGTGGGACCAAGTATCTTTGGGTAATCGTGGGTGCACTCGTTGCACCTCTGCCAACCCCTTCGGGGATATGGGCGTGAAGATACATTTTTTTTAACCTTTTGTATTGTATTCATATTTTACTGTACTGGCCCGGGCCCCAGACTCTCTGTGAAAAATATACTATCTGCCTTTCTGCAGGCAGCTCGCAACAATTGAACGATTAGCAATAAGTGTCACTACCATATTGGCTACTAGGTGGTAGAGTTCTGCATTATCTTGACCGGGTCTGGTACCATTAAGTTACCTATACCTGCCGCAACAGCGTTACTGTCATGTTCCAGTTTGTCGTGTAAGGTAGTAGGAAGTAAGAGTAAGGTAGATAAACTTATAAATGTGACATTACCATCCTGACACGAATAGTAACGCACCATTAACATTTTTGTTATCTATAGGCGATGATTTTCTCTTACCATCAGAGTCGTCTGCTTGTTTGTTATCTTATAAAAAAATGTTAGACACTCATTCGTTTACCTCTAATCGGTGAATGGGAAGATGCGACCACCAGCCCGTCCAACTCGTCTTGATGAAGGATTTCATATATAGAAAACTAGTCGGAACCGACTAATAATTGATTGTGAGATTAGCCGTTCTAATTATCGAATTATGTGAAGAGCTGCCCATATATATGCGTCAAGCTGTTATTAATTATACAAGCATAACTTGAAAACTTGTAAGCAAAATTGTAGATACGTAATTACACATTTTCAAGCAATGAAAAAACTGATGTTATCGGTTTGACACCTATACATATAATAAAATCGTATCTCTTTCGGATCGGACAGGGTTTTCTGTACACCCTGTATAAATTACGTATCACCTTGTTTGTTCAGCTAGATTCATTCACGAGTCTTTTAAAGGAATTGATATTCTCCGCAGATATCTACTATTTGGTCCAACTTAAAAGATAGGATAGTTTTTATCTTAATTAACCCCCCACCCCCTCTCAAGTACCCCAACAAAATATTAAATATAAGGAATTTGTACTAATATAAGTAATGTACTATGTAATATTGTTGGAACTGGATAATATTTGAGTAAGATGATTTATTTAGGCGATCAAGTACGTCTACTTAAGTAAAAAATTAGCTAATCCCTAGACTATCTTCTCAGTGTGTGGCCGTGTTTCCGATCCGGTAATAGTTTTAAAGAATATGTTGACATGTCAAAATAACTTGTAAAAAATTTTATTGAATAAAGCACTTTTTTATATCATAAGATAGCAAACAAGATGGGTCTCCTGATGAAAAGAGTGTACCATCGCCTATAACAAACGACACCAAAGGTGTTAATGGTGCGTTGCTATCTTGTGGCGAGGTCCCATGCTAACATAACTATAACGGCTACCTTACCCTCCAAATACGGAACACGACAGTGACAAGCGCTGATGCTATTGCTGCAGGAATAGGCAAGGCGGTGGTAACAGACCGGGGCGAAACAATGCAGAACTCTACAACCTAGTAGCCAGGATGGTAGTGTGTCGCGTAGTCAATCGGTCGCCTTTTACGACCTACCTGGCAAAACGGCAGTTGGACTATTCTTTAAAGGAGCCCGGAACCAACACGGGAAAATAATTTATAATTGTCCTGTCCTATTATGAAGACAAACAAATACCTGTCCTTGCCGGGTAAGGTACCTTCTTGCGTACAAAATTGCACGCAGCAATTAGTTTAAAAATGTCGTAATACTCTCTCAGAGAATTCTTTAATTCCGCGCCATCTTTTAAGTGGGTTAATAACCTGTTGCAAAAATGTTCTGTTACACAAAAGTGCTTTAAACTTTAATATTTGTAAACACAAAGGTCATTTAATAAACATAATATTAAGTAAACGCTCTCATTTATATAATTTCCGAGATTATAAGCTTATTCTTGCTTTAAAATTTGTTTCAACATTTTTATAAAGAAGTTGGGATTGAAAGAAAATGTTTATTTTTATATTATACCAGCTGACCCGGCAAACGTTGTTCTGCCTTTTTAACTACTCTTATTTTTTTCTATATTTGCTCACCTTTTAAACTATCCTGGACTTCAAAAACTGATTCAAAACCAAAATTAGCAAAATCGGTCCAGTCGTTCTCGAGTTTTAGCGAGACTAACGAACAGCAATTCATTTTTATATATATAGAAGACAGCAAATAAGCAGACGTTCTCCGGATATGAGACGTCGCCTATAGACACCAACGATGTTAATGGTGCGTTGATATTCGTGTGTCAAGATGGCAATGCTATGTGATTAAATTTACCGGCCACCTTATCCTCCAAAGTGAAACACAATAGTGACAAGCACTGACGCTATTACAGCAGGAATATGTACAGTGATGGTACCAAACCTAGGCAAGACGTTGCAGAAGTCTACCGATTACTTTATCCTCTTAGCTAAACATGATAATAAAAGTAATGATGCTATTAGAGAAGGAATATGTTAAAGAAACAACTATAGCCTATAGCCACCAAAGAAGTTAATGGTGCGTTGCCATTCGATGTTGAAAAGCCACATGAATAAGCTAACCGAATACTTTACCCTCCAAACTAAAACACAACAGTGACGAGCACTGGCGCTATTGCGGCAGGAATCAGTAACGCGGTGGTACCGACCCGGACGAGACGTTGCAAAACTCTACCACCTAGAAGTCACGATCATCAAGTCAGTCAGTTTGGCCAACAATGGGGTGTTCTTTTTTTTTAAAAAAAAAAGTTTATCTCCCAATTCCCATGTAGAGGCGGTACCCTAAAAGAATTTATCAAGATTTTATGTTATATCTTTGTTGTCGTAACCAATATGTATATTTATGCCAAACAGACGGACGGACGGACATGGCGAAACTATAAGGGTTCCTAGTTTACTTCAGAATCCTACAAAAACATATAATAATTGAACAAATCGACTTTGTCATAAATTCGCACGCTTGTCGAAATCCTTAGTTTTTCTCATTCGTCTAAAAATGTCTTTGTGACGTATGCTTATTTCCTTTTGTTTGAAATGTACATTGCTTAAGTGTATTATTACAGAGATAAAACATTATCTATATAGCTTATTATTTTACGGATGTATTGAATTTACCTATATTATGGTTTTCAGTGTTGGCCCGGTCACTTTTTAAAAAATTTTTAAGGTGGTCACTACCTTTTGCTGAAATGAAAATTTAACTCAAATTTTAAGAGATATGTCGAAATTGTAAGTCTAATTTTAGAGGTATATATCGAAATTCTAAATCAAATTTTAAGAGGTATGTTGAAATTTTAACTCGAACTTCAAGAGATATGCCGAATTTTGACTCAAATTTTAAGATATATGTCGAAATTTTAACTCAAATTTTAAGTTTTGACTGTATAGGTATATAATCAACGATACAATTCCTAATCGAAACTTTACATTCAAAAAGTTTAAATCACGTCTTTTTACAGTAATTTAAACTGAAATTAAAAGAGTTATATTATAATTACTATTACCTATAATTACTATTTTTTTACGAAAATTTAAGCTCAAATTAAAAATATGACCAACTTTTTCAAAGCATTAGCGTAATATTACGCAGTCATAACATAAAAACAAATAAAATTCGAAAGAAAATACATACTCTTTATTTTAATATTTATCAGTAACTTGTTACAACCTGCAGACCGCTGCATTACGAAAGTTATTCATGAATCCCACGGGAACAACTTATTTTTCCGGTAAAAAATGTATCCTATAAGCTAATCACAGTCGTCATCTACCTGTGTGCCAAATTTCATCTGAATCAATTAAGCTGTTTTTGTGTGATTAAATAAGAATCATTCATACGGCCAAACACAAATTTTTGCATTTATAATATTAATTTATAGTTTCTCTTTGACTACGCAATCGTTGGAGTCAGGATTCCTTTTATCACTAACAAATAATTTGCTTTTATTAGTTTTAGATCAATTCGAGCAAATTGTTCCTTTGCGGGGTAGGCAGCGTAAACTAAACGTCTATAGACTTTCCGAGTGCTAAGTGTGAGTTTTTCTTTTCGCATTCGATCGTGAGCGCGTTTCGAGTTTACTAGGAATTTGTATGTGATTTGTACAGCGCCATCTAGTGGTAAACTGGTTTCTCACGTTTACCACTAGGTGGCGCTGTACAAATCGCATACAAATTCCTAGTAAACTCCAAACGCCCTCACGATCGAATGCGAAAAGAAAAACTCACACTTAGCACTCAGATTCACGACAATTAATCAGTTAATTAATAAGTAAAAGTTTTTCAGTTGACGAGTCGATGTTTTTAATGACATAGGTTGATGTGCTTACAGCGACATTGGAATAAGGGACGAGCAGAGTGCTCAGCCAGAGTTTAAATTTAATTTTGGGCATATATTTACCATATTCTACAATCTTTGTCATCGGCACTTGGTGGAACTCCGTTTTAATTCAATATTTTATAGAAACAGTAGACATATTTACAATGAAAATATTATTGAAGCTAATACGTATTATGCTTTCAAACTATAAAATGTTAAATCATGACGATTAGATTTTGTTTTGTTTCTAGTTATAAGTTGTAATTGCACTGATGTTGCTTATCTAGAAGCGAAATCGGTTAAATAATATATATGTATAATAATTTATTGTGGTACAGTACCAGTGTTTTTTATATAAAATATTGAAATTATTTAGCAATTAACGCCCGCGCCCACGTAGATGGCGGCGATAGTCACCGTTATGGAATTGTCGGGATCGGTTGGTACATTGGGGGGCCCGGTACCCAATACCCAAGGACAAATTACGTCACCGATGCAGATCCCCTGCATCGGTGATGTAATTTGCCGCGAATTGAATCCCCATTCAAACAAGTCACATGATATTTATTTATATTTATGTATATACATAACCCCGTGTTGGTTCTGGGCTCCTTTGAAGAATAGGCCAACTGCCGTTCTGCTAGGCAGGTCGTAATAGGCGACCGATTGGTCATACGAGTCACTAGCATCTACAAGGTGGTAGAGTTCTGTATTGTCTTGCCCGAGTTGGGTACCACCGCCTTACCTATTCCTAACGCAATAGCGTCAGTGCTTGTCACTGTCGTGTTCGGGTTTGGAGCGTATGGTAGCCAGTAAACTTATGCATGTGGCATTAGACCTCGCCACAAGATAGCAACGCACCATTAACACCTTTGGTGTCTATAGGCGATGGTTGACTCTTCCCATCAGGAGACCCATCTGCTTGTTTGCTATCTTATGATATAAAAAACTTTCATAATATAATGGTCGATTTGCTATGGTGTAAGCTCAGAGCACGATCCCACAATTTTGCATAACCCCACAAAATCCCTAATTACCGAACACAATTGTAATTATTGTATTACATTGGTGGCTTGCCTTTGTTCTGTTGGTTATTATAGTAGTTGTGTCGTTTTTCTGTCTTTCGAGGTCTTAGATCGGTTATAGGATTGATATGTGAACAAATAGTATGAGCTATATGGATTTTTGAAGTTATACTTCTTTTCGCGCGTTAGGAAAAATTATGAGATTAAACAACACAAAAAAGATATCATACGTCGCTTTTTTTAGTTATGACCTTAAAGTGTAATATATTCCTTAAGATTCTCTATAAACTCCTTAACTTATCCGCATTTAATAAATATTTTTTTTTTAACTTGGGGAATAGTAGTTAAATAAAGTTTACGTAAACAATCAGTTCTCTCCTTAGTAGTCTGTGGTCAGGTATTTATCTTGTCATTGGGTGTCTTCGGTACAACAGGTGCTAATCTCAGAAATCTAAGTTAGATTAACAGAAATCCGAGCTAAGATTTTGCGAAGACACTTTACAGTTACTTACTTAAAAGAACAAAAAATAAATTAGCATTAACTATTCTTTAATACAAAAACAGGGAGAATTTTATTTGATACTTATAATGAAAATTATGATATATAAACTTATTGCTGTTTTAATGAAAATGTAATTAAAGTATACAATGGTAACACTTAAATATGTTCAATCAAACCCAATCAAATTGTAGTCTCAATATTTTTATATGATTGTTCCTAGCGATATATTTTATTTAATTGATTTAAAAATCGTAGAAAATTATTCTAGTTTATCTTATATTCGTCACTCTAAAAGACACGCGAGGGATGTACAAAAGCAAAATGGCTTGTGTTCTTTTTACAATGCGCGAGCACACCGTCACGAAAAACCGAAAAACCGACACAATGAAATTAGTTAGTCAACTTTAAAAAAGTTTGTCCATTTTTTTAATTAAGTGCAAAATATAACTCTTTTATGGTATTTATTTTTTTCTAGATAATCGTTATAATAAAACTTTCTTTCAATGTATTAAATAAATACCTTTTTTCTATTATTAGTGTCTTTTTCGCTGCAAACATGGATAAGGTGGAGGACAAATTTTTTGGTCTGTGGTCCAGCGTTGGCGTTGACTACATGAGGTCCCGGGTTCGATTCCTGGGTCGGGCACTTAAAGAAAAAGTGTTTTTTTCAATTTTATGATAAACACAAAGTTGCCCGGGATTGGAAAGTGCCCGGTTGGCGATAGGCTTGCTACCTATCACATTTGTGGGACCAAGTATCTCCGGCTAATCGTGGGTGCACTTGTTGCACCTCTGCCTACTCCTTCTGGTATATGGACGTGAATATACTTTTATAAAGTTTTAAGAAAGGTTTTTGTTGTTAATTTATATAAGTTTGTAAAGTATAACGTCTTACGTGCTTACATAAGTACACGCGTAAGAAAAAAAGGTCAAATATGCGACCTACCCCTCCCCCCCTGAATACGTAGGGCAGTCTAAGCATCCGTTATGGCTGTTTTAGGATCTGAAGTACGGATGACTATGACGGGACTATCCACCGCTGACGAAAGTGGTACACCTTTGGGGTAGATGTTTTTAAATTGCACGACCATAATGTGTACGTGAGTAGGATTTAGGTTTCCGAGATGGTCATAAACTGAATGAAATGCAACAGCGGAGCTGTTGCTTTACGTAGGTGTTAAGTGAGGTAGTGGTATATTCCCGGGCGTGCCGACCTATTCAGCTGCAATTGCAGTATGACCATTGACCACTAATTAAATTCTATGCTTCTGTGCTTGCTGCTGACGTGGGTGAAAGTGTGGTGGGTGGATAATTGTACCGCAGGGGTCTTCATATTTGTCAGGGCCATCGGTGGGTTTTATCCATTTATTAAAGTACTGTCTTTATTTTCGGTGGCATCGCGGAGAATAGCAATTAATTTCACCTTTTAGTAATAAAATTTTGTCTAAATTTTAATTATAAATATATATGTAATATATAATATAAAAAATATTAGTAATAAAATTTTGTCTAAATTTTGCCTAAAATATAAATATACATACATAAGTGAAAGCGTAAAAAACGGTCAAATATGTGACCTCGTCCACCCCTAAATACGTAGGGCAGCCTGAGCATCCGTAATCTGGCTGTTTTAGGAATCTGTAGTACGGATGACTAAGTGAGGATTATCCACCGCCGACGGTGAGTTAACGTCGGTGTTAATTGTTATAATGTTGGTTGGATAATTGTGCCTCAGGGATCTTTTTATTTGTCCGGTCCAGTTATATATTAAGGCATATCATCGGTGAGTTTTATCCATTTATTAAACCACCGTGTTTATTTTCGGTAGCATCGCGGTCTCACTTCGCGAAAAATACCATATTTAATTAATTTCACCTATTAGTAATAGACTTTTTACATAAGTACGTAATAATATACACATTACGGGGTACGGTAGACTCAATTAAAATCTTACCTGTATTATAAAGTGTAAAAAAATAATTATTTCGAGTCGACAACGTAAAATATCCGCATAATTCGAATTATCGAGTAGGTATTTTGTTAAAATAGTGATTAAAAATTCTAACGATGCTGACAGACAAATCGGCCATATTTCTTTAAAGGTTACAATTATGTGGTGTAGATGGCGTGATTAAAATATCGTATAACGGAGCGCAGATTATCGTAAACTTATTTTCTTTTCGTTCATAAAAGAGTAGAAATTAAATAAATAATAGTTTAAAAAACTAAAAAACACGCTTTTTATAGAAAACCGAACTAAAAAATAGAAAATAAATTTTAATAAATTTAAATTAAGAATAGTGTTAAAAATTTCAAAATGTGAATAAAAAAAAATAATTTTATTTAAAAAAAAGCGTGGGGTGCATGGTGTCAATAGTTATAAATATTTTATTGACACATATGAGTAGAGTGATTATCATTTCGGTAATATCTTAAAAAGCACCCCACGCTTTTTTTAAAATAAAATTATTTTTTTTTATTCACATTTTGAAATTTTTAACACTATTCTTAATTTAAAATTATTAAAATTTATTTTCTATTTTTTAGTTCGGTTTTCTATAAAAAGCGTGTTTTTTAGTTTTTTAAACTATTATTTATTTTCTACTTTTTAGTTTGGTTTATTTATAATAGCTTGTTTTTTTAATTTTAAACTATTGCACGACTCATGATGCGAAGCATCAGAGATTGCTTTACGATCGAAAATTTTTTTCATATATACATATCTTCACGCCAGATCCCTTACGGGGTAGGCAGAGAGAACCGAGTGCCTTACATTACGATCCTTGCAGGCTTGTCTCGCTTCCTCCACATTCATCACTCTTTTCATACACACCTTCGGAAATTTTTTTCGCCTTATTTTGGCAACTATTTTTAGTATTATAGCCTTGTTAGTTAACGGAATCAAGATATTTTGCATACTATTGTCGAGATAATTTAATGGAGATTAATTCTATACTTGCTAAAAATTAATTTAGTGCAATAGAAACGGAAAAAAATATGAAAATAGGTCAAAAAGTTTTCATGTCCATCATGTATGAAACTCCGGAAACACTGTAACTTATGAAAAAATCAATTATTTGAGTTATTTTTTTTAATTCTAATCGGCAATTGTAGATCATCGAATGCGAATGGCTAATAAATTCAGTGTCTTTTAATTACAATTAATAAAAAACGAAAACTACAAGACTGTATATCTATATATATCCATGTAAAATTAACATGGATGGTGATATATCTATATCTATAAATATTATGTACATTTAATTTGTTTTTTTTTTGTTTTTTTACTCAGTCAATTAAACTCAGTCACAGAGACGGTGGCGGACTCTTCGTGGCTCGTGAAATCTAAGTTATATGCGCAGAGACTGTTGCAAACTCTAATGCGCATACCTAGTCGAGTGCCGCGGTAGAAGCACGGAACTACTTACAAGCTTATAGACATATGTGTGTGTGTGTGTGTGTGTGTGTGTGTGTAAGTGTGCAAGGCGTCCCTGTCTTACTCCCATACAGGACAATACGACGGGGCCAGATATGGGCCATGCTTGGCGCAATGCTATCTATCTCTGGCCCATGCTTGTAAACCCGCTTTGGCCCAGCCTTGGTAGAAGTAGACTCGGTAGATCCAAGAGCGTCTAGCGAATGAGTCTTTTGAGCAGAGAGCTATTAGAGTTGTTCTCATTATTGAGCGAACTAGCGACTAGCGAGAGAACTACTAGCGAACGAGTCTGCCGAGCAGAAGGCTCATAGAATTGGTCTCATTGAGGAGCGTTTAGCTAAGGAGTCCGCCGAGCAGAGCAGAGCTCGTGGATTAGTAGTGATACGAAACCGTACAGCAATTGAGTCTGCTCAGCCACGTGAGAACCGCCTAGCGGTAGCGCGTCAGACGTCACAAAGACTTCGTTCAATTACTGAGCGTAATTTTATAAGCACCATAAATCAATTAGCTGAAGTACCATGTACAACCTGTAAGAAATTATTATATCCAAAACAACAGACGTCATTAGTTAAAGCACGTCTTGATTTTTTTTTGCTCGACTACCATAAAAAAAAGAAAAGTTCCTTCTCAGGCCTACTGGAACAACATGGAAGTTATATCTTTACCTCTTGAACTGACCGACTTTACAGACGTAGAACAAATACTTTTGTTAAGAGTATATCCTTTTACAACTAGTTTCCACCCGCACCAAAGTGCTCGTCAACACGAATCAAACGAGCCCAAACTCGATAGAGTTGTGTTATTTAATTGCTGAGCTCCTATGGTCACCTTCTGGCTTCATCATCGAACCCTGCAGGATCCTAGTTAGCACCAAGCACCAAAGTGCTCGTCAACACTAATCAAATGAGCCCAAATTCGATAGAGTTGTGTCATTTAATTGCTGAGCTCCTATGACCATCTTCTAGCTACATCATCGGACCCTGCAGGATCCTAGTCACCACCAAGCACCAAAGTGCTCGTCAACATGAATCAAATGAGGCCAAACTCAATAGTCTTGTTATTAACCGATTTTTAACCATTTAATTATTAAGTTCCTGTGGTCACCTTCCGATTCAGATTCATCAGATCAGCTCCATGTCATAATAAGGTTTCATTGTCATTCAATTAACATACGTATACAAAATTTCAGCTCAATTGGTAACCGGGAAGTGGATCAAATTTACTAGCGAGATTTGATTTCAGACATCGAAATAGGTACAATAAATAAAAAATGCTCATAAAACAAAAACTGCTGGGCCTACCTGAATCAAATTTTTATGGGACCAATTCGAAACTATTCCGCATCAAACAAAAAATAATCACGTAATTCGGTTCAGAAACCTCGGAGAAATCGGTGTACATACATAGAAAAAATATACCAGCCGAATTGAGAACCTCCTCCTTTTTTTGAAGTCGGTTAAAAATGGAATAATTTTATCAAATTAGTGTATTGTCATCGGTCCTCGATAAATCTACAAAGTTTGAACGAAATCTGGCCGTTTAAAGTGGGTCAAAATCGAGCCCAAAGAAGTCGGTTACAAACAAACATACAAACAAACATACAAACATACCGGTGAAGTTAATAAAAAGCGTGTAAAAATAGTGTTGTCTTTATCAAACCAACGCACTCGAAAACGTAATAGTTGAAAGAAGAAGTCACTATAGTGTTGCTACTTTTTAATGTCTATTTGAATTAGTATATAAGATTGCGTACTACGAGACTTCCTAGCGGAGTTGTGTTTTCATCTATAATGTTTTATTTACGGCTTAAAACTGTTTTAAAACTTAAAAAGAGATATTATTATTTTGTCTATAGTCGAATTTTGACCACAGGGCGATTGCTAGCAGAGATTATTTTGCGCGGTGATTTTGAATTTTGCATAGTTATGTAGTAATTTGAATTTTAACTTAAATTTATGGATCAAAATGGCGCAGATGCTTGTTCCACGTGAGTACGCTCATTAACATGAGTTAATTATATCAAAACCTAATTATTTCTGTCTGTATATAAACATTAGAAACAATTAAATGGTATCTATAGGCTGTAATCTAGAGGTCTCATCCAAGGCTGGCGTTGTGTTACAGATTTCATTCAAAATTGTTAATAATGTTGTATGGATGTGTAAGCCCGTGAGAACAGAGATAACATCTCAGACAATGTGTTGCGGCGATTTTGTGTTGAAACAGATGCGTTTCATATAATTTAAGATGTTAGGACCTTGTTGATTTGGCTTTTGGTGTTAGTCTCACGATTATAAATAGATATCTAGTTTTGTAAGAATGAACAAATAATTTTATCTGTACTAACCCTTAACCGCCTTCCTTAGGGTCCCATTACATTATCATGCATGCGTCAGTCATAACCATCAATCATGAATTATCTTTGCATGTTTTAGTAATACAGACATTAGACGCTTAGTCATGACTCATGGTTAGTCAAACCAGAACTTCAAGACAAGAGCATATTTCCATACAAGACAATATGGATAGGTATTCATAAAAACCTGTATTGAGATTATAATTGCAATTTTTAGCAAAAAACTAAAAAAACGTTGGATGAAACAATAGTTGTTAAAACGGGATTTTTATAGTCATTTAACCTTGTTGGCTGACATACGATTACTCATGATCAGTCATGACTCATGCTCACACGATATTGAAAAACGAATACCTAGATAATCGTTACATAACTTACTCGGCACTTAATAAAACACAATATTAAGTCTGCCCGTCTTGCCCTGCAAACTATGTGCATATCCCAACGCTATTGTATGGAAGTGTGAATTGGGTATGTCAGATGGGGCATGAAAGCAGAATCAACGCGGTTTAGATGAGATCGCTACGAAAAATATGTGGCGTAACACTCGTGGACCGGATTCGTAATGTGGAAGTGAGAGAGAGGCTAGGATTGAAAGAAAGGATCGGACATTAAGCTTTGTAATAGTAGATGAAAGGTTAACAAAACAGATGTACAATACGAATGTCGATGGATGTAGGTAACGAGGAAGATCAAGACTGACGTACCATGATCAAATTGATCAAACACTGTCCGAAAGTGGTGTCAAGAATCTTCGCAACCGGCGTGTGTGTATGAAGAGAGCAATGAATGTGTAGGAAGCGAAACAAGCCTGCAAGGATCGTGAATCGTGATGTATGTCATTCGATTCTCTTTGTTTACCCCGCAGGGGATGTAACTTCATGGAAATATGAGTCACCTCATTACATAGTAGATTAACCCTCAGCTATAGCATTGACTATATCAACACTGACAGCAAAAACCTGCCGTTAAATGGGACCTATACACTACAAAGACTCTGCTTAAACTTGAGTAATTTTGCGACGGAAATTTATGAACACCTGTTCGTTCCTGTACCTTTTCCCATGTCAGTCAATCAGTACCGGGCTGCAGCTCATTGAGGTTATGTGAGCGCGCGATTGCCTCAGAAATGATTTAAAATTGAGGTTTTTCGAGCTGTTCCCTGTATTGGTCTCGGGCTCCTTTGAAGAATAGACCAACTGCCGTTCTGCCAGGCAGGTCGTAAAAGGCGACCGATTGGTTATGCGAGTCACTACCATCGTGGCTACTAGATGGTAGAATTCTGTATTGTCTCGCCCGGGTCTGGTAGCACCGCCTTGCCTATTCCTGCCGCAATAGCGTCAGTGCTTGTCGCTGTTATGTTCCGGTTTGGAGGGTAAGGTAGCCGGTAAACTTATGTATGTGACATTAGACCTCACCACAAGATAACAACGCACCATTAACACCTTTGGCGTCTATAGGCGATGGTTGACTCTTTCCATCGGGAGACCCATCTGCTTGTTTGCTATCTTATGATATAAAAAAAATGAATTAACATCGCCATAAGAATAAGTTCCATGACATGTGAAATGGTCCGACGCTCAATAGTTGTTCATCTTGGTAAACTTTGATCATCGGGCGACCCTAGTTTTTAACCCCCAGCGCAAAAAGGGGTATTATAAATTTGACCACTATGTGCAATCTGCTTTAGTAATGCACCTCATAAACGTGTAAACTAATTTGGATGATTTTTTTTAAATCTGGGTTTTTAGTAGCGGTTTTTAGGTTTTTTATCATTTTTTTTTTTCGAATCCAAAGCCCAAGTTGCCTCAAAAAACCTTGGTATTCTGGCCAAGGTGAGACAGTATTTTAGCCCGGAACAGATGCTCAATCTTTACCAAGCACAATTCCGTTCATGCATGGAATACTGCTCTCACCTCTGGGATGGATCCGCCAAATACCAGCTGGAGACACTTGGCAAAAAACTCCAGAGCCTCGCTCATTGCCGCAGAGTGGCTAGTTTATCGGTCTTTTATCGGATACATTTTGGATACATTTTGCGGAATTGCACGACTTATTTGCGCCATCCCCGTTTTTCTATCGATCGTCAAGGCGCACAGATATTAGGCATCGCCATATGGAGAACGTTCCACGTACCCGGACAAAGCGGTTCGACTCGATATTCTTGATCCGAACCGCAAGGGACTAGAATATGCTTCCTGAGTCTGTGTTCCCTGACGGGTACTACCTGGGGACCTTTAAGAAAAGAGTGAACAGATACCTTCTAGGAAAGCGCCGTCCATCGTCCATCTTAGGGCCGCATCTTAAGCTCACCATCAGGCGAGATCGTGGTCAAGCGCTTCCCTATAGACGGTAAGAAAATAAAATTGGTTCAACTATTTCAAGGTCATCAACTCTTTTCTAATTATAGTTGTATTTTGACAAAAAAATTTAGGGAAAATTTGAAAAACTTTAAAAACAACAAAGAAAAGTTTCGATACGTAGGATTTGAACCTACACCGTTCCCGGCTTGAGAGAACGTCGCAGGTTCAAATCCTACTTGTATAAATCATCAGCCATTTTCTCTTCTCCTTAAGTGCACATGAAGCAGAAAGGTGATTTTTAGATAAAAGAATATATTAGGGCATTTTCAACTAAAAACTTTGAGTTATAATAAATGCAATTATTTCAGATCTGATCCGCTGAATCTTCCAAAATGCCGAGAACAAGAATTTGTGGAATGCAGTTGGGATCGGTGGGACTGTTCGCCATTTTGCTGTCCATCGTTGATAAATCTTTAGCAGTAAGTTTAAAAACCTTATATTTATTTAAATCGACATGATTTTATTAATCATAACTTTCCAAACGATATGACTTTCTTGATGATAATTGACAATTTGTAGACACTGAAAATGTTAATGATGCGTTACCATACGTGACGCGACATAGCATTACATAAGTTTACCGGCTACATATAGTACTCTTTGACATTACCCTCCGCTGTTGTATCACGTAGGGATGCCACATCGCTCATAAAAAAACATCGATACTAAGACATCGATTTTTCCTAAAGTAAAACATCGACGTTTAAAAACATCAACAATAGTTATGAACGATATATCGATTTCGACAGTTTTCGATGTTTTTTAACCATATTTATGCGATGCAAAGGCGTGCAGAACAGCTGCATCGTTTTGCACGCCTTAGTATTGAAGGGAAAATGAGACATTAAATAGCAAAATCTACAGTGCGTACATAAATTGTGTGCTTTTATGATTGGTGCCGGCGTGATCGTGGTTGTAAAAGTGTGGTGGATGTGGGCGGATAATTGTGCCACTGGGGTCTTCATTTGATCCGAACCATCGGTGAGTCTTATCCATTTATTAAACCGACGTTTTTCTTTTCGGTACCATCACGGAGGATACATAGAACAGTTTGCGGATAATATCAAATTTAATTAATGTCACCTTTTTAATAATGGATTTCCGCAAAGTAACGCCTGAATCAATAAAATAAAAAAATCTACGCTTATGACAGGGAATTTTAGATTTACGTGTAAAGCTGTTGGTCACGGACGGGATGGAAGATGTAGTTACGATAAAACATCGTTCGTAAAACATCGCTCATGAAGAACGATATATCGTTGATGTTCGGGGTTTTAATATTGTTGTCAAAACATCGATGTTGATGAACGATATATCGATGTTGATGAACGACGAATTTTGCCGAGCTGAGGGAGTATTTAGTACCACCGCTTTACCTATTCCTGCCGCAATAGCGTCAGTGCTTGTCATTGTCGTGTTCCGGTTTGGAGGGTAAGGTAACTGACATATGAACGTGGCATTGCCGTTCCACCACACGGATAGCAACGCACCATTAACATCTTTAGTGTCTATAGGTGATGATTTCTCTTTCCATCAGGAGAGCCATCTGCTTGTTTGCTAATATAATAACTGGCCAAGTGCGAGTCGGATTCGCGCACGAAGGGTTCCGTACCATCATAACAAAAAAAATACGAAAAAACACGTTTATTATATGGGGACCACCTTAATATTTTCATTTTTTTATTTTTAGTATTTTTCGTTATAAAGGCAACGGAAATACATAATTTGTGAAAATATCAACTTTCTAGCTATCACAGTTTATGAGATACAGCCTAGTGACAGACAGACAAACGGACAGACAGACAGCGGAGGCTTAGTAATAGGGTTTCGTTTTAGCTTTTAGGTATGGAACCCTAAAAATGAGGACAAGAACATTAAGTTCCTCTTTTTTTTTAATAAACTTGCAGTAATTATTAATATATTAAGTAAAAATAAACAGTAAGCTCAAAAGTATCAATGTAACTATTTTTAAAAAATATTTTCGCTTGCTTTGTGTGCGTCTCAAATAAATAAATTCTTATTCTTATTCTTAATGACATATTAAGTATCACTCACACACTCACTCACTATACTCCCGGACGAAGCTGAGCGGATTATCTTGTCGAGTAAAAATTCCATTATTAATCTAGGAATGCAACTTTTTATACCTTCGTTAATAGTTTAAATACGCAATGTCTGTCATAATAATTGGTATTATTAGCTTCAATTATTTTGAATTAAAATAATAATGAATCGATTAAATAGATCTGATATTAACTTTCTTGTTTATTTAATAAGCTATTGTTTGAACACGGGTTGGTTTTTTGTGTAAAGTTGCTGATAATAATGTTTATATACAGATATATTACGAATCAGACAAGTTTGCCGTTTTGATGATAAAGTCGGAATATTTCATATTCTGTCTCATGGGCCCCCAAAAATGAGTAGGTATAATATAATTATATGTACTTACCTCTAATATAGCTTAAAGTAACTGTTTTTCTTTGTTGCTGTTAATAATGTAAGTACAATTTAGTGTTATTTTTATCCTCACTAACGTGCATTCAGTTTAGTTTATAAAATGTAAATCCGTAATTGGCTGTAAATTATTAATATTTTAATAAATAAATTTTTATTTTATAATTTATTTATTATTAATATGTTAATAAATAAATAAATAAAGTTTGGTGGCTGAGTGAAACAACGGAATG
Organism: Apodemia mormo; assembly: GCA_036924255.1. Taxonomy (NCBI): domain Eukaryota; kingdom Metazoa; phylum Arthropoda; class Insecta; order Lepidoptera; family Riodinidae; genus Apodemia; species Apodemia mormo. The sequence goes on from JAUPFN010000029.1 coordinate 2,075,472, forward strand.
TTTATAATTTCGTGTACACTTTTAAGTAGCTTTAATGCACATGTATTAATATTAGATATAAATGCGAAAGTTTAGATGTTTAAATGAATGTTTGTTACTCAATCACTAGGTGGTAGAGTTCTTTATTTTTCGCCCGGGTCTTGTAATAACGCCTTATCTATTAGTGCCGCAATAGCGTCAATGCTTGTCACTGTATTCGGGTTTGGAGGGTAAGGTAGCCGATAAACTTATGAATGTAAAAACCTTGCTACAGGATTGCAACGCACCATTAATATCTTTGGTGTCTATAGGCGGTGGTCGACTTTTTCCATCGGGAGACCCATCTGCTTATTTGCTATCTTATGATCTATACATATAATAAAATCGTAGAAAATTCAAAACTGTACATTGAATATTTTTTTAAAAGAATACTTGGGGCGTGATCTACAATCGATATCGAAGCCAAAAATATAGTTATTAGAATTTTTGTCTGTTTGTCTGTATGTATATCCGGGGTAAACTCAAAAAGTACTGCATGGATTTACTTCAAATTTTGCATGAATATTACTAATAGGTCGGGTCAACATATAGGCTACATATTATCACGCTATCACCTACGGGGGAGAGGCTATGCGGAGTAAACGAAGTCCGCGCGGACGAAGTCGCTGGCAACAGTTAGTATAAAATAAAATCACGCAAAAACTACGAGGTGATTTGAATGAATTTTTGCACACAGTTAGATGATGATTTAAGCTCCGAAGCTTTACCCGTTTTATCAGGCGTCTTACAATTAGATTTAGAAATTCAGCGTCGGGCTTCAATGTATTACAATTCTAGGAATTTTACCAACCCAGAATTTATCAACTTGCAAGCTCATACAAAAATATGTCGCCTTTTTAATCCCGTAATCAACGTCACTAATGACTTAATTGATGAATGGCAGTTGAGTTGGTGTTGCTCAACTAAAGGACGGCATTTATGTAAGTTTTTCCCATGCGTCCGGGATCGCTTTTTTATATTATAAGATAGCAAATAGGCAAATGGGTATCCTTATGGAAAGAGTCAACCATCGCCTATAGACACCAAAGATGTTAATGGTGCGTTGCTATCTTGTGGCGAGGTCTAATGCCACGTGCATAAGTTTACCGGCTACCTTACTCTCCAAACCGGAACACGACAGTAACCAGCACTGACGCTATTGCGGCAGGAATAGATAAGGCGGTGTTACCAGACCCGGTCGAGCCGATGCAGAACTCTACCACCTAGTAAAGTGCTTATTAAGTAAAACCTGGATAGAAATAAATCATTGTGTTGCACAGTTTCTCACTAGCCACGGTAATTTTAAAGCTAAATTATTCTCATTAAATTAGTTCCTTCTCCTTTTTGCGAGTGCTCTACATTAAATATATATATATATTTACAATATATATATCACATTCTTTGGGGCACACTCCCAAAGAATGTGATGTGCAGTTTGTTCATATTTGGCATCTTTGGCAAAACGAACGTCGCCAAATGCTTAATAGTATCCAATTTATATCCGGTGTAATTTATTACTCCGACTTTGTGGGTACACGTGGGAACTTCCGTGCCTTTAAACGACTTTGTCATACTTACTACTGGAAGCAAAATGAAGTAGGCCATTCTGGTAGGTCCCTAATTTCCAAACTTCCGTGGTGCAATAGCAATCACGCTTAACCTGATAAAAAAATAAGTCTCATTTCGTAACATTTTTATGCTTTTAATATTTTGCTGTTTCCTACTAAAAAGGGAGGGAAACAGGATGTATTTTCCTACTCCTCCTATATACTTCTGATTAATTTCGTTGCGGTTTCCAAGTCGGCTTAGCTTTTCCCCAGGGAACCCTGAGCTCGCAACTCAGTGGTTATCAGGACGGTTGCCGCTGTTGATTCTAGTTTACAGAAGTTACAGTGGTGGGAACAAGGAAGTTACATACTATCCGGAATGTTCATACGCGCTTCAAAATCGTTCCGAAGAGTACCACGACATGGGTGGAGTGTATCTCTTTCTTTTAAATAAAGCGCCAATCGCCATATATAAGTGCGGCCATGCGTAGTTTGCAAATTACTACTAAGCAATTCTACTAATTTGAGAAGCAGCTTTGCATTGCATAAGTGATTACGTAATAATTAAAATAAGCACATTTTAGAACTCACTATGTTAATTACAACACATTTTATGCTAATGTGTTTATCGACGTGTATGAATAAAAAGAATTTAACGATTACCGAATATATAAAAATCTACCATCTAGATAGTTTTATTTACACTGGCAATTGCAAGAAAGGGATAACATCCACTCTTGTCGTTGTCTTGCTCAAAACGATTTCCCCTCTATTAAGTAAGAAACAAATGTCAACTTTATTGGTTACGAAATAAAGTACATTTTTATTTTTCAAATATTGCTTCGTAATAATTCCAGTTACCGTATATAAGTTCCTTGGGTGGAAACGAGAGGTGGGCCCATTGTCCTAAAAAAAGGTAGATGATGACCAGGAATAGTACAAAGACTATTTTTTATCCCGGAAAAATTAATAGTTCCTGCGCGATTTTTACATTTGGCGTAATGTTCCTCATTGCCACCTAGCGCTTAGAGTGACCGTTCCTCTCTCTCTAACCAAAGGCTGACTCTGAGACAGACTACTTCTGTGAGTCTGCCTACTGAACCTGCAAGAGCTAAATACTAATTTCTTCTTTCAGTCTCTAGACGGCTACATCGCTGGTCAGGACTACCCAGCTTACGAAGCAGTACCCAAGGGTTTATCTTTCACCTGTGACGACAAGATACCAGGATACTATGCGGACCCTCAGACCCAATGTCAGGTGAGTTTTGAAGTTATACTTGAAAATGATGAGAGTAAATTTTTACGATGCGCGCGCACACCATCACGAAAAACCGACACCATGAAATCAGCTAGTCAATGTTTTAGTGTTTTAATTATGTACAAATAATTATTTTATGATATTTATACAAAATGTGTATAACTAGAATTATCTAGTTTTAGTTTTAGAAATTTTATTATGACGCTAATGCGTCATAATAAAATTCCTTTTAAGGTATTAAATACCTTTTTTCTGTTAGTATCGTTTCGTTAGTAGTTTATATAGTGTCGTTTTCTCTACAAACATAGGAAAACACGATAGATACAATTTTTAGAACGATTTTCATCTCGTTACGCCAAATAATAGGTCGGGGCAAAAGTATTTTTGTATTTTGAATGTATTATTAGTAATCAAACCTCTTTGGCTGTACTGAATGTAACTAGCTGGTTTTAATACCATTAAATGTGACATTCTGAAGATGCAATAAATTAAAAAAACCAGGTTCCGCCATTTTTCAATAGTTTTTCAAGCAAGCAAAATGAACGTATGTGACGAAGAAATTCAGTACATTTTAAAGTTTTATTACAAAAAAGGTAAAAATGCGACGAACGCCGCGAATAAAATTTGTGCGATTTATTGACCTAATGCGGTATCAATAAGAGTAGCACAAATGTGGTTCAATCGTTTCAAGTCTGGAAATTTTAGTGTGAAAGATGAAGTTCGCTCTGGATGCCCTGTCACAGATAAAATCAGTGCCATTTTTGAAAAAGTGGAGCAAGATCGACATATCTACATATCTACTTACGATATTGCTGAAGAACTGGATGTTGACCATAAAACAATTTTACGTCATTTACGAAAGTCTGGGTACAAGAAAAAACTTAGGGTACCGTATGATCTCACTGAGAGAAACCTAATACAACGTGTTTCCATTTGCGATTCTTTGTTGAAACGTAACAATTCCGAACCATTTCTTAAACAGATTACGGATGATGAAAAATGGGTGACTTACGATAAGAATGTGCGAAAAGATCACGGTCAAAGGATGGACAAGCTCCAAAGACCGTGGCAAAGCCCTCCCTGACTTTGAACAAAGTGATGCTATGTGTATGGTGAGATTGGAAAGGAATCGTCCACTATGTGCTTTTGCCACCGGGTAAAACTATCGATTCTGACATCTACTGTCAGCAACTGATGAGGTTAAAAAAAGCTATTGAGAAAAACCGGCTGAAGCTGGTGAATAGGAAGGGCGTGGTGTTCCACCATAACAACGCCAGACCGTACTCATATATAGCCACACAGCAAAAATTAAGAGAGCTTAGCTGGGATATGTTGATGCATCCTCCGTATAGCCCTGACCTTGCTCCATCAGATTTCCCCCTGTTTCGGTCATTGCAGAACTCTTTAGGAAGCATAAAGCTAACCTCAAAAGAACACTGTGAACACTAGCTGTCAGATTTTTTTAATCAAAAATCTCAAAATTTCTACAGAAATGGGATCATGGCACTACCCACAAGATGGCAACAAGTTATCGATCAAAACGGTACATACATATTTTAATTAAAAAAAATTATAACTAAAAAAAAATTTCCTTTGCATAAACAATACGAAAATACTTTTGCCCCGACCTATTAAGTATAACTTCTTACGTGCAAACATAAGTATATACACGCTTTTTTTCATACCTTACAGATGCATTGTAGCTATATATTAACATCGTATATTTTAAAGCTGAACTGCCAAACCAAATTGGATGGATTTTGCATAGAAATACTTGAACATCTGGGATTTAAAATAGGATAAATTTTTGCAGAAATCGACCTCTAAGCGGTTGAAATACGGGATGAAAGATTAGTGTTCTAATACATCGCTCGGTTTCAACTCACCATGCGACGCTTTGAGCGAATTACTGGTGCTGTGGTAGAATAGAAACACTAATCCCATAGTCCTCTTACCTAAGACGGACACGACAGACCTAAGGATAGGGTTTTAGTTGGTAGGTTCTCTTTGGGAAGTCCAATATAACCCTTTAAGCTCTCGTAATGCGTCTGAGAGGAACCAACAAAGAGTTTCCCCATAAGGGGTGAAAGATTGTATAAAAACTATGTCAAAGGTACGTTAATTTACTCGCAGACGAAGCCGCGCGGATCTGCTAGTATATATTATTATTGTAAATGGGAAAGTTTGGATGGATGGATGTTTGTTACTCAATCACGCAAAAACTAAACGGATTCGGATAAAATTTAGCATACAGGGAGATGACAACCTGAAATAATACAAATGCTACGTTTTATCCCATCAAAATAAGTTGTTCCCGCGGGATTGATCAAAAACTGTATTAATGCAGCGGGCTGCAAGATGCAGCTAGTATAAAAAAATAAATAAATATTCACGGGACAAATTACACTTACGGATCTAAGCACAAAGTAAGCAAATTATTTGCTTGTGTTATGGGTGTTAGTCAACGATACTAATACATAGAAATACATATATAAATACTGGAATATATTTAATAAACACCCAAACCCGAAAATACAAACATTTATGTTCATCACACAAAATGATTGTCCGCGTCGGAAATTGAACCCGAGCCTCGTCCATTGCGTAATCAGGGTCCGCTACCCACTCGACCAACGTGGCAGTATGCAATAAATAACAGATTTTTTCAACTCAGTATTTTCCAGGTGTGGCATTGGTGCGTACCAGCTCTTGGTGGTAACGTAATGTACTCCTTTATATGCGCTCCTGGTACAGTCTTCAACCAGCAGACGAGGGTCTGCGACTGGTTCTTTAAGGTAATTTATATTATTCACGGTCGTAACTATAACACGGTAATGTTATCTACCAGTATTCTATCTTAATACAAACGGGTGGAACGCGAGTTATACCTACGCGCTCGGAGTTCGGCATACACAACAGACTGAGGGTTGCCCCGCAGTGACGAACGGCCGATGTGACAGCACAGGCAAATGCATTTAAAATATTGAAGGTGGGCAGCCCTATCGCATTTTTTTATACGTACAGCACGGCGCGGCCGGCTGTAGGTATTTTTTTCAAGGACATGGCCGAATCAAAATACTGGTAAATAACATTACCGTGACTATAACTTTGTTATGGAATGGGTTCAAGAGTTTCAAAATTTACAAATCATTCACGCCCGTATCCCCGAAGAGGTAGGCAGAGCTACAAGCAATGCATCCACGATAAGCCGAAGACACTTAGTCCCACAATGTGATAGGTAACAAGACTATTGCCAACCGGATATTTATTCAATCCCAGGCAACGTTTTTATTAGAAAACTAAAAAAAACATTTTTTAATTCGCCCAATCCGGGAATTGAACACGAGAACTCATGTGGTCAACACCGACACCGGATCATTAGACCACAGAGGCGACGAAATTTACAAAGTCTAATTTTACCCCGAAATTCTTGATGGTGTATTTCGAATGTTAGATACAAATTGGTCATACCTTATCCGCATATACAAATGTTTTACTAAAAGTCCAGAACCCCTAAGCACCTTCGTTATATACACTCATAATAATTTACATTTATATCAGATTATCGGGTTTTTATGTGTAAAATCGTTTCTATCTCTTCGGAGTGATTTTTGATTGAAATGAGCAAATGCAATACGGGAAAGCGCGCACTTTTTAAGTTGACCAATAAGCGCGCGCTATTTGAATTGACCAATGAGTACACGCGGTAATAGATTCGGCCACCGGATTGTACAAATTTAGTCACTTTGATGTCAGATGTTCTCATCATAATATCAGATTTTAGAAGGTTCGCTCGTTTTCAACTTTAAGTAAGTTGAAAACGAGCGAACGGAACGGTCGCCTATATTCATAAAAAAAAACTTAATGGTACATTGACTATACGTGTGGTAACATATGGTAGGATGGTAGTCACACGCATTAGTTTATTGGCTACGTGCCCTCCAAACCAGAATTCATCAGTGTTGAGCATTGAAGTTATAGCGGCAGGAATAAGTAAGGCGGTGTTACCAGCCGGGATGGTAGTGACTTGTATAGTTCATCGTTAGCCTCTTAAGAACTACCTGGCAGAATAGCGGATTGTCTATTTTTTACCAAGGAACCATCACATTTAACAACCAAAGTAAAAATATTAAGATATTATTTATATTTCATATTCCAGGTGGATTGTCCAGCTTCAGAAGCATATTACAGAATAAATGAAGACCTGTATAAAGATGAAAGTGGAAACTTTATAGCTGGGAAATAATAGGCCTTTTATTAGTCGTATTTTTCAACATAAAACACAAAATATTCTAGTGCCTGATAATTTTTAATAGCAAATATTTTGTAGTAAAATTGCCATAAAATAATCACAGGAATGACATTTTTATTTCGTATGTTGGATTGTTATATTGTGGTTATATTAATTGCATGTTTGACACTGTTTCTATATTCCAATGCACTGTCTTCGTTGGGAAAATATCTGATTGTAAATGGTTATCAGGACAAATAAAAACCAAGAGGTTATTTGTAGGTTATAATGCACGAATAACGAAAACTCTTCCATTCGACTGTCACTGTCTCCTAAAAACACTATCTGGATGTATTAATTGATAATCATTTGATCGATATCGATTGTATACATTTTTAATTGAAATATTTGCATAATTTAAAGGAAAACAACTTAATTTCGATATTATATTCTTCAGTGTTTTAAAATGTTGTAATTTTATAGGTAATTCTTATTCCACTGTTTTTTTTAATAATGCCATTGACCTAACTATATTCTTCTATTGAGTCGTGCAGGGTTTTTGTTGCTATCTGTATAAAGAGATTAGAAATAATGTCAAACTTAAAAATAGATTATTCAAATTCGAGAACAACTTTTGTTACCTTACTACCTATAGATAATACAACTTTTATTACCTACCTATAGATAATATTTTATCTAAAACATAATTTAGTAATATGCCGTGTCTGGCATATTACATCTGCGCACCTGACTCTAGTCAATTAATATTTACATCGAGTGGACCATTTAAAAGGGCACCGAGCTCTAAAATAGCGAATCGAAATTTTAGCCTTCTACAGGACAGGGAGGAAGTGATGGTTCTGACTAGCGATACGAGTGCGGATTTTGATATGTCCTTTTTATCATTAAAATTTATACACATTTTAAAAACGTAAAGTGTATAAGTTATAGAAAACATGTTGTTTTGCTATTATTTAAAAACTGATTAACTTCCGTTAAGTATTTACGCCATACTGTTTTTGTATTTGTTCAGAGTTAAATATGATTTTTTTTCTATCGAGGAAACTACAAGTTATCATGTTTCCAAGTTGTATAATTTACAGCGTAAATGCTGTAGTATCTTACTAATAGATGCAAAGCTAAATCTGTAATAATACCGATAAAGCAAGGGATCTACCGAATGCATTTATTTAGAAACTAACTTGACGCAAGCTTAATACAGCATAGATATACAAACAAACTTGATTAACCATAATATGTGCATATTATAACACTAATAGATACAGAATGTCCATTTCCCGCAAAATAAATTGTTACTAATGCGGTGCCTAATTATAAATAAGTGGCGCCATCATTACTTGCCTTGACACTGCACCTGTCCATGGGTGACGTCACAAAAATATCAGCGACGCATATCGCAAATTGCCCGACGTTTACCTCAATTTTAAGAAAAGTTAGAAATTACGTTCTATTTATGCTTCGTGAGTGTAGAATTAGTCTAAGTTTTGAAAATTAAGCTTTGAATTGAAAACAGTTATTGAAATATTTGTAGCGGTCAAAATTCTTCCATATCTGGCAAAAAATAGGTGTGATGACAGTAAAATATTTAAAAAAATATTAAAAAATACGTTGAACAAATTAATATGAATCAAATTCAATTTAAACTTTGAAATTAATAAGATTCCCAATAAAATAAAAGTGTGTAATTCAGCTATGATTTTTTTTTTAGATCATTAGAACGTCGCTTGACTTTTTTGTTGAAATACGTCGAGTGTAATAATCTAAATTAGAATGTTTATTTTTACGTGACGATACAGGATCACGTAATTTTTTAAGACTTATAATTCTAATTAAATGCAATAAAATTCGTTAAAACTTAGTTTATTGCTAATAATATGTTATTTTGGAAATATTAGACGAGGTACTCGAGGTACCTACTCATAAGTGAGTTAAAATGTCGTGCTTATTGATCCTAATATACAGTACATAAAAAAAATCCGATATATACGATCTGATAGCAGTATATAGGTAGGTTTGGGGTGTAAATAAAAAAATATCGTGTTTTAAAATTCTCAGTAAAGTACCCAAATTAAGTAAATTTGCCTTAAATTAGGCAAAAATATTAAAAGTATATCATTCAATATCCATTATAATATAATAACACACATTTGATTATGGCAGTACATAATCAACGTTACACATAATATAACGATGTATGTACAAATATAACAATATTGCTAGCAATGCTTTTGCCGATCGGGCAGAGTTTTCATCACTATACTATAGTAATATACACACTTTTAATATTAAATTACCAATGGCGGCACATTACATGATATACAGCCTGTTACGTAAGTCGACCTAAACCTTGAAGTGGGTAATAGGGCATCTGATTCTCATTCCAAATAAATTAAAAAAAGCATACCCTTAAATTTTAAAATAGTTATCCAATAAATTCATAATTTATACGCACCAATACATTCGCGCAAGTAACTCGCATAGATAAATAGGTACACAAATACTGCCTATTTTTTTTATTTATTTGGAATGAAAATCAGATACCTTATTACCCCCTTCAAGGTTTAGGTGGACTTACTTAACAGGCTGTATAATATTTGAATGTTCAAATAATCTAAGTAAAAATGGAGGTAAAAGTACTTTTTTTTTTTATATATATCATAAGATAGCAAACAAGCAGATGGGTCTCCTGATGGAAAGAGTCAACCATCGCCTATAGACACCAAAGATGTTAATGGTGCGTTGCTATCTTGTGGCGAGGTCTAATGCCACATGCATAAGTTTACCGGCTACCTTACCCTCCAAACCGGAACACGACAGCGACAAGCACTGACGCTATTGCGGCAGGAATAGGCAAGGCGGTGGTACCTGACCCGGGCGAGAAAATGCAGAACTCTACCACCTAGTAGCCACGATGGTAGTGACTCGATAGCCATTCGGTCGCCTTTTAAAAATTAATCCCAATCCCAAATCTTCATTGACTGGAAGTGATATTATATGTATATCGACACAAAATTTGCAGCATTTCAAATGTAAATATACTATGAAGAGATTTATTGACATATATACATTTATATTTACATAGTATAAAATAATGTCGCTTCCGCTATATTTCGTTATATAAAGCGAACACGCTTAGTTAAAAAATTAATAGTTTATGAGATTGGCAATACCTACTGCCATTTTCGCAATCAATTTTTGTATAATACGATACACCTGTATTTGTAAAATATTATGTGATTTAAGAGTTACCATACGTAAAAATTAGTAAAAAATGTATATTGGTAGTATTTTATTTAATAGTTACCATACTTTGAATTTAAGTGTATTGCAACCAAATTACCTGTTAAATAGATAGTGTTGCTAATGAAGCGTTTCGATTAGCTATTTAAGAATTTTACTTAGAAAAATTTACAGTGGAATGAAATTTCACGAAATGACGTCTGTTATTCAGATTTTGTCTATTAAGCAGGTAAATTGGCTACATTTGTATATTGGTAGTCTGTAATTTAAGAGTGTGGTAATAACTTCATATTTTCACAATGCCAATATATTTTAATACATTGGCGTTGTGATTTAATAGTTATCACACTTTAACATTAGTACTAGTAATATTAAATAATAATAATAAACTATTATCTAAGGTTCTATTATATAACTAATTATCTAAGGTTCGCTTACCCCAAATCATTTGCATACTTTTTAAATAACTTTTACTATGGTTAAATTACTAAAAAAGTATTTAAATAGTCTCAAGCGGAAATAAATATTTAAAATGGATGTTTGTATATATGAAATAGCTAAAATCATTTCTCAGATCGTCATGAGGTTTGTCATTAGTATATATTATAAAGTTTTATATCATTTTTATGCTATGGCTATTGTTGTTACTCGCCACTAGATGGCGCTGCCGCATGTCTATATTATAATATACACTATCAGGATAATATCTGCGAGTTCAGCAATTTTTTTTATATAAGCGGTCTTCCACATACATATGCTCGTACACACGCGGCATCTATTGTAATTTACATGTATGTCTGTAACTTCCATGAAAGTGCAAGCAATAGGTGTAATATAATCTAATTTGTAAGTCAAGACGCCATTGTACATTTCTGACAGCTTTTCTATATGTTTTGACAGATAAATGGAAAGTGTGCCCGAGCTGAAACTGAAAAAAGTTGGATGCTCAGAACAAAATTTTGTTTACTTAGAAAGGTCTAAGTAAATTTGGTAAACAGACAAACATAATAAAATTAACAACACACCCTTATTGGGTGCCTTGTTTTTAACTTGTCTGACGTTGACAAATATTTATCGTAATTGGATTAACGTAGTAGCAAAATATAATTTTTCATATATTCAATCAAACATTTAATATTTATATATGTCGCCATGAAATTGTCAATACCTACCGTTAGATTATAATCTATATAGGGAGCAATTCCGTTACATTATAATCTAGCTAAGTGATATTATAATTTAACTGCTAACCTGTGTAAACTAAACCTAGCCAAATTATAAACTTCCTAAGTAGATTATAATCTAACGGTATTAACAATATCACGGCGACATATACATCATCAATATCTTTCAAATCATTTCGACGTTTTTCTTGTAGATTAGGTAAAGTGAACCAAATGACAATAAGCGCGGCTTCACTAAGATTTACTGATTTTTCAAGAGTGAGATACATTGTTAGTCACCGTTGCTTCATATTACCCACTGTAATAACTGTTCGTTTCTTGCAAATTGGGAATGATAGCTTACTTACTATCCGAGATATTTACTAGACTCTACCACCAGAATCTAAGTGCGGTTTAGATTTTCAAAGAGATCTTAATGTCAAATTTATCTTAACTAAACCAGAAAATCAAAGATACAATTATCTTGTTATTCTAGGTACTATATAATTAGGCTCAGAGTAAATGAACACATAACTTTAAATAACTGTATAAGTGTTTTAGCACTTGTCCTGTGCTAGAAAAAGTTTAAAACTCAAAAAAATTCCAATTCAAGTTTTCTTCGTTTAGTTTATATATTTGAATGTTGCAATGTAGTATCAATAAAGGTTTCTTATAATTTCTTTGTGGAGTCAATTTTTAATATATATTTGCAGATCTATAATATTGTTACGTACTTCGGGTTCGTAATTTGCAAGAAGACGCCACTTATATTAAAACCGTGTATTCACAACACTAAGTTACAATAAACTACGATGAAATACGTAAATACACTGATAAGCTAACGTAAATACACTATACACACTAGCTGTACTAACACTGAACTTAATCGACTACCCTAAAACTCTTCTCGCTTCGCACTGATCCTTTCAAGTATCGCTCTCGATCGCTTTATAAAAAGTCCCTTCTATTTGTCAACACATCTCTATTTATACCCAGGGTAAAGTTCTACCTGGATCCAGAAAAATCTAAATTTCTCGCGTAAACGATAACAATTATTGTAAACAACTTATGATAATCAAGCCCTAGTACACGCTATTTTCACCCTTATGTCCTACATCAGAAGATTCATTGTGGCATAGCTATTCGGGTAACGGTCAACTATTTGTTTGTCAATAGGAGTAGTTATCTCTTTCTTTTATTTCTAGATCTCTCCAGCGTTCCAACTCTTCACGTCTCTAGATTATTCGTAACAATATCTATACTAGGCTGATTCAAAAAAATCGACTATTTTTTTTTTCGATACTGAAACTCAAAAACCTTTGGAAAGGTGTAAAAAAACGCCTGTAAAAATCTGAGCTCTTAATATTAATATTTAAGGGTCGCGCACTGCGAGTTTTTATTTCCTATCTAAATAACACAGGCAAAATTTTTTACAAACTTTAGAATTTTATCACTTCCGAGTGGCTTGCTGGACGGCTAAGATTATAGCTGATTCTTGTAGAGAATTTGACGCTCTATAAAAAAGGTCTCTTGTAAATTTTCGATTAATCGACTCTTTTAAAAGATATTCAAAGTCAAAGATAAACCTAGAAAAAATTAAAGGTTTTTTTCTACTTTTTGGTTGATCTACCAGACTTTTTATAAAATTTTGCTTTTAGCGATATTTTCTGAAGCATTTTTGTAATTCTGAGATTATCCTTAGTCCATTTCATTTGTGGTTTTGTATAGACGCTTTTTTTGACATGATTTAAGCCAAGTCGCATTATTTAATAGAAAATTACCAACAGTAGTGTATTATGGGAGTAGTGCTCTTTTTTATCGATATAACCAAAAAAATATTTGTTATTACTTCACTTGTCACTGTGCCGCTTTGTTCTGAACTATCTTTCTTAATCTTACCTTGAATATTTATTATAATTTATAGTTAAATTCTGTAGATTCATAGTTGTGTTTTAGTTGTGTTGAAAAAAACCTTTAATTTTTTCTAGGTTTATCTTTGACTTTGAATATCTTTTAAAAGAGTCGAATAATCGAAAATTTACAAGAGACCTTTTTTGTAGAGCGTCAAATTCTCTATAAGAATCAGCTATAATCTTAGCCGTCCAGCAAGCCACTCGGAAGTGATAAAATTCTAAAGTTTGTAAAAAATTTTGCCTGTGTTATTTAGATAGGAAATAGAAATTCGCAGTGCGCGACCCTTAAATATTAATATTAAGAGCTCAGATTTTTACAGGCGTTTTTTTACACCTTTCCGAAGGTTTTTGAGTTTCAGTATCGAAAAAAAAATAGTCGATTTTTTTGAATCAGCCTAAATTCTATACATATAATAAAATCGTAGGAAAGTCAAAACTGTACATTGAATATTTTTTAAAAGAATACTTGCAATCGATATCGAAGCCAATTTTTGTCTGTTTGTCTGTCTGTTTGTCTGAATGTATGTCCGGGGTAAACTCAAAAAGTGCTGCATGGATTTACTTCAAATTTTGCATGAATATTACTAACAGGTCGGGTCAACATATAGGCTGTATATTATCACGCTATCACCTAGCGGGGAGGTGCTGTGCGGAGTAAACGAAGTCCACGCGGACGAAGTCGCTAGCAACAGCTAGTTATAAATAAATATTATGAATCTTTAAAAAAGGTCTGTAATGAAAAATTACAAATAAAATGTATTAAAGCGAAAACTCATGCAAGACTTAACATTGCAAACATCCAAGCAGTGGTAACGACTCCTGTTTTCCTCCACATAATTGTAAAACAATTGAGTTATTCACATAATTCGATTACTTTTATAAAATAAAAATGTTTACGGATCACTTCTAATGCCAACCAACATAGTATCAGTGTTATTAATGATGTAATTATTGCTGCGCAAAAAGTGTGTTCATTCAGTCAGTCATTCATATTTTATCCATTAATCCGCCATTAATACATATGATTCACTCTGCGCGGCTAGGATAACGGCGTAACGATAATTTTCTTTTTATTTATTAAAGTGAAACTTCGTTAGAATCATGAAATGAAAAAGAGACACTGTAAAATCACAGCCGCTTAAGATATAACAATGAAATAGTTTGAAATATTTGTTAATTTAATTACAAACAATTGTTTTACTATTACGAAGTAATGTGGAATAGTGTAAACACACGGCTTAATATTATAAGCTAAAATAAAGCTTAATAATAATAAAAATAAATATATATTTTCATCGGTACTTTGTATATTTATTCTACATCTTCAGTATTCATCTCCCTCTTTGAAACATAGAGTTCTGGAAGTTTCAAGTTTTACGTGTGTACGCATCGCATTTTAATCGATTTTTGTATAGGTTATTTAAGACACGATTGAAAATTGTGATGTATTTTGTATTTTTTTTATAAATAAAACTATAATTTTCTCCATGTATGTTATTTTTATTATACTTGCTTATTGTTTTTATATCATAAGATAGCAAACAAGATGTTAATGGTGCATGGTAATGCCACAGGCAAAAGTCTAGCGGCTATCTTATACTCCAAACCGAAATACGTCAATGATAAGCACTGACAGCAGGAATAGATAAGGTAGTGGTACCAATTACCCGGATGAGACGTTACGGAACTTTACCATCTAGTAGTCACGATGGTAGTGACTAGTGTTACCAGTGAAAGACAGTCAAATGTAACATGAAGCAGCTCGAAGAGCAACATTTTCACGAGAAAAGTAACATTTCCTACTTTACGTCGAAAACGACACTAATACTAAAACATGGCAATACAAAAAACTAAAAAAGTTTTCTGTCCCTAGTTAAGGTTCGGAATAATCGTAATAATTTTTGATCAAATAATTGATTGGTAATCCTAAGAAGAAAAACATATAAATAATAATGTGTAAGTTATATACCAGATAATACAGGATTATATATAACACAGGACCTATAGCCCTATAAACAAATAAATAACAGAACTACAATATAAAATAAAAAATGTAAGAAGTCCTAAAATAACGTAAAAGTATGAGTCCTGTAACATGGAAGTAACATTAAAGGGTCAAAAGCAGCAAAAAATGTTACAAACACGAAATAAAGAAAACAAGGGGAAGTGAAGAGAAGAAATTGCCTTAGTGATACTTACCATATCATTAGGAGATAGTCGTCGTGCGAAAATCTATTATACACTGAATTATGCCGTATTGTGCCATCCTTGAATGCAGAAATGATAGTAGAATACAGATGATCAAAAATGGAGATATTTCATATCATTCAAAAGTACAATTTTCGCTTTATTTTAATTAAATTCCTGATTTAATATAATCTCTAATGATATAATAGAAAGTCAAGCTAAAATCAGCCGTACACCTTACATATAAAGTTCATTTTAGGTTGACCTAATTTTTCTAGAAAGATATACGTAATGACAGCCATTACGTATATCGTTCTAGAAAGTTCTCTACTCAAATATGATCAACTGAAAACTACGGAAAAATCAATGCTGCCATCTATTGTAGAATAGCGAAACTATTACGATCTTAAGTTTCACTATTGTACAAATAGATGAGTCTATTTTGAATAGACTACAAAAGGACGTAAATACTCTTTTTTTTGTAGCAAAATAAAATTTATTGTAACGCAGTTTGGTATATTTTTAAATGTTCTGTTTGTGTGTTTCGGATTATTGTTGTTTAAAATGAAAACGACCAATGAAACAATGTTTGCATTAGTAGTTTATATGCAATAATGCTTATTTTATGTGTGAGTGTGGCGATCGCGGTCCTGATACAAATATTTGTACTTGCCAATTCCGTTGTTTTCTTTATTTCGTGGTTACAAAATTAACATTCTGGTAACGCTATTGGTGACACGTAATCTAACCTAACCGATCGCCTTTTAAGACCTGCCTGGCAGGACAGAGCCCGGAGAAAAAAGAGCCCGGCCTAGCACGGGTATAAAGTTTTTACTTCACATGTTAATATACAGATAATTTAAATATTCATATACTTATGTATTAATATCGTTGACCAACATAGACCCTGTTGGTGTAGCTAGGTAAAATATGAATATACTTATATTAGACCGATTACCTTGTAATCCTTATCAATATTTGGCCATGATATTTTTACCTAAAATAATATATTTATTGGCTCTTACAAATGTAGTAATAACCGAGAATTATCGGTTTAGGATATAATGTTAATTAATATTCACCGTCTCAATTAATGGCCTAACTTATAAAAAAATGATATTTCTCAAAAGTTTGATTAAACATATTTTTGGTAAAAACTTGATTAAAAGATCAAGGTTAGTGTTAGATAATTTTTTTATACTTCTAATATATAAGTATTTTTTACTAAAAAAATTCCACTTTGCGTGTATTCAGAATTCTTCCGCTCTTAAAAGACATGGCCAATTACAATGATACTCATATATTTATGGCGTACTTTTATTATATTTATACAGTATTTTATAATATTTAAGTATAAGTATAGCAATATAAGTATAAATATAGTATTTCATAATAATATATTTACACTTTTATTATATTTATACAGTATTTATATAGTATTTGAAAGCGAAAAATGACTATATTGTAAGACAAAATAGACCATTTGTTAGGGAGACTGAAAAGTGGTTCCCATAATTCAATTAATCAATCAATCAAATAACATTTATTTAACGTACAGCCTGGTCAAAAAGATTAAAAAATAATTGAGGCCGCCACTATCGTTTATATGGTATATACTGCATAATTGTTTTTGTTACTTAGAAGTTTAGCTACAACACACTAGATTTGATTGTTGGTTTCATTTGTTTTTGTTGTTTGTTTGTTTTTTTAACGTAGATATTTTTATTATTTTGTGAAGAGAAAGATGGAAGTAACTTGACCATACATAAAAGAATCCTAGCCAACATTATAAACTCTGTTAGTTGATAAAAATTACGACACGCGTTGAAATCTAATGTATAGAATGAAATAGCTGTTTCTAACTCAGTAGGGTGGGGCGATAAAAATAAATTTATTTTTTCTTTTATTGTCCTGGGTATGTCATTTTAGCTGATAAAAAAATTGTATATTTTTTAACTTCCCACTACGTATGTAGATAAGGAAGTTACTGATTTTACCCCGATTCACCAGGAGTTTTCACCAGGTGTCCACGTTTTGAGGTCCTAAGAATCTTTTCTAACTATTTTCACGATGACGTCAGTATGTCTGTATGTATGTATGTGTGTGGGTGTATGTGTGTGTGTATGTGTGTGTGTTTATGTTTGTGTGTGTGTGTAGGTGTATGTGTGTATGTAAACATCTCATAACTTTTGAACGGCTGGACCGATCGAAACGCGGTTGATGCCATTCGATCGGATTTCACTCAACTTAGAGTATCTGAAAGTTTGAACCGATTCGGTAAAGGAGATTTTGAGAAATTTTAAAAAAACATCAAAAAATTTTGGCGAAACAGTATTTTTTTAATATAACTTCCAGATTTATGTACAGATTGAGTACAAAAACTAATCAGCTCTATTCCTCAGAAAACTACTACTACTAAACTAAACTATTCTAATACATTAATTGCATCAAAATCGGTTTATCCATCTGGGAGTAATCGTTGACGAAAAAAATGTTTTTTCAACTTAGCTTCAAAATTTTTCAACCAATAATTTTTTTGGTATTCTACGGTATTTAAGTACTAAAAAAACTACGTCAAAAGCCGTTTCAAAAATCAAAATTGAATCTAATTCTCAAAACTTATAGCTTATAGCTTTTCAAATATTAAAATTACGTTGTTTTTAGAAGAAAGAAAGAAAGAAAATATTTATTTGTAAGAATATGGGTGTTACAAGTTGTTAAAAATTAATTTAGCAATTAATGTAGCAAACTTACTTAATTTTTTTTAAATAACTTTCAAGTTAATTCACCGATTGACTTAAAAATCTTATCAGCTTTTTTCCTTTAAAAACTGCGTCAAATAGCGTTAATTTAATCAAAATCGGTCAAATTGTTTGGGATTAATCAATGAAGAAAATTACGAATAAAATGTTTTTTGACATTGCATCGAAATTTTTCAACCTATCGATTATTTAGCTAAAGCAATGTTTTAGATTTCAAAAAGTGAGTTGAATGCCATCATCGTTTTCAAAATATACAGCTTTCAAAAATTAGTATACTGCCATTTTTAACAAAATAGATGTTTGAACTAAAAAATCTATTCTTGTATTTTTTACTCTTTTGAGCTTAAAATACTTTAATTTAGTAAAAAGTTAGAGGGATGGCCCGTAGGGTCAACCATTTACACATTTTTTTATTTAAAATTATGAGGTGGCGCTCTGAAAAGGAAACATTTTTCAAAAGTGTTCTACAAATTGTAAAATATCATATTTATGGTCTCTATGAACATGAATTGAAATGTGTAATTTTCCTTTATTTATAAAGAATTTTCCAAAAATAACATGGTATTTTTTTGATATTGGTGCAGAATTTGAATTAAAAATAGTCACATTTGTCTATTTTCACATTTTTAACGATTATGGAAAGAAGAAAAAAAAATCCCAGAAAAATGTTTTACTTATTTATTTTTCAAGTTAGTGAATCATTTGAAGTTTGGAGGTGTTGATATA
The DNA here is from genome assembly GCA_036924255.1 of Apodemia mormo. Lineage (NCBI taxonomy): Eukaryota > Metazoa > Arthropoda > Insecta > Lepidoptera > Riodinidae > Apodemia > Apodemia mormo. The sequence goes on from JAUPFN010000029.1 coordinate 2,094,538, forward strand.
CCACTGATATTAGGTCTAGTGGTTTGCGAAAATATCTACGAATGGGCCTTGGGTTTAATTCCCGACATAGACAAACGTTTATGTGATGAGCATAAATGTTTGGTTATTTATTATGTACTAGCTGTGCCCGCGACTTCGTCCGCGTGGGATTTTTTTTAAAAGTAGTCTAAGTTACTCCTTATTATATCAGCTACCTACCAGTGAAAGTCCCGTCAAAATCAGCCCAGCCGTTCCAGAGGTTAGCCGGAACAAACAGACAGACAGACAGACCGACAGATGGACAGACAGACAGACAGACAGACAAAAATTATAAAAAGTGTTATTTTGGTATATGTATCGTGTATACATCCATATGCATTTAGTTAAAACCGGTTATTTTAATATTACAAACAGAAACTTCAATTTTATTTATTTGTATAGAAGACTAGCTGCGCCCGCGACTTCATTCGCGTGTAATAAATTTCAAAAAAAAGTAGCCTAATTTACTCCCTGTCACATCAGCTATCTGCCAGTGAAAGTCCCGTCGAAATCGGTCCAGCCGTTCCAGAGATTAGCTGGAACAAACAGACAGACAGACTGATAAAAATTGTAAAAACGTTATTTTGGTATATGTATCGTGTATACATCCATATGCATTTAGTTAAAACCGGTTATTTTAATATTACAAACAGACACTCCAATTTTATTTATTTGTATAGAAGATGTATAGATATTATGGTATTTATATATTATGCATATCTATATTATGGTATCGTTGACTTAGACACCTAACATACACAAATAATATGCTTACCATACATTTATTATTCGTGTAATTTTTCAAAAGATATTTATTGTAAGATATTTATTACTAGCTGCTCTGTGCAGCCCGCTGCGTTATAAATGGTTTTAGTGAATCCCGCAAGAACAACTAATTTTGCGGGATAAAAAGTAACCTATGTACTATTTCAAGTCATTTACCCATGTGTAAAATTTTATCCAAATACGGTTCAGTAGTTTTTGCGTGATTGAGGACCAAATATCTATTCATCCATCCACCCATGCAAACACCCAAACTTTCATATTTATAATATTAATTAGGTTATTATTAGTATCCAACCTACTCCTGAAAAAAGCATCTTCACCACGCCCGTATCCCCAAAGAGTTAGGCAGAGATACGACAAGTGCATCCACGATTAGCTAAAGATAGTCCCACAATGTGATAGGTGGCAAGCCTACGCTGACCAGGGAACCTCATGTGTGACCACATCGACATCATATCGCTAGACCATAGAGGCGATGATAGAAAATACAACATTATGTAATACTGCGTTGGTGCGTTTAGCGTCCCTGACTACGAAATCGATGAGGTTCCGACACCAATACCGACATCAACACAGGACCAATTAACTACAAAGGCAACAAATTGCATTTAAGGCTTGTATTTTCGAGCAGGGTCAAGCAAATCTTTTGCTTGACCCTGGGATTAAACAGAGACCTCTTGATCTAAAACGAATAAGCTTGCTCCTAGATCACGATGCAATTTATAATATACATACATATCTTCACGCCAGATCCCTTACGAGGTAGGCAGAGAGAACCGAGTGCAATACATCACGATCCTTGCAGGCTTGTCTCGCTTCCTCCACATTCATCAATCTCTCCATACACACACGCCGGTTGCGAAGACTCATGACACCACCTTCGGACAGTATAACACGATCAGATTGATCGAGTACTGTCCGAAGGTGGTGTCAAGAGTCTTCGCAACCGGCGTCTTTCGGCGGCGTCAGTCTTGGTTATAATTTATAATATAAAGTATTAACGTGAAGCAGTTTGGCCTAATAAAACACTTGAATCACTTTTACACGCACAATATAATTTTGGGCAGAGTAACGCCCTCAACAAACGATAGAATTACAATGAATCGAAAACATGATGTCCCCGCTTATTTATACCATTCGTTATCTATTTTATTATGACGTCATAACACAGGTGTGCCGCACATCTGGCCGGCTAGTAGGTGTCAAGCGCGGTTGATAACAAAAGTGTTAATTCGACGAAATCGATAAGAATAAAGTAAAAGGCAATTTTGCTGCGTTTAAACAGTGACGCAATAGAGCAATTTCGTAAGTATCCGTGCCTTGAAGCAAGATGCTGGTTCAAACTCAGCTTGGTTGGAATATTAGCACCAAACTTGGTTAGCACCGAAAATTTGTTCAGTAATACGGATGAAAGGATTTACGGAAAACGTTGATGACACCACGGCGTACAAGCTGCGGGTAGAGCCAGCGCTGTGGTGGTACACCTCTAGGTGTGTAACTCCGGAAGTACTGATTCCGGCTTATTTATTCCTTCAAATCATTATCGTTTCCTCGGAATTATTTATTCCGGCCAGAATAGTGAGTGACTGAGCGTATTACGTTTAGAATGAGACAGAGAGATCTAGAGAGAGACCTATTTCATTTGTCCCGTATTGGTCCGGACTTCTTTGAAGAATAGAATAACTGCCGTTCTGTCAGGCAGCTTGTAATAGGCAACTGGCCAATCAGTTATACGTGTCATTACCATCGTGACTACTATGTGGTAGAGTTCCAAACCTCTCGCCCGGGTATTTAGTACCACTGCTTTATCTATTCCTGCTACAATAGCGTCAATGCTTGTCATTGTTGTTTTCCTTTCTGAAGGGTAAGGTACATGAGCGTACCCAGGTTTTGGGCCAGGGGGGGGGGGGGAAACCGTAACGTCTTAAGACTATATTTTTATATTATTATATTTTTATCAACAACAGTAGATAGTTAGTAGGGAGGTAAACAAATTCCAGGGGGAGGCAGCTGCCGCTCCCTGACCCCCCTCGGTACGCCTATGGTAAGGTAGCCTGTAAACTTATGCATGTAGCACTAAGACCACCCTACAAGTCAACACATTATTAACACCTTTGGTGTCTATAGACGTTGGTTGTTTCTTTCCATCAAGAATCATATGCTTGTTTGCTGTTTTTTTTATGTAAAAAAGTAACGTCAATGGAAGAAATTTCTTAAAAAAAACAGTAGCAGTCGTGGGACTGCCGATAGAAGTGAAAACGGAACTATTAAGTTGAGAGTAATTACAACTATATGCAAAACATAGCTATAGATATACTATTATCATTAGCATGTCGGTGACGCGAACCGAGGATTTTACCCTCTACCAAAACGCTCAACGCGCCTAAAGAAGTTTTCACTTCAAAAATCACCTCTTATTTTACCATATAAGGGGAAGAATTTCGAAAACCCTGTTTTTATTTCTCGTCTACATTGTAGAACAATCTCTGTAAAAAATTTCAACTTTCCTAGTCCAAGGCTAGGCAATGATATTTCAGTCAGTGAGTTAGGAACTTTCTTTTTATATTTACAGATCAATACTTTGCAGTTTTACAAAGTGCTCATGGGTACATCTATGGCCATACATTGTCATGGGCTCATTTCCCTTACCTGTTCCTTGCCGCAATAGTGTTGGAGTATTGTCGCTATTATATTTCGGTTTGTAGAGTAAGGTAGTCGGTAAACTTATGCATGTTTTACATCATCTCCGCTACATAGATAACACCATTAATATCTTCACTGACGGTTATTTCCTTTGATTAGAAGAACCATCTTCTTGTTTAAATATCTGCGTAGTACCGTACATATTTTTGAATTGGAACGTATCGACGTATCGTCTCTTAATCCAAGTCATAATTTATCTGTATCTGTAAATCCGTACCGCCGTTTTTAGCCATAATAGCCTTTAATTTAAAAACCGGCCGGATTCCCACACAAAGGTTCCATACCAATAGAAACCGCAAATAATTACGTTTGTTGTATAGAAGATCCCCTTCACACATGACAAGGTATGACAGAAAATATGAACTGAATTTATACAGTTATGAATATATATAGTTAATAGTCTTGGCTGTTTTACTGTATTTAAATATTGTCAGAGCGTTTCTCTTTGAAGCATTACGTATTGAAGCTAAACTTAAATCAAATACGCAATAAACTGTCGTTTTTAAAATCGATGTTAGAAAGAATCGAGTAATAAAGGCTAATCGTCTGTTGTAAAGATTTCAATTTGGCATTTTACAAAATGCATTTGCAATTCAAACTTAAATTCATTCCGTAACCCGACGACGTAATAAGTTTAGTCTGTGACCACGATCGCTTAGGCGCGAACGTGTGCCTTTACCGCGAGTGAAAAGAAAAAAAAACATTGTTTGTACAGATAATACAGTGAGTTTGTTACTACGTGTATCCGATTGTGTGGTTGACAGTTCATTTTTATTTTTCCACAATGCCTTTAACAATTACGTTTCTTGCGTAAGGTTTTCGTAACATTTCGGTAAAGAACCTGTTTATTTAATCGGGTCATTTGTTCGATTGCATATTTGGTTATTTTTGTAATGGCTGACTCTTAAATATGAAGGTTTTAGTAATTAAAATTTAATGGTTCTTTAAGTTCAATAATTTTAATTACTTTTAAAACTTTACGCTATTTATATAATTTTAACTAAGGTTAGATAAGTTTAGTTAATGTCTATATTGTTTTTAAAACGAAGTGTGGTTAATATATTTTTAAATTTAATTCCTAAAGCTGTAACTTTTTCATTTTTAATAAATCATAAAACAGCAAACAAATACCTAGTGATTTAGAAAGAAATAAATATCGCCTATAGACAACAAAAATGATAATGGTTCTCTGCTATCCGAATAACAAAATAGAAATGCCACATACTACATAAGTTTATTCGTGTTTAATTTCAGTCTTTTAGTTGCAATGATTTCTAATTAAAGATAATTTTTCATTAACCTAATTGAACTTTGACGTTTAAATCATGAAAAATGACATTAAAAACAGGTTTTCGTTGACAAAGCAAATATTATGTCACAGCGGAGAGTCTGTTACAAAATTGTCATAAATCACATTTTTTTTCTTCAACAAAACCAATCAAATTGAGCCTTATTTGTAAGCTAAGTAAGCGAGTGTCTAGGTCTGATTCTATTGGTGACACACACATTCAAAAACACTTTCACCGCGTAAGGCCGTTTGCGATCGTTGTAAACTTGGATAAATATCGTTCGGTTCTAAGTTTAATTATGTTACAAAGGCCGTATTATAATTTTGCAATTGTAATTACTATACGTGTATTAAATAAAATGCACATACCTATTCCGAGTATATTTATGTAGTTCTTGGTAAAAACAAACAAATAATACTTAGGCCCACATGGACCAAAACTACTTAAAAAAAAGTATCTTCACGCCCATATCCCCGAAGAGGTAGGCAGAGGTACAACAAGTGCACCCACGATTAGCCGAAGATACTTGGTCCCACAAATGTGATAGGTGGCAAGTCTATCGCCAACCGGGCCACTTTCCAATTCCGAGCAACTTTGTGCTTCTCAAAAAACTGAAAAAACACTTTTTTAAGTGCCCGATCCGGGAATCGAACCCAGGACCTCATGTGGTCAACGCCAACGCTGGACCACTAGACTACAGAGGCGATAGAAAACTACAATACTTTTTAAATCTAACCATTGTTGGTCCGTTGATCTTACCACCCCGTTAGCTACCATGACTACGGAATCAATGGGGGCTCAGATTTGATTCCCAACAGCCTGCATTTGTCGAGAATCGAACCCATTTATATGATATGTATTTTTATGTGTTAATATCATTGACTAACGCCCATATCACAAGCAAATATTTTGCTTACTTTTGGTTAAAATTAATTCGTGTAAAATTGTCCCGAGATATTTATTATTTTTATTATTATTCTCTGTGTTGGTTCCGTGCTCCTTTGAAGAATAAACCAACTGCCGTTCTACCAGGCAGGTCGTAAAAGGCAACCGATTGGCTATACAAGTCACTACCATGACTACTAGGTGGTAGAGTTCTGCACTAGTCTAGTACCACCGCCGCTCGGGTCTAGTACCACCGCCTTACCTATTCCTGCCGCAATAGCGTTAGTGCTTGTCACTGTCGCGTTCCGGTTTGGAGGGTAAGGTAGCCGGTAAACTTATGCATGTGGCATTAGACCTCGCCAAAGATAACAACGCACCATTAACACCTTTGGTGTCTATATGCGATGTTTGACTCTTACCATCAAGAGACCCATGTGCTTGTTTGCTATCTTATAATATATAAACAAAGAACTTGACTGTGCAATTAATAGGGCTCAGGTTCGATACCCTCCGGGGACATTCATGTGTGTGATAAACATAACTGTAGGTGTATCCCAAACATTATCATTCCCTACTATCATACCCATATCATAAATACGAAAGTATGTTTGGATGGATAGATAGATGATTGTTACTCTTTCACGCAAAAAAGGCCGAAATGATTGCGATGAAATTTGACACACATTTAGATGATGATTTTTTTTATATCATAAGATAGCAAACAAGCAGATGGGTCGCTTGATAGAAAGAGTCAACTATCGCCTAAAGACACCAAGAAGTTAATGATGCGTTGCTATCTTGTGACGACATCTAATGCCACATGCATAACTTTACCGGTTACCTTACCCTCCAAACTGGAACACGACAGTAACAAGCACTGACGGTAAGGCGGTGGTATCAGACCCGGGCGAGACAATGCAGAACTCTACTTACTATATAAAAGTATCTTCACGCCCATATCCCCGAAGGGGTAGACAGAGGTACAACAAGTGCACCCACGACTAGCTGAAGATACTTGGTCCCACAATGTGATAGGTGGCAAGCATATCGCCAACCGGGCACTTTCCAATCCCGTGCAACTTTGTGTTTCTCAGAAAACTGAAAAAACACTTTTTTATGTGCCCGACCCGGGAATCGAACCCGGGACCTCATGTGGTCAACGCCAACGCTGGACCACTATAACACAGAGGCGACTCTGTGGTATATCCCGACTATATATCCCGGAAAATATGTTGTTCCCGTGAGATTCATTATAAACTCTTATAATTAAGCGAATTGCAAGGTGCAGCTGGTGTTAGATATATATCAGAATGTTATGTTTGTATTTCCATGTATTAATATCGTCGATTAACACCCACATTTTCCCTCGCGTTGGTCCGGGCTCCTTTGAAGAATAAACCAACTGCCGTTCTGCTAGGCAGGTCGTAAGAGACAACCGATTGGCTCTACGTATCACTATCATTGTGACTGTCAGGTGGTAGAGTTCTACAATCTCTCCAGAGGCGGAGTAAGGCGTGGGCGACGTGCGCCACAGCCCACGGCCTTGCGGTTCGAGGGGCCTCGCATCACGGAGAGTTATGTATTACTCAAAAGCCATGAACGCGCTGAAAAAAGTACTTGCGTTGCTATCGCTTGCGAGGAATCCCCACTGCGCGTCGCTGCCGCGCCTGGCTAAAATAAGGTATTACCCGAATGCGTTGCGAGCAGAGGACCCCGAAAAATGTATCTTGCCCACATAAATTTATGAACGTCTCACCCGGGTTTTTGGTGCCAATACCTTACCTGTTCCTGCTACAGTAGCGTCAATGCTTGTCATTGTTGAGCTCCGGTTTAGAGTGTAAGGTAGCAGGTAAACTTATGCATGTGTCATTAGACTTTACTGCAAGATATTAACATTTTGGTGTCTATAGGCGATAGTCGACTCTTTCCATCATGGAACCCATTTGCTTGTTTGCTATCTTATAATATAAAAAAAAATAAGTTAAGTTAAAGATTAGTCTGTGTATAACATCGGATCTATAACTATCTGCATGTCAAATATCATTAAAATCTGTTGAGTGGTTTAGCCAAAGCAGCGTAACATACTCGTATATACAGACAGACTTTCGCATTTATATTATTAGTATGGCTTATTTCGTTACAGAAATAGTTAACAACTTCTTACGTATGTACATCAAATCTACATATATTCATCATATATTGATAAAAAATGCACATTTTAAACAAGACAGAATTAATTTTATGTTTATGTTTATCAATTCGGAAAGTAAAGCATTTTTCGGTTCTCTTTTAATAACTTTATCTTAAACATAAAACTGTTTTAAGTAGCGTGTTTGTATAATTTTATTAAATATTATGCATCCATTTTCCCCGTGTTGGTTTCGGGCTCATTTGAAGAAAAGGCCAACTGCCGCTCTGTCTGGCAGGTCATAAAAGGCGACCGAGTGACTATGCGAGTCGCTACCATCGTGACTACTAAGTGGTAAAGTTCTGCTCTCTGTTACTCTGTTCTGTTTGCTATCTTATGATATAAAAAAAAAACATTTTTAGTAGAATTATATGTTACTTATGAGTTCTTAAATTTTATTTATTTAACGTTTTATTGCGCATTATTTTACGGTCTTTAGTAGTTTCGCACCGCGAGCACTTCGGACCGCATTTGGCATGGCCCAAGATCTTTTTTGAAATAGGTCGATTCGGACCTCGGGGCGAAACGATTAAATTCTCTTTTCTTGGTTTGATTTCTACTTATATCAATTTAAAGATTTACCAAATATCCATTCGTACAGATGATTATCAAAGTGATCAGTAAAAAATGCTAAATTGAAATAATCATATTTCAACAAAATAAACAATTTAAACATAACAATAAGTAATCACAGATTGAGTACTAACCATCTAATATGTCAAAAAAATATAAACGCAAAATAATCCCAATAATAGTATACACTTGTTTAACTTCCCACTGCACAGCGATGTGAATCAACCCAATACAATAAGCTATCGGGTGATTCGCATCGCTCCACCATTGCGGTCCGAAAAAACCGATTTGGAGAGTAAGGTAGCCAGTAAATTTATACATATTACCTCCCGCTACGTAGACAACAACGCGCTATTAATATCTTTGGTTATCCTATCGTTAATAGGCTATTGTTGGCTTTTAACATCAGAAGTGCCATCCGTTTTCTGAGAGGAAAAAATACACAATCTTAATGATTATTTTGTTTTAAATTTAACACTATACTGTTTTATAATTCACAAGCTATGTATTTATTTTTAACTAAATAGTCAATGGCTTCACATTTTACTGGATCATCTGGGCTAAAAATTTAAATTGCAGATTATAAATTATGCAAATTAATCTTAATAAAAGGTACTGGAACGATTTGGACAAAACTTTGCTACCGTTGGTACAGGTTACATAACAGGCAGATTATATCACGGAATAGGTCTAGATTTTTTATATAATTTTTTTTTGTGTATAAATATAAAGTTTTGAATTTTTTAAATTATTTTTTTATTACATAAATCAAAAATATTCTCGATTCTGAACAGACTGAAAATATGTTTGGACCTTTAAACGTAAGTTGCTACGTTACTACGTACTTCTACAAACGACTTCAAATCTCATAAAACTCTAAAACTCTAGACTAAATGTTCACCAAATTGATACAGGACCAAAAGCAAATTATATTAACCTAAAGAAAAAAATCCATATCGGTTAAAAAATTACCGAGTCCTGAGGTAAAAAACAGAACTGCACTGAAATTGAGTACTTTCCCATTTTTAGAAAAGGACTACCTTACCCTCCAAACCGGAATATGACAGTGATAAGCATTGACGCTATTGCGGCTGGAATAGGTAAGGCGGTGGTGCCATATCCGTGCAAACCAATGCAAAACTCTATGATACACTCGTAGTAACCACGGTGGTAGTGAGTAGTGATTCACATAATCAGTATTTCACCTCTTACGATCTGCTTAGCAGAACGGCAGTGTGTTCTTCAAAAAATTACTTTGAAAAACACCATAATAAGTCACTTATTAAAAAAATGTTTGTTTGCAGCTTCGTTATTTAACTTGACGGTTAAATCATTCATTAAACTGTTACATAATGACTTTATTAGGATGTTAAAATTATCTTAACTTTTTTAAATATAATTAAATCAACCTTCTTCAAACTTCAAATCCTCTTTATTGTTATCTAATATTCATTGTTATTTATGTAATATTTTTATGTAATATTCATTTTTCATTTTTTATGTAATATTTTTTATTAAATATCCATTTTTCGTTTTTTATGTTATAATCACTTCTGTGGTCTAGTGGTACGGTTTCGATGTTGATCACATGAAGGCCCGAGTTTGATTCCCGAGTCGGGCAATTCAAAATAAGTTTTATCAGTTTCTGATGAAACAATTTTGTCCAGGATTTGATACTATTAATTGCCCGGATAGCAATAGGCTTATCACATGTCACGGTGTGGGACATAAATATAATTTTTTCCCAAAGATTTAGCCTAAAGTTTTTACATTATTTCATCTGCTAAACTGCATCGCATTTTGTCGGCAGGAGTTCTCGTTGTATATATTTTACTGTCCAGTTTTATTTATTTTATAATACAACATACATATGAAAATACACTCACCCGTGCCAAGGTTTATTGCAGGCATACTAACCTAAATGTTTTCACATTTTCAGTTCAAATACAGTTTTAGTTTCCAATAGGCACACAGCATACACATAAAGTCCTTCCAAAAATAGGTGAAGGTACTTTAACACAGCGTTCAATACGCCTAACCAAAGATATCCAGCAAAAACATAATGTGATTCAAGCGACTTTGTTGGTGTTGGTTCCGAGCTTCTTTGAAGAATAGACCAACTGCCATTTTGCCAGGCAGGTCGTAAAAGGCGACCGATTGGCTATACGAGTCACTAACATCGTGGCTACTAGGTGGTAGAGTTCTGCATTATCTCGCCCGGGTCTGGTACCACCGCCTTACTTATTCCTGCCGCAATAGCGTAAGTGCTTGTCGCTGTCGTGTTCCGGTTTAGAGGATAAGGTAGCCGTTAAACTTATGCATGTGGCATTAGACCTTGGTACAAGATAGCAACGCACCATTAACATTTTTGGTGTCTATAGGCGATGGTTGACTCTTGAGACCAATCTGCTTGTTTGCTATCTTATGATATAAAAAAAGACTAAAACTTTTTGATTTTTACTCACAAAATAATTTATTCTCATAACGATGTCCGTCTTTTTGCATAAAATAATCCACTTTTAACGCAAGAGTGAGTAGTAAGTCGTAAATAACCATAAAGTGGATTATTTTATGCAAAAATAAAAAAGGCGTAAATCATTATGAGAAAAAAATATTTTTTCGTAAAAATCAAAAAGTTTTAATTCGCTGAATGACGTCCTTTTCGGGTGGGTATCTTTGGTTAGAGGTACTGAACGCTATGTTGAAATATGTTCACTTATTTTGGAAGGACCTGATATATCGGAATCCGCTCAGCCGTTCTGAGGTTTGTAGTAGATATACTAACGTACACGCTTTCTCATTTTAGTTTAAATACAGTTTTAGTTTTAAAATACACGAACAACATATATAAAGTAAAGTATCTCCACGCCCGTATCCCCAAAGGGGTAGGCAGAGGTACAACAAGTGCACCCACGATTAGCCGAAGATACTTGGTCCCACAATGTGATAGGTGGCCAGCCTATCGCCAACCGGGCACTTTCCAATCCCGGGCAACTTTGTGTTTATCAGAAAACTGAATAAGCACTTTTTTTTAAGTTGCCCGACCTGGGAATCGAACCCGGGACCTCACGTGGTCAACGCTAAGGCCAGACTACTAGACCAGAGAGGCGATCACAACATATATATTATATCAAAATCTACTAACTACGTGTACCTTCGGCTGAGTATCAAGACTAAGTATCTTCGGCCAATCTTGAGTGCACTTGTTTTACTCTGCCCACTTCTTGGGGATACGGGCGTGAAGATATTTTATTTTTTATGCAACATGTTTTATGTAACATTAGCCGTGGCCGCAACTTCGTCCGCGTGAAAAATTTTCTAAAATAAAAAACCCAGGATGCTACCCACATAATTCCCATTTCCGTAGGATTTCCTGGATAAAAACTACCCTTTGTCCTTTCTTAATCCTCAAACTGTCTTTGTATAAAATGACCCAAATTAGTTCATTAGTTTAGGCGTGAAGAAGAGACAGACAGACAGACAGAGTTACTTTGGCATTTATAACTTTAGTATAGATTCATTTTTTAGAGTTTCGTACCTCGAAAGGAAAAACGGAACCCGTATAGAATCAGTTTGCTGTCCGTCTGTCAAGACACTTTTTCTTAGAAACGCGTGGAAGTATTAAACTGAAACTTATACCAAATTCTGAGAACTACTGTCCTTTATAACTGTGAAAAAATCAAACTTCTAAGAAAGCGCAATCAAAAGATAAATATACAAATTTCCGCAAATTTTCGGAACTCACAAGGGAATCAAAACCTACTGGGTATTTCCCGTCAACTCACAACCTTGAAATTTGGCACGAAGCAATGTCTTATAGCACAGATAAAGGAAAAATTGCGGCAACCGTAAATTTTTATTTACATTATATAATAAAAATATTTTTAAGAAGTTTAAAGTTCCTACCCCTTTCCTCATGAACGCGAAGAGGTATTAAATTGAAATTCATATTAAATACTTGGGTCTACAATACCTTTAAGCTGTAATAAAATCACAGTTTGTGCGGAACCTTCGGTGAGCGAGTACGACTCACACTTGGCCGGTTTTAATTTTTTATGTAATACTTTTTATTTTCTCCGGGCCTCGTTTTAAGAAATAAATCATTTTCCTTACTGCTAGGCATTTTGTTAAATGCAAGAAAAGTTTAACATACACATTATGTCACGAGCATCGTTTCTATTAACTAGATAGTAAAGTTTTGACTGGTTTGGTACCTTGGCAATGGACCCACCTCTCGTTCCCACCATTAACTTCTGTAAACCAGAATCAACAGCGGCAACTGTCCTGATAACCACAGAGTTGCGAGCTCAGGGTGCCCTGGGGGAAAGCTAAGCTGTCTTGGATATATATAATCTTGGCTAAATATAATAATATAGTAATTTAAATAAATTAATTTATTTAAATTACTATATTATTGCAGTCGCCTCTGTGGTCTAGTGGTCCAACGTTGGCGTTGACCACATGAGGTCCCGGGTTCTATTCCCGGGTCGGGCACATAAAAAAAAGTGTTTTTTCAGTTTTCTGAGAATCACAAATTTGCCCGGGATTGTAAAGTGCCCGGTTGGTGATAGGCTTGCCACCTATCATATTTGTGAGACCAAGTATCTTCGGCTAATCGTGGGTGCTCTTGTTATACCTCTGCCTAACACTTCGGGGATATGAGTGTGAAGATATAATTGCTATTTAATTGAATTAAAATGTATTTATAAATAAGATAAAACTACATTCACACATAATATGAAAGCCAGTGTTTAACAAAAACCCTATTATTACGATCAGCCGTAATAGCCAACAAGCTGTTACCGCTGTCCCGCATCCTTCACAGCATCGAAGCAGCTGTTTGCGCATAATGACATAGAAATCCATGCGTGCCTTCGCGAATATTCCCGAGGCGCTACGGAAGGGGGGCAGCCGCAACATTGTCCTAAGAGCGTTGTTATATTGAACGCGATAAGCATCGAATGCCCGACTTGTGTGTTTAACCCAAAGGCTACAAGTGTCGAAAGAGGTGCAGTAGGTCCGGAATAAGGTTAACTTTATTAGTTTTGAACAACGGACGAATCTACGTGCAATCATATTAGTATAAAGGGATGTCTGTTACACCTATGTTAAATAGGTATCGATTTATATGGCAATATCATGTCACTTAGGATGTCAATGTCGCTTGCATTTATACAGAGTTATAATACTTAACGATGAAATAAAATCACTCCAGAGGTATTCCTTAAGCCATAGCTTATTATTCGACACCATAAAATAGCAAAATATAGCATGTTTCTATTTTTTTACGATGTAATATATCTGCAAACGTTTGACATTTACATACGAGTATGAGCGACTACGCATTTTACGCCCAACGCCGTGTCTATTAGTATTTATGTGGTCTGTGGTTTGAACTGTCAGCTTGTTTGCTATTCAATTAAATAAAATAAATATAAATAAAAACTTGACTAATTTAGCGGTATATGCGTCAAGTCGGACATCTTAGATCATTGATGCGGTAATCTTTTATTTATAGAAACATAACTGCTATAACATTTAAGAGGAATTTAACTTTTAAATTATCATAAGTATTAATAAAATCTAAACTTGTTTTAGCAAATATTAATCTGTTATGTTACATATACGGTTAGCTTTGAATAATATTTTTCAATATGTAATACTCAACACTTAATATTTTGTTGCATCATATGTTAAACATTTTTAGGTGTTTAAATGATACTGTGGCGCCGCTGGTCGCTACCGCTGAAGGGATATAGTGATGGAACCAGCGGGCCAACTTCTTGTCAGGTGACATCATAACTGGAAGTCGATGACGTCACACAAAGACAAGTAAGGGGAAAAGGAAGATCTTCCCAGCCAGGCAAGGTGTACTGCCTGGGGACCGAAGTCCATTTGAGAATCGTTGAAACTTGTATATAGCTTGTACAAGATAAATAATTGTGATATCGCGATTCAGGATTTTATTTTGAATTTCATTTTTTCCATTTGATATTGATTTTTGTCCATTTTTTATTATTTTTTTTCTTGTAGCGTTTGTGATTGTTTTTGAGCCGTTACAATACTCTCCCCCAAGACCGAAGGTCGATCTAGTTGAGCCAGTAAAAATTTTAATGGAAAAAAAATTTTTTTTCATACATTTATTTATTTTAAACAATTTGATTTTTTTTGATAAATTCCATCTGTTAGACTGAGTTTTTCATCGATACTAAAATACAACTACAACGCAGTAAAACTGCAATAAACAATAAAAAAATAAACAATCTATTATATCCTGGAAAATCGAAAGAATGAATGATAGTATGAATGAATAAATGATGAATTAACGAATATTCGTTAATTCATCATTTATTCATTCATACTATCATACATGGATGGATATATGTTAATATAATTTAGTTCTGTTTTTTTATATTATAAGATAGCAAACAATTGTCTTAAAAAGGGGTCTAAATTTTTTCCTTCTTTTTTTATATCATAAGATAGCAAACAAGTAAATGGGTCTTCTGATGGAAAGAGTTAATCATCGCCTATAGACGTTAATGGTGCGTTGCTATCTTGTGGCGAGGTCTAATGACACATGCATAAGTTTACCGGCTACCTTATCCTCCAAACCGGAACACGACAGTGACAAGCACTGACGCTATTGCGACAGGAACAGATAAGGCGGTGCTACCAGATCGGAGCGAGACAATGCAGAACTCTACTACTCTCCTCTGGTTTGGTTAAGAATTCTAAATTTAAATTGTTTTTTTTTAAATTTAAAATTAGGTATAAAAAGTATATTTGACATCGTAATGGCCAGTTATATGTATATTTTCTCGTATTCATTCCAAACATTTTTATTTCTAGTTCTGGGTGTGTATTATGTATGTAACAGTATTTATATATGTATTTCTATGTATTGGTATCCTCCACCAATACAACAGACAAACAGACAAACAGACAGACAGACACACAGACAAACAGACAAACAGACAAAAATTCTAAAAACTATATTTTTGGCTTTGATATTGATTGTAGATCACGCCCCAAGTATTCTTTTAAAAAAATATTCAATGTACAGTACCCGGCGATAAATATTGCACATCGACCTTTGGAAAGAGACAATCGGCTAATTTCGGCTTCGTAGAGCGTTATCTCTGTCGCACAAAATACAAACAGTCCGGTACCTATTAGGAGCTGTTAAAACAAGTATGATTTGTTTCTTTTGATATTTTTATTCTTTGTATAAAATACACTAATTTTTCTATAAGTGATGGCTTTAGGTTGGGGTAAAATAAAATAAAAAAACATTTTTACATTATGTTTACGTATTTAATTATTTTGGAACATTACAGCTTTAGTGTACATAATAAACACCATTATACCTATTGCTAAAATGAGACATTGCAATAAAAATAATAATAATTCTAATTCTCAATTACTTCCATTTCACTATATGTGCTCTCAAAGAGGTCAATATCACTGTCACTATCAGCCGTATTTAAAAAACATTGAGAAAAATACTTCATGACATGGGATTTCAGTTCACTAAAATGGAAGATAATCGAAAAATTCTAATGGAAAAGCACGACGTTAGTCTCAAACGAATGGAATACCTTGATAAAATACGCAAATTTCGCGAAACAGGAAAAAATATCGTCTACATGGATGAGTCATATATACATGCATCCCACACTAAAGGGAAATCTTGGAGTGACGATAAGAAAAAAGGAGTAAAAAAGCCAATTTCAAAAGGTCAACGTTTGATAATAGTTCATGCGGGAAATGAAAAAGGCTTTGTACCCGGTGCTTTTTTAACGTATAAATCCACGGACACTACAGGTGACTATCACAATGAAATGAATAACGATAACTATGAGAAATGGCTGGTTAACCAATTAATCCCAAATATACCCAGTGATTCTGTTCTAGTTATCGACAACGCACCCTATCACAACAAGTATGTTGAGAGACCCCCCAACTCAAACACCATTAAACGGGAAATGATCAACTGGTTAAACAGACATGAAATTCCAGTTGATCCAAAATTAACAAAAACCCAGATTTACGCTATTATATGTCAGCACAAGGAGAGGTATACAGAGTTTTCTGTGGACAAAATACTTGCCGAACATGGGCACACTGTGTTGCGATTGCCACCATATCATCCGGATTTTAATCCAATTGAAAATATATGGTCTCAACTGAAAGGCTATGTAGCCTCTAGAAATGTGGGTATGAACTTAACTACAGTAAAAACATTATTGACTGAAAAAGTAAACATGATCGGCGCTGAAGAGTGGAAAAAGGTTTGCGATCATGCAATCAAATGTGAGAATGAATATAGAAGCATTCAACACAGTTTAGACAATTACACTGATAGATTAGTAATAAATACGGCTGATAGTGACAGTGATATTGACCTCTTTGAGAGCACAGATAGTGAAATGGAAGTAATTGAGAATTAGAATTATTATTATTTTTATTGCAATGTCTCATTTTAGCAATAGGTATAATGGTGTTTATTATGTACACTAAAGCTGTAATGTTCCAAAATAATTAAATACGTAAACATAATGTAAAAATGTTTTTTTATTTTATTTTACCCCAACCTAAAGCCATCACTTATAGAAAAATTAGTGTATTTTATACAAAGAATAAAAATATCAAAAGAAACAAATCATACTTGTTTTAACAGCTCCTAATAGGTACCGGACTGTTTGTATTTTGTGCGACAGAGATAACGCTCTACGAAGCCGAAATTAGCCGATTGTCTCTTTCCAAAGGTCGATGTGCAATATTTATCGCCGGGTACTGTACAGTTTTGACTTTCCTACGATTTTATTATATGTATAGATAGATACCTAGCGATCAGTACAATCGACGTAATCGCTCATATAACAAAGAAGAATTTCGCCACGTCGAACCTGTCGACACTAGCTCAGGGGTAGAGCTTCACGACTTTAGGGAGATGGTCGCAGGTTGAATCCCTGCGTGTCGATATTTTTCTTCATTGTTTTTAAAGTTTTTCAAATATTAAATCATTATGAAATTACTCTTAAATATTTTAACTCGTTAATTCTGTTGATATCAGCATTAAAATAGCAACGTCTTACGAAAGACTTCAACGAGCTAACATTATTATATTATGCATAACACATTTTTCCGCTCCAATTAAATTATTCGGATAACTGTAGTAGTTAGCGACATTTTTTGATAAGAATATTATTAATATAAAATAGTTTAATAACTGTCCGTTGGTTTATTGGTTCAGATTTATTTATTTATTACCAATTAATCCACAGCATTTTTTAATTATGAAATAAAAATAATTATTTTACATCAAACATAGCCAATTACGGATTACTACTTCGTACACACAACAGTTTTAACTTTCGGAGCTTAATCAGCTTAAATTTTAATAAAATATTAAATTTAATTGAGAAAAATATAACGGAACAAACATTTTATAATACAAAAAAAAAATAATAGAACAAAAATCTGAGAAAAAAACTTTAAGATGTAAACAAATTATAAAAAAAAGAAAACATGAGACAGGAATAAATGAAAAAATATCACTAAAGTAATGCAAAATAAATTTCCTTATACACATGCTATTAAAGTCTATATGCATGAAAGATTATGTGTGCGTGCATGTGTGTGTGACTGTGTGTACGTCTCAGTGTGTGTTGGTGTTAGCGGTCGTAACAATAATTGGGTTCGAGTCAATTGTCGTAACGGTACTAATAAGTGGTAGAATCTCGCACGGGTTCGGCACCAAAACCTTACGCAATAGCGTCAGTGGCTTGTCGCTGACGTATTCTGGCTTAGAAGGTAAGGTAGCCGGTAACCTTTTATATACAAATGAATAATCGAACTCAAGTTAGTACGTAAAAAACTATGTCAAATACCATTTCAAATATCGAATCAAGTTTCCAAAAGTTACAGCTTTACAAATATTAAAATTTTATTGTTTACAAGAATATCATTTCATATTTGTAAAATAAATTTAAGACTAATACATCCATTGATTTCTAGACCTTAACAGCTCGTTTAATTAAAAACTTTGTCTAAAACTGTAACTCAGATAAAATCGACTAATTCTTTCGGGATTCATCAATAGCAACATTTTTTCAACAATTTTTTTTTTATATTTCTTTGTCGTTTTTCAGTCAATTAATTTTGTAATTAGTAAAACATTTAAGGCTTTAAATTGCATTAAATGGCTTTCAAAAGATTAAAATCGACCATTATTTTGAAAATAACCAGCTTTTAATAAATTGAAATACTGTCAATTTTATAAACTGTTATTTTTTTTAACTCTTCGAGCTTAAAATCTAATTTAGCAGAAAGTTTCAGGGATGGCCTGCAGAGTTAACCAATTTACAAATTTTTATGAATATAGGAATTTGAATATGACTCTAAAATACTATAAACATTTTGCACGCCTCATAACTCAAAGCGTTTGAAGTAGTGTTACTTCCGATTCGTCAAAATCAAGCACTTTAGTCAATTAGTAATTATAAATGCCTCTATGATCACCAATTTTCATTTATACTGTTATGTGCTTCGGAATCGTAATTGTAAGAAAACGCCACCTATATTAAACCGTATATTTACAACACTAAGGTACAATACACTATGATGAAATACGTAAATACACTGATAAGCTAACGTAAATACACTATACACACTGGTTTCACTCGCTGTACTAACACCAAACTTAACCGCCTACGCTGTATCACTAAAACACTTCTCTTATTCACTGTATTACACACTGATCACTTCGCTTCACACTGGTCGCAAGATTATTCGCAATAATACTGAGACATGAGTCGACCTAAATTAAGAAAACACTAATTAATTTATTTACATTCATTAAAAATTATTTTATGTAGTTATTTCCACAGAACTTTGAAAAAATATTTACATAGGCGTGTTTATTTATTGTATAGGGATTACGATAACTACCAAAAATACGGACGGTCTCGAGACTGGGTTTTTCATTATTTCTAGAATTTCATACTTTTTCACTTGTTTCGTATTTTATGTCAATTCAATAGCGTGTTTTTTTATAAAACAATAAATATTCACAATTTTTTTCTCTTTTTCTTATTCGTAAGATAGCAATAAGCTGATGGCTCTCCTGATGGAAAAAGAAACCATCGCCTAAAAACACCAAAGATGTTAATGGTGCTATCCGTTGTTATTCGTGTTGCAAAATGACAATGCCACACGCATAGGTCTACCAACTACCTTACATTCCAAACCGGAAGACGGCAATGACAAACATTGACGCTATTGCGGCAGGAATGGGTAAGGCGGTGGTACCAAACACATGCGAGACGTTGTGGAACTCTACCAAATACTGCTGAAAGGTTTGTTGCAAAATGTACTTTATTTTGTTAAAATAAAAAGCTTTAAGTAATTTTTGGTTACTACTGGCTTAATTTTATAAATAATTGTCGTGAATTTTTTTTCATAATAATTATAAATATTTTCATAATAATACTTTTATGAGAGTTTAAGTAAGCATAAGCGATTTATTACACTCGCAACCCACCCTGATGGAATATTTACGTCAGGAAATAATTTCAAACTGACGTGCTTCCGCCTTTGATTCTGGGGGGATACTGAAATTATTGATGGACGTTTTTAAAAAATCATGTTGACATTTTACCGATTAAATTCTTCATATAAATTTGTATGGAAGATGGTGGACAAAAATATTAAGAATATTTTTATTCAAATTACTTTTTTATAGGGTTGTTTAATAAAAAACTAAGACGATGAAAGTGTAATATAGTTCTTTATTAAAAAATAATTCTAAATTTTTTTAAAATCGTTGGCCAATAAATACTGTAATTTTTGCAAACGGAAAAGGTCGGTTTTATGGTTTTAGGTGAAGTTTACGATTTTTTTTTCTACAAAACTAAGAATTATTTTGAAAATATCTCTCGGTGAAATTGTTAACAGTTTCATTAAGATTACCGCCGAATTTTTCTAGAAAGTAATTCTATATATTCATTAGGGAATTTTGAAAACCGCAACACTCGTTTTAGCAGTTTTTAGGGAATGGGGCCTTAAGGGGATCCCCATACAATAATCGTTTTTTTCTATTTTTTTGCTCAATATTTTAATAACGGTAACAGGTAGACGCTTAAAATTTTCACAGAATAATTAGTTGTATATTACCTTTCAAAATAAATAATTAAATAAAAAAAATTTTAAATGGTGACTTCCATACAAACTTAATAAACGTGTTTTTTTTATGTTTTATAAATAAAGGTACGCAACACTGCGTATGCGTTTTTTACTCGCATTTGATTGGTTTTTAAAATAATGTGACATTATGGGAGCCAGATGAATGACATTACACAATTAACATCTTTGTCGCCTATAATCGTCGACATGCGATTGATGTGTCTTTCCATCATGAAAGCAATCTGATTTTGTCTTACTATTAATATAAAAAACAAGTTAGTAGTAACAAATAGTCTGAAGCAACCAGCAACAAGTTTTAAATGTTGCTCAAACATGTTTTGAACAGGCTTATTTAACCAATAAATAGGACGTAAACGAGATTAAGGTACCAGGCTATCATAACTCGATGGAGTCGAAGTAAATCGATTCAATTTTGAAATACGCTTAGAATGCGGCGAGCGTTGTTGCTGCTTGCTACACTTTTGCGTAATCTAGAGAAAGTGCGACTAAAGGCTGGGAGACCATTTTTCTATGTATTCTTTACATAAACAAATCGTTCATTTGATCGTCAAACTAAACAATAAAACTGTTATACAATGACTTCATTAGGATGTTACATTTATCTTAACTCCGAATATAATTACATAAACCTACTTCAGATTTTTTTATATCACTTTTTAGGGTTCCAAAGTAAACTAGGAATCCTTATAATTTTGCTTTGTTCGCCCGTGCGTCCGCAGTCTAGCTCAGAGATCCTTAGTACTAGAAAACTGTAATTTGGCATGCATATATGTACACTATACATGTTAGTCACTAGGCATGGAAATTATTGTTAAATCAGATTAACTGTTATGTTATGAAGTTAATTAATATTTAACAGTTATTTATTTACGTTATATTATATCAGTAGCCTATATGGCCGCGTTTCCGATCCGGTAATAGTTTAAAAAAAATGTTTACGCGTCAAAATTACTTGTAAAAAGTTTTATTGAATAAAGTACTTTTGATTTCTGATTTCTGATTTATATAATAAGTATTAGATGCAGTAAAAACACAAAGCTACCAAAAAAAGGTCCTCTCGAATAGTCTTGATAACTTTTAACAGTTATTATTATCACGGTCTTTCGAAATATTTTTCATAACAGTATTATCATAAATCAAGTTATTGGTAATTTTAGTGATGCATAAAAGTTACTTTTAACAGTATTAGCTAATATAAATAACAGTTGTTAATTGATAAAAAAATTAGTACGATATTTAATATGTTAACTGTTAAATGATCCATGCCTATTAGTCACAGTAACAAAGTGATAACATAGCATCAATGACATTTTACTAATAGACAGGTCATACACCAACATTACCCCGATTTAAAACAGCCCGAGTGTAAATGTTACCACAACTACCTACGTATATTATGACATTGTGATGTGCGAGACTAAATAAAAGTTAGGCAATGCCTTGCTTACATGATGCCATTTTGGAATGCGAAAAGCACGTCTATACTTTTTTACATCATTGCAAAACACACTAATTCTCTATGCATTTCACAAAATAAATCCGAAAAATTGCAGGAAACCGAAAACAAAATGTACTTCGCAAATACAAACGACGATTTACCCTGTTTTCAAAAAGCTTTGCCGTTCTACCAGGCAATTCGTAAACGGCGAATAATTGGCTATACAAGTAATTATCATTGTGACTAGAGTGCTGCATCATCTCGCTTTGATCTGGTACCACCGCCTTACCTATTCCTGTCGCAATAGAGTCAGTGCTTATCACTGTTGTGTTCCGGTTTAGAGGGTAAGGTAGCCGGCAAACTTATGCATGTGCCATGAAGCCCCCGCTACAAGAATAGTAACTGTTGACGATGGTTGCCTTTTCCTCAAGAGATTCATCTGCTTGTTTGCTATCTTATATAAAAAAGTATATAGTAGAGTACACATATCTAGGAAAATATCTCCTTATGTGACGTCATCAATGACGTCACTGTCGATAGACATCACTTTTAACTACAGTTATTTTCTCTTAAAACACAAAAAACCGGATATACACTAACTAAGATTAAAGTTTTTACTATTCTTGTATTTAAAGGCCTTAGGTCAGGTCTCAACGTGTTTTATTGAAGAAAGCTGTGGATCTAGAAAAAACAAGACATTTTTAGGACAGTGATAACAATCAGTGCCAGTAATGTGGCGTGAGTATGTTTGTATATAATATGATAAAACAAATTAAGGAAACTCAAAGGTGAACGAGTAACGCTAATTCGATCATTTTTTTCAATTCGTGAAAATAATAATTATATTAATAATATGAGAAAAAATTGTTATTTGATTGGAAGTCCCCGTGTTGGTCCCGGGCTCCTTTGAAGAATAGGTCAACTGCCGTTCTGCCAGGCTGGTCCTAAAAGGCGACTGATTGGCTGTACGAGTCACTACCATCGTGACTACTAGGTGGTAGAGTTTTGTATTGATCTTCAGAACAATGCGAACTAAGAAGAGGAATTTTAGTTTATTAGACTATAAAAATTACCCTATTTTACGTCAATGACGAATAGTTATATCCGCACCACAGGCGCTGAACCCGTTTATATTAGTAAATGAATATATTCGTTTTTAAAAACTCATCCAAGTACATTTTATAAGTTGGTCGACTTTTACTCCAAAACTTACAAAGTCGTAACAGTTTTCTTTTTATTGTTTTAAATTTTACACTTGTACTGTTTCACAATTCACTAATTATATATAATATATACTTTTTTATTTAAATAGTATATATTATATATTATACATTTTGACATTTTGAACCCAATGACATATCTTAATTTTGGATAATTTTTTTTTTTTTTTTTTTTTTTTTTAGAATAGAATAGAATACTTTATTTGCATGAAAATGGGTTATACAATAGGTGTTACAACATTATTTCTAGCCCGCCATAGTCAACCGGTAGTGCCGGTGTGCAAAATTATTATAAACTTATAACTTATTCAATTAAATGTTATATAAAATGAGACATTATATATTATTGTTATTTAAAATTTGCTAATTCACATTTCATTATATTTTATTAAGGTAATTATATAAAAGAATGTCACATTTTATTTTATTATTGGTTAATATTTGAT
Organism: Apodemia mormo; assembly: GCA_036924255.1. NCBI lineage: Eukaryota > Metazoa > Arthropoda > Insecta > Lepidoptera > Riodinidae > Apodemia > Apodemia mormo. The sequence goes on from JAUPFN010000029.1 coordinate 2,118,294, forward strand.
TATATACATTTAATTATATTTTATTAAGATAATAACGATAAAAGAGAATGTCACATTTTATTTTATTATTAGTCAATATTTGATAGTATACATAGAATTATATTTTATTAAGTAACATTTTTACAATAAAAAGAAGAAACAGATAACTCGTTGTATTATTATAACTTCAAATTATCAGACTTAAGCGCATATCCAGTGGATTATACTTGCTAGTTAGACAGGGAATAATTATTATTATACAACAATTTTATCATTTAGATACTCGGCAATATTGTAGTAAGCTTTTTGCGTTAACAGTTTAGATAATACATTTTTAAATTGTCTTAATGGTAGTTCGCGGATTGTTTTAGGTAATTTATTGTAAATATTTATTATCATAGCATGGCAATTTTTTGAGTACAATGCAGAAAAACTCGTTGGGACTTGTAGCCTGGTTGGATCCCTAGACCCTACCCTTTTGTTATCATTTAGTTTATTGAATAGTTCTTGGTGTTTTCTAACAAATAAACATGACTCTAATATATACAATCCAGTTAAGGTTAACAAGTTAAGTTGCTTAAACAATGGCTTACATGACTCAGTTGGATCCGCACTACACAAAGCTCGAACACATTTCTTTTGCGCAATAAAAACCTGGTTTATATTGGTACAGTTACCCCAAGTAATAAGTCCATACCTCAAAACAGAGCCTATATAACCATGATAAGCAGTTAATGCTGCATTGAGTCCCACCGTTTTAAAATCTCCAGAAATCACAATGCGGTATTTCGTCTTATTTATTTTATTTAACAATAGATCTAATTTATTTAAGAATATATAGGGATCCGAGTTTGGTATTCGGTATACACATACTACTATGCATTTGTATGATGGTATGACCACTCCACAGCATTCAAATGTTTTTTCGCTTAACACATTTACGTCTATAGTAAGTGGTGTGCAATTCACAGAGTTTTTTGCCAATATACAGACCCCACCTCTCTTTTCTTTTTGTCTAGAAAAGGAAGAAATCAATTTAAAATCTTTGATCCTAATGAAGTTCTCGTCCCCCCGCTTTAAAAATGTTTCCGACAAACATATAACTTCTATAGGCTTATTATATTTCGAATGCTCACATAAACACAGTTCCAGATCATCTAATTTATTTAAAACACCTGCTATATTCTGGTGAAATATTGTGGCTATATCTCCTAAGTTATTTTGATTTTTTGTCCCATTATAGTTTTTACGAACGAAAAAACGTGTTTTGTTGTTTTGAGTAATCTCTGTTATTAATCACATGAACATTTTTATTAATCACTGGAAAATAGAAGGGTATGGTTCCAGGTTTTAAAATTTCCGAGTTATTATTGCTAATCTTACCAGTTGACCTACGTTTGTGCTCATTTTTGAACGTCAAAAACCTCTTAATATAATATTGCATATCTAAATGGAAGTTGATCTTTCTAGTGCAATCTAGTAAATATTTTTTTTTATTATAATATTCATATGTAGCATATTTAGGTATTTCAATGTTCATAAATTTACAGTTTAGAAAGTTATTACATATAGATGATATTAAATTATTAAGTAATTTTTCATTTAAATATTTGTTACATAACACATTCATTATAATAAATTTTGATTTTGGTAGCAATCGCAAAATTGAAATTAGATTAGTTACCGTGGTATATGGATTGCAATCATTTTCACCTACACATAATATAATAATATTGTCTTCTGAATCCTCAATGTTATAACATGATGAAAGTATTTCTTCTGAAGGGGCATCTGGCTTTGTAACAGAGAAAATTGTGTACTTTTCGTACTCAGTATTCCTCCTAGACAACATTAGTTGTGTTGCTAAACCGCTTAACTGATGTCCACCTAATATTAAAATGTGAGGAATATTTTCAGTCACATTTAATGTCATACAATCTTTTTGTTTATGTGAATTTTTCATGGTACAGGCCGCGACATCTATTGTTGAGTGTTCTGTACTTGCAATTTTTGAACAAGATCCAAGATTTACTGCGCCATCTATGTCGTGTTTATTGTCGTTCAAAAACAATCCTAGATCGTTAGAACTCATGTTAATATTAGGATCCGTGCAGAGTTTCTTTTGAGCCGATCGTGATTTTTTCTTAGAACTTAAATTTTTTTCTTTTATATTTGTAGGATCAAAACAAATTTTTTTATATTTAGAAATAATTTGTTCATTTTCCAGAGACTTCCTTTTAAGCATACTATTTTCCACTAACAATTCATCAATTTCATTATTTGCAGAATGTAATAATTTTTTTAAATTAATTATTTCTTGTTTAAGTTCATTAACTTCTTCATTATTTATATTACATGACGATAAATCGGGTACACTTCTCGCCAGATAATCCGAGTCGGTTGAAACAAAGGAAGAGTTGGGTGAAATTGATCTGCGCTTTTTCCTCATTGTAATATTTTCATCCATGATTGATATTAAATATCTTTCGTGCTCATCCATTTTATAATATTTTTGCTTTTTAATAAGATTTATAGATAAAGTAAACCAGATTCTCATAAAAATGTGAAATTCAAAATGCTAGGCTGTTGCACGGGATTGTAATGAAAATAGTTAATATATATGGCATTCGTCACAAGTGACCGTTATTCGTTACATTGCCAGCAGCAAGTCCAGTGGTAATATTATACATGTCAATGAAAATTAGTGTAGTGCCCTCTCTGTAATCAAACTGAAGTTATTTCATTTTTGTCTTTAACATGCGGTAGCGATCTCTAGTGAATTATCTAGTAACAACGGCGTTAAGTCCTCGATATTTCAATGCTTGACGTCGATATGATACAGCTAACCGTCCCGAGATGGCGCTACCAAGAATGTGATGTTTTCTTAAGCGTTACTTTTTGAATGTAAATTAATTAACGACTTTAATATGTAAAAACACTTTCGATCTGATAATTGCACTTGTAAAGTATGATTTGGTAAATTAGCACTGGAAATGTAAATTTTCACTCTTACTCATGTTATTTGCACTCAATTTCACCGAAAGAACAGTTTATTCCAGCAGCACATCACAGCAGTTTTTGTATTGATTTGTTCCATGATTACTATAGAAAACGATTATTCACTGAGAAATCGACCTTACGTGACACAAATTGCACATTTATACTTTGCTAACTTAATTATATCTGAAGATTTGATTTAATATTACGGAGAGTTCTGCCTAACGATGTTTATGTGAGAAGCGCCCTCTAGCTCTAAGAATAAACACAAGCTATTGTAATTACAAATTAGTAATTTAAGTGACATTTGATTTTATTATTACTTTACTTTATTATTATTATTATTTATTATACTTTATTATTATTATTTATTAGTTTTGGATTTCATTTGTAATTTTGTATAATTTTTATTTGGTAGTTTGCCTCATTTTGTATCTTCGTACTGTGGTGATTTGGAAATAATGGTTGGCAACATTAATATTTTCTATCAAACTCAATATTTCACATCTACCTACCATTATTAACAATTCCTAACACAACGTATTTGTTGACAATTTAAGTTTTAGTCCTGATGATGCAGTAAAATGCGAAACCGGTTGACTATTTAAATAAAAAAGTATATATTATATATAATTAGTGAATTGTGAAACAGTACATGTAAAATTTAAAACAATAATTATGACGGAGTTTCACCAAGTGCCGACGATGGAAAGTATAAGTTTTCTTTTTAACTTCATTATAATTATTATTCCAGGCAATTCGTAAAATCCTCCTGTCGCAATAGCGTGAGTGTCTTGCATATTCACTATCGTGTTTTTTTACTACTAATTAATTACAAAACCACCCGTTTAGTTGGCTGGCTGGAGGACATGACTCTAACAAAAATTAGCACTTTAAAGTCTAATATTTCACTTACTAGTTCCTTAATCGAAATATTGTTTTTATAAACCTACAATATTTTTAAAAACCTATCCAACAATACTCCACACAAAGGGGTACACGAGAAAAAAAATTAACATAACTAGGAATGTACACGATACACCGATTTTTCCAAACATCGATATATCGTTCATAAACATCGATGTTTTAACATAACAACATAACATGTTGAAACTCCAAACACCGACGATACATCGTTCTTCATGAGCGATGTTTTATCATAGTATCATCTTCCCCCCGCTGTCAAGTACCCCAACAAAATATTCAATATAAGCAATTTCTATGGCAAAACATCGACCAAAAAACATCGATTTAATATCGATATTTTTCTTTAGAAAACATCAATGTTTTGATATCGACGTTTTTCAAGAGCGATGTTTCATCCGTAATCCCCACTTTAGTTTGCAGGATAAGGTGGTCTTATGTATGTGACATTACAAATTCGTCACACGGATAGCAACGCATCATTAACATCTCCGATGTTTATATTATATGATTATTTCTTTCCACGGGAAAACCATCTGCTTAAAATGAAATGGCATCTATTTAATTTTTTCATAACTGTCAAATAATATGTAATTAAATATAACTTTCACTGGATAAATGACACGTTATAATAGCTTTTGACTATATCCTCGTAAAGATAATAGAATTTAATAGTTTTATTGTACATAATGACACTGTTATTGCAATAATGCTGCTGTCTTAATAATTGTAGTAATAATAGAGAATATGTCCGTAAATATTATATTAATATTGAGAACTGTTTGTTACACGCGAATAAATTGGAAACTCATCGTACTAAAAGCTTTTTCAATTAATTTTACAAAAAATGAAAATTTTAAACTCGAATATTCATATTTTACTAGCTGCAAGAACATGCTGCATTTTATTGCTACGGAGACGTGCAAAAACCTAACAATCACTACATAGTATAAAACAAAGTCGCATTCTCTGTCTGTCCCTATGTCCCTATGTATGCTTAAATCTTTAAAACTACGCAACGGATTATGATGTTTTTAATAAATAGATTGATGCTTGAAGAAGGTTTAAGTATATAAACCTTTCCGATATTCCCATGGGCATAAAAGCTACACGGGTGAAACCGTGGGCAGGTCGCTAGTTTTATACATATATAATACTACCCTCTAAACCGGAACACGACAGTCAGGACCGAACAAACGAAGTCCCGAACTCGCGACTTCATTCGCATGATCCAAAATTTTACTTATATGTATTTTTCACTGTGTTGGTCCCGGGCTCCTTTCAAGAATAGACCAACTGCCGTTCTGCCAGGCAGATCGTAAAACGCGAGCGATTTGTTATGCGAGTTACTACCATCGTGACTACTAGGAGGTATAGTTCTGCATTTTCTCACCCTGGTCTGGTACCACCGCCTTACCTATTTCTGCCGCAATAGCGTCTGCTTAACACTGTCGTGTTCCGGGTTGGAGGGTGAGGTAGCCGGTAAACTCATGCATGTGGCATTAGACCCCGCCACAAGATAGCAACGCACCATTAACATCTTTGGTGTCTATAAGCGATGGTTGACTCTTTCCATCAGGAGACACATCTGCCTGTTTGCTATCTTATGTTATAAGAAAAATGTAATGATTTTGGATCATTACATACATATAAGTAATGATTTTTGATCATGCAAATGATCCAAACCATCCAAATGTTAATGTATGTCTTGCCATATGTTCTGTTCTATAAACTCCTCTATCTTTGAGTGAAAGTTCCATGAAAATCGGCCCAGTTGATCTAGAGATTACCCCGTATAAACAGAATAAAAGACAGACCGATAGTTTAAAACTGGTTGTTGAGGTATCAGTATCGTACAAGGTAAAAGTAACATACTTTAAAAAAAAAGTATCTTCACGCCCATATCCCCGAAGGGGTAGGCAGAGGTACAACAAGTGCATCCACGATTAGCCAAAGATACTTGGTCCCACAAATGTGATAGGTGGCAAGCCTATCGCCAACCGGGCACTTTCCAATCCCGGGCAACTTTGTGTTTCTCAGAAAACTGAAAAAACACTTTTTTATGTGCCCGACCCGGGAATCGAACCCGGGACCTCATGTGGTCAACGCCAACGCTGGACCACTAGACCAGACTAGAGGCGATTAATACTTTACTTACTACATACTTTACTTGAAAAAACTACTTAGTTATATTACAATCACAGACATTTCAATTTTCTTTATATATATCTTCAGATTGTGTGTACAATACAATACAATACAATAACTTTTTTTTATATCATAAGATAGCAAACAAGCAGATGGGTCTCCTGATGGTAAGAGTTAACCATCGCCTATAGACACCAAAGATGTTAATGGTGCGTTGCTATCTTGTGGCGAGGTCTAATGCCACATGCATAAGTTTACCGGCTACCTTACCCTCCAAACCAAAACACGAAAGCGACAAGCACTGACGCTATTGCGGCAGGAATAGGTAAGGCGGTGGTACCAGATCCGGGCGAGACAATGCAGAACTCTACCACCTAGTAGCCACGATGGTAGTGACTCGATAGCCAATCGGTCGCCTTTTACGACTGCCTGGCAGAACAGCAGTTGGCCTATTCTTCAAAGGAGGCCGGGACCAACACGGCGTATGGTGTGTTGGTCTTAAATAATAACACAATAACTTCAGAATAACTCTTTATTGTGCACCAAAAATAAATGACAATATATAAATTACATAACTATTTCTACACAGATACACAAAGGCGGTCTTATCACTAAGAAATCTCTTTCAGACAACCTTAAATACCTACAGGATATTAATATATTCTAAATGTGGCGCTAACCATAAGCATATTTATGGTTTTAAAGGAAATTGAAATTGTGTATATTATCATGTGCAATTAATGTAGTGTGTGTAATCTTTATTTTATTTATCTAATGTATATTATTTAAAAATAATAGTTTTTTGTAGTCCACCGTAATGTAAATTTTAACTGTGCCAAATTCTATACTCCAACGTTTGCGTTATTGTCTTAAAAGGGTAAAAAGTTTTTGCTTAACGTATTAATATATAAATATACTAGATGTAGCGTGCAGCCCGCTGTATTAAAAAAGTATTTGGTGAATCCCTATATCCCTAATAGTCTATGTGCTATTCCCAATCATCATCTCCCTGTGTGCCAAATTTCATTCAAATCGGTTCAGTAGTTTTTGCGTGGTTGAGTAACAAACATCCATCCAAACATCCATCCAAACATCCATCCAAACATCCATCCAAACATTCATCCAAACATCCATCCAAACATCCAAACTTTCGCATTTAGCGTGCAGCCCGCTGCATTATAAGAGTTTTTGGCGAATCCCGCGGGATCACCTATTTTCTCCGGAATAAAAAGTAGCCTATGTTCTATTCCAGGTCTTTATCTACCTGTGTGCCAAATTTCATTTAAATCCGTTCAGCGGTTTTTGCGTGATTGAGTAACAAACATCTATTCAAACATCCATCCACACATCCAAACTTTCGCATTTATAATATTATAATATATAATATAGATTAATATAGATTAATTAATGTATTAGTATCGTTAACCAACAATATTATAAGCAAATAATTTGCTTACTTTAGAGTTCATTTTGTAGAGTTCATCTGAGATTTATTTGCACTTGCGATCGCCTGTGGCCGAAATTCGACTATTGCATGGACTAAACAATAAAATCTCTTTGAAATTTCATAACCGACTTATCCAGAAAAAATTATACATGTGTGTGTGTATTGTCATGTATGTCACACGAATGTAGTGTGTGTAAAGTTTACTTCTATTAATTTAATGTACATATTTCTAATGCATATTATTTAAAAATACTAGACTTCTGCAGTCCTCCGCTATGTAAACTTTAAATATGCTAAATATACTTCGTTTACGTAATTGTCTTAAAAAGGAGTCCAAATTTTTTTTTCACGTTTTAATAATGAGAAAAGATGTGCAGAAAAATTTATATATTTATTAATATAAAAACCTTCAAATCAAGAAACACACAGACACATAGGACTTAGTCACCCTTTGAACATAACGTTTAGAACAATCTCATATTCATTCATTCATTCCAAATACGGAAAAGATCTTAAACTAAAATGCAAATGAACATTTTACTTTCGTAACATAACCTTTATAATCTCATTAGTCTAAATCATAATTAACATTAAATAACAATCTTATACTTGGTAGTGAGAATACCTCTTTACCACGCACCGTAGTTTATGTACATGTGGATATAGAAGTGTTGACAAATAAATATAGAAACAAAAAAACCATGTCCAAAAATCAATACAATGTTACATATTATGCATTGATATAAAAAACCCAAGATGCATGGTTTCGAACAAAACTTACACTCAAAAGTGTCGCTAATTTCATTAAATAGTTATAGATATGACAAAAATATATTATGTCTTTGCATATCCAGCCTTAAGCGTAAGATTTATAGTTGTTTTTACAAATCAATGTACAAAAAGAAATAAAATTGACAGTGTCGCGACCGACGCGATTCTATTTAAAATGAGTCCACAATTTAAAATTGTGCGGTCATTTTCGGAGGACGTTTTTGAGACGCTGATTGTGTATCTTGGGTTTTTATATCAATGATATTATGTTATTATTTTGTGATGATTTTTTTTTTGTTTTTTTTTTGTAATAAAATCGACGGGTCCTACGAAGAATAAAAATGACATTTCTATTAGAAATTTCATTTTTATTCTTCGCCTTATTAAATTGTCTATAAAAATTGAGTCATTTTCATAAATGAAATGAAATAGCATTTTTTAAGTTACGACCACTTACGTAGGACCCGTCGAAATGTCAATCTAGTCGAAGCGTTTAGGGCTCTACACATTTTTACGCATTATGTCACGTCATAGCACGATACGACATTGTATTTATTAGTGTAAAAGCCTTATGCACCTTGACTCGATTTACGCTTTGTTACGTGAATTGTGGGGAAGATAGATAAATTACCCTTTATTTATACAAACTGGCTGGTGAGTTACATTCAATATTTAAGGACTTGATAGTTGGCGATCATATATTATGAGAGAAAATAACATTAAAAATAAATATTAAAATACTTCTTAGTAAAATTAGTAAGCAAGATACACCGAGAATCCTATATTTACATACGCCATAGTTGGACACCGCGCGGACGCATGTGTCGTGTAGGTAGTGAGGTTGAGGGCGGGGGGTAGCGGCGGCGTGTCCTTGATGTCGATAATCGCGGCGTGCTTAGAAGAGTATAATATCCACATTTCGCTTATTTATAGAGAAACATTAGTCAAAAATAAGCCCTTATTTCATTATTTCATTTTAACGAGAATCGAGTACCGAGTACTCTCCAGAAATAACCAAGGTAACTCACCAGTCAGTCTGTATATTACGGTGGAGATAAATCTTTGTACCCCTTTTTAAGATAATTACGTGAACGGTGTTGTATGTAATTTGGTACAGTTAAAGTTTACATTACGGAGAACCGCAGGAATCTAATATTTTTTAATAAAACGAATTAAAAATAAAATAAACTAAGAAAAATAAGCATTACACACACTAGGTTCATGCGTCGATAATGATATTATACACACATATATACTATTTTCTTTACAGCAAAGTCAGATGTTAAACTTAAAAAGAGATTCTATTATTTAATCTATGGTCGAATTTCAACCACAGGCGATTGCTACTTAAAATTCATCAATATTAATATTATAAATGCGAAAATTTAGATTTTTGGATGGTTGTTTGTTTATCACCTTTTTCCCCGTGTTGGTTCGGGCTCCTTTGAAGAATAGGCCAACTGCCGTTCTGCCAGGCAGGTTGTAAAAGGCGACTGATTGGCTATGCGAGACACTGCAATCGTGACTACTAGTTGGCTACTACTTCAAAGAGGGTGACACACACAGGGATTTTAACACACATTTACTACGTGGTAGAGTTCTGCATTGGCTCGCTCAGGTCTGGTACTACCGCCTTACCTATTCCTGCTGCAATTGTGTCAGTGTTAGTCAATTACGTGTTTCGATTTCGAAGGTAAGGTTGCCGGTAAACTTATGCATGTGGTATTAGACTCTGCCACAAGATAGCAACCACGAAATAAAGAAAACAACGGAATTGGCAAGTACAAACATTTGTATCAGGACCGCGATCGCCACACTCACACATAAAATAAGCATTGTTGCATATAAACTACTAATGCAAACATTGTTTCATTGGTCGTTTTCATTTTAAGCAACAATAATCCGAAACACACAAACAGAACATTTAAAAATATACCAAAGTGCGTTACAATAAATTTTATTTTGCTACAAAAAAAAAGAGTATTTACGTCCTTTTGTAGTCTATTCAAAATAGACTCATCTATTTGCACAATAGTGAAACTTAAGATCGTAATAGTTTCGCTATTCTACAATAGATGGCAGCATTGATTTTTCCGTAGTTTTCAGTTGATCATATTTGAGTAGAGAACTTTCTAGAACGATATACGTAATGACTGTCATTACGCATATCTTTCTAGAAAAATTAGGTCAACCTAAAATGAACTTTATATGTAAGGTGTACGGCTGATTTTAGCTTGACTTTCTATTATATCATTAGAGATTATATTAAATCAGGAATTTAATTAAAATAAAATGAAAATTGTACTTTTGAATGATATGAAATATCTCCATTTTTAATCATCTGTATTCTACTATCATTTCTGCATTCAAGGATGGCACAATACGGCATAATTCGGTGTATAATAGATTTTCGCACGACGACTATCTCCTAATGATATGGTAAGTATCACTAAGGCAATTTAGAGTAAAAGCGCATAATAGTGACGCACGCGGCACGCCCACCCTTCAGTTCCCCTTGTTTTCTTTATTTCGTGATAGCAACCATTGCATCTTCGGTGTCTACATATAGGCGTCGGTTGACTCTTTCCATCAGGAGACCCATCTGCTTGTTTGCTGTCTTATGATATATAAAAAAAACACACCAAAACTACTGAACGGATTTAGATAAAGTTTTTTCTATAAAATTTAAGCTTTTTCTCTTAAATACAAAATCTCAGATACAGCTCTGGAGTTATGCCTCGCATTAGCACGTAAAGTTAGTTTTGGTTATCGATAGTAATAGTTGATAGGTGTGATAGTTTTCTTTCACTTACATTTCCTTGATTTTTTCACGATGATATGAAAATTCTCGTCGACTTTTAAATTTTCTAAACTATTTATTTATATAAATAAAACCCTTGTCACTTTCGAGCATAACAGTACGGTGGTAGAAAGTGGTGCGCTCCGATGCGCAGAGTCTCTGTCACATAGCGACGGTCACGCGAAACTCGGTAATTATATATGTATAGTGCAATACCAGGCAACCTTGATTTCAATGCTACTACTCGTTTATGATAGCCTGGTATTTATTGAGTTACCAGCTGACCTGCGCAGTTACCCCTGATAACGTCCTAGTTATAATTTAACATAATTAAAACTTTCATCCCCTATTACCTATGATTATATTAACCCCTCAATTTTCAACTATCTCCAAGCCAAATTTCCTCAAAGTCGGTTCAGTGGTATAGCCATGCAAACGTAATAGACAGACAGACGGATAAACAGACTTTCACACGGAAATGACAAGCGCTGATGCTATTACAACAAATTGCTATTTGCCTTCTTTTTAGTCCGCATTATTGTGATGGCAACTTCGGAACCATAATTGTTCGAACCGAGAATCGAACCCCGACCTCATGCAGTTAACACCGATATAGGATCACTAGGCCATAGAGGCTAATCTTAATAATCATAATGCCAAATGTCATTAAAATAGGTGGTTTACACGAAGTAAATGGAGGCGCCTTCTAAGACATTTCTTAGACGTCAAGCGTAGCTAAATTTTGAACTGACATAAATACGAGAATTTATGCAACAGTACGTCAACAATAAAAACTCAATTACAATTAGTGTCATTTTGCCTATATAATTTGCCATACTTTTGACAGTGATGTGAGCATTCGCTCATATGCATGGCTAATCGTTCAATGCCAAACGCCAGTCTATTAGTATTTATGTGGTCTGTGGTGGTTTAGCTGTGAAACCAGAGAGAGTTTTGTATTTATAATATTATAGTATTTGATTGCGTGTGGTCTAGTGATACGGTGTCGGTGTTGACCACGTGAAGTTCTGGATTCAATATTTCAGTTTTCTGATAAAAACAACGATGTCCAGGATTGGCTAAGTGCCCATGTGGCGATATGCTTGCCACCTATCATATTGTGGGGCTAGGTATTTTCGGCTAACCACGAGCGCACTGCTTGCACTTCTGCCTATTTCTTTGGAGATACGGGCGTGAAGGTAATTTTTTTTAAAGTATGGATGTAGAAACCGATTTGATGTCCATATCAGCACTTAGCAGTTAATTAGAAGCATCGTCGTCGGCATGTTTGTTTTATCCATAATATAAAATTAGAGTTATGTAACAAACTGGTACCTTTTTTAAAAAAACTCGTCCGAATGAACAACATTATCTGTCACTTCCACTTACGATTAACGTCGCTTCAATTAATAAAGTCGGTCAAGCTACTTAATAGGGAAATTTATTGAACGAGTAAGTAAAGTTTTTACGTCTTCTAGAAAAATCCGGCGTGTGTATGTACACATGTGTAAATGTTTATTCGACGATAGTGTTTTTTATAAATCATAAGATTGCAAACAAGCAGATGGGTCTCCAGAGTGTGAGTTTTTCTTTTCGTATTCGATCGTGAGCGCGTTTGGAGTTTACTAGGAATTTGTATGTGATTTGTACAGCGCCACCTAGTGGTAAACTGGTTTCTCACGTTTACCACTAGGTGGCGCTGTACAAATCACATACAAATTCCTAGTAAACTCCAAACGCGCTCACGATCGAATGCGAAAAGAAAAACTCACACTTAGCACTCTGATGGAAAGAGTCAACCATCGCCTTTAGACACCAAATATGTTAAATGCTACCCTGGTCTTAATTACACATACATAAGTTTACCGGCTACCTTACCATCCAAACCAGAACACGACAGTGACAAGCATTGACGCTATTTCGATAGGAATATAAAGGCGATTGTTTTTTTTATAGTATAAGATAGCAAACAAGCAGAAGGGTCTCCTGATGGAAAGAGTCACCCATCGCCTATAGACACCAGAGGTGTTAATGTGCGTTGTTATCTAGTGGCGAGGTCTAATGCTATATGCATAATTTTATCGGCTACCTTACCCTCTAAACCGGAACACGATAATGACAAGGACTGACGCTATAGCGGCAGGAATAGGTAAGGCGGTGGTACCAGACCCGGGCGAGACAATGTAGAACTCTACCACCTAGTAGCCACGACGGTAGCGACTCGTATAGCCTATCGGTCGCCTTTTACGACCTGCCTGGCAGAACGGTAGTTGGCTTGTTCTTCCCGTAGCCCGGGACCAACACGGGGAGCTTATTTTTTTTAAGTTGAGGTAAAAAAGCAGTATGTTTCAGGGATTACCTACAGTCTACAGAGCTTATTGGCTTACAGATTTTTTCAATGTTAAGAATTGAATAAAACAAGAATAAATTGTACTTATGTAAATACATATGTATTTTATATAATTTGCAAATTACCTAATAGAATAATACTATGCAAAATTATTAATATTAATATTTGAATCGGAACCAAATGGAATACGCCTTGAGTTACATAAAATGACGATTTATTATGATAATATTTATCGTGCATAACAATAAATTCGATTATCTTTAAAATTCCTTTTATTGTAACTATCAAAGAAAAACACGGAGGGCTTCTAATTTATACATGTAGTTTGCTGTTGCTGCATCATTAATTCCAATCTAAATACAAACATATCTGCACGTCAGATCCCTTACGGGATCGGCAGAGAACACCGAGTATTGTCACTTAACATATACGTTAAGATACAATACTAGCTGCATCGTGCAGCCCGCTGCATGTTGTTTTAGGTGAATCCCACGGGATTACTTTTTTTTGATTACCAAATTTCATTCAAATCCGTTTAATAGTTTTTGCGTGATTGAGTAACAAACATCTATCTATCCAAACATCCATCCAACAAACATCCAAACTTTCGCATTTATTGATTATTGATAAAAAATAGTAATTGCCGATGACATCGTTCATAAAATTTGTATCTGTCAAACACACTATTTAATACTGTCTATTACAAAAATTCTTATCTAAAATCGAATGAACACTAAATTATGTAAGTCAACGTCGCTGTCTAGTGGTGGTAAACACTGTTATCAGATTTTAAACCTTGATTATATACTAACTAGATGCAGTTTGAGCGTATACATTATTAAAAGAATATTTGCCAAACCTTGGCTTATGTATAGATTTCGTTTGCTCAGTGGCAACATTGTGCAGTAAGCATGTTTTTTTTTATATCGTATTAGCTGACCCGGCAAACGTTGTTTTGCCTTACATATTAGGAATCCATAGCGGACAAACAACGTGACACGTAATTTATATAAGACTACGGGATTGTCCTTCTACGCACCCAAAATGGACTTTATATGGTGGTTAAGTATTCTTAAATTTTCTAATTTTCCGCGCAATTTTCTTAATATTTTCTTTTATAAGAACCTTCTCCTTACAATTACAAACACAACAAAAGAAAATTACCGAAATTGGTCTAGCCATTCAGGCGTGATGTCGTGACCAAGGAAAATAGAGATTGATTTTTATATATATAGATTTATAAGAACCTTCTCCTTACAATTACAAACACAACAAAAAAAAATTACCGAAATTGGTCTAGCCATTCAGGCGTGATGTCGTGACCAAGGAAAATAGGGATTGATTTTTATATATATAAGATGATGCAATCTTATGATATAAAAAAGACAATAATTTATATAAAGCATTTTATCAGCGGCTAAATATCTTAATTGACTACCTTTCCAATATATATCAGTGTATTAAATAAGGATCATATATTAGTGAGGATTTACCATTGACTTTCGGTGTTCCACAGGGCAGCGTGCTCGGTCCAGCACTCTTTCTTGTATACATAAATGATCTACTAAAACTTGAACTACCACAAGGGCATATTACATACGTAGATAATACGGCCCTGGTTTTTTCATGGGAAAATTGGGATACAGTTTTTTAAATAGCGCAACTTGGTTTTGAAAATGTCGAGAAGTGGTTGTAAGATAGTAAACTTACATTAAATAAAGTCTGGTTTTTATAGAATTTCAAATATCGGAATGTTTTGATATCATAAGATAGCAAATAAGCAGATGGGTTTCCTGAAGGAAAGGGTCAACCAACGGCTGTAGACACCAAATATGTTAATGGTGCGTTGCTATCTTGCGCCGAGGTCTAATGCCACATGTTGTAGTTTATTGGCTACATTACCCTCCAAACCGGAACACGACAGCGACAAGCACTGACGCTATTGGGGCAGGAATAGGTAAAGCAGTGGTACCAGACCCGGGCGAGACAAGAGTCTCGCTCGGGTATTTAGTATCACACTAATTCTTGCTTGTCATTATCGTGTTCCAGTTTGGAGGGTAAGGTAACGGTAAATGTAACCGGAAGAAAATGCGGGTAGACTTGGTATTGTAGATGTCCATGGGTGGCGGTGATCACTTACCATCAGGTGCACCTCCTGCTCGTTTGTCCCCTCTTCTATATAAAAAAAAGACTTATGCATGTGCTACATGCATAAGTCTACCCGCCACATAATGCTTTATTAACATCTTTGATGTCTATAGGCGATGATTTCTCTTTCCATCAGGAGAACCATCTGTTTGTTCGCTATCTAATGATACATAAAAAACATTCCGATATTTAAATTCTATAAGAACCAGATAAACATGCTTTTATATACATTACCTAATGGGTTATAAAAATCCGGTATCATTAGAGTGGGTGGTAAATGGCGTCTGAATTGGATGATAAATATTAGGAAAACATAAAATAACGACCACGTAGGTACGTATTGGGCTTGGCAACTAACTCCAGCCGGATTAAGATACACGAAACGAAATCAGATGGCTCTCCGGATGGGAAGAAAAACCGTCTCCTATACACACCAAAGATGTTAACGGTGCGTTGTTTTCCTTGTGAGATGCGGTTCCACTGTCATGACGAGCGCGGGAGAAACCACTCCGTGACTTCTTAGCCTTACACCTGACTGACAATAAAGTCTCCAACACGTATTTGTTCTTAGATCGGTAGATTAATATCAAAATCTAGATCGTAGGCGACACCGCCTCGCCCAGTTACGAAATATTGTCGGCTCCGATAACCGATTGCCTTACTAGGATAAATTAATATTCATTTTAAATATAAACGTGTCATAGATATAAGATTTATATTATAGGGGTGTGTCTAATATTAGGTAATAAGATAATGTTTATCGTGAGTCATTTTTGATGATTATCACTTTATTTATTTATTTCAGTGTCTGTGGATTATAGTTATCTCTTTGATCAAGATAACCGTCTGCTTGTTTACTATAGTATATGTTTTTTATAGCACAATTTACTGTGCTATAAAAAAACTAGCATTTTAAAACAGGGAAAAAATATTTCCCTTGTTTAAAAAATCGAGTTGAGCTGACACGCGGTAGAAGCATTGATATAAAAAAACACAAGATACACAATCAGTGTCTCAAAAACGTCCTCTAAAATTAGCGCTATATTTTAAACTATCTGTTGCCCACGACTTCGTCTGCGCTGACTTCGTTTACTCCGCACAGCTTCTCACCCGTAGGTGATAGCGTGATAATATGTAGCCTATATGTAGACTCGACCTCTTAGTAATATTCATGCAAAATTTGAAGTAAATCCATGCAGTTTACCCCGGATAAACAAACAGACAAACAGGTAAATTGACAAACAGACAAACACACAAACAGTCAAAGATTCTAAAACCTATATTTTTGGCTTCGATATTGATTGTAGATCACGCCCCAAGTATTCTTTTAAAAAAATATTCAATGTACAGTTTTGACTTTCCTACGATTTTATTATATGTGTAGATTGTGCGCTTATTTCAAATAGAATCGCGTCAGTCGCGATACTGTCAATTTTATCACTTTTTGTACCTACATTGTTTTGTAAAAACAACTATAAGTCTTGCCCTTAAGGTTGGATATGCAAAAATATATATTTTTGCCATAACTACTTGTATGAAATTAGGGACAGTTTTGAGTGTCATTTTTGTTCGATACTGTGCATCTTGAAATTTTTATATCAATGGGCAGAAGTAAAACTTTTGTTTGAAATAAGAAAGAACGGAAGAAAGAACGGAAGAAAGAGAGAGGTAAATTCAAGGAGGTAAATTAAATTTATGTTATTTGACCAGTTTCTTAAAATCAGATTTGAAAAACGTGAAGTCTTAAAGTTATTTTAAAATTATGAAGAAGATTTATTAGGTTTTGGTCACGTAAGTCAGTTTCGATCTCAATTAAAATGGTTGGACTTGCGTAACCGTCGGAATGATTATATTATTACATTGTTTTTTTATATACGCATAATCCTTTCTCTCCATCATATTTACGTGAACGGTTTCATTACTTTTATACCCAGGGTCGTATTCAGCGCTCTATATACACTAATGCCCTTTTAGTACCAGTCCACAACACAAAAAGTTATTTGGAATCTTTTACGCTTACAGCAATACGTCTCTGGAATTATCTCCCAAATTATATTCAAGAGGTTATAATAATAATAATAATATAATTCATTTATTTGCAAGAATGTGGGTACATAAGATTCCATCAATAAATATATTTCAATCTAGAATATATAATTACAACTTTAAGGTTAACTGGTAGAAAATGTCTTCAGACGTTAAGTTCACTTTTTGTACATTTTGTGTAATAAATATCTATACATATAATAATTTTAAATAAATAAAATTTGTTGTAAATGGCAAAATTTTTATAATCAAAAAGCTGTATGTCACAAAATTTAATTCGATTTTTAGCAGTTTTAAGTACATATTAAAAAATGTAAAATATTGAAAATCGACTGGTTAAAAAATTAAGTCAAATATTTCATTGCTATCATTCATATAGCACCCTCCCTAACTACTTTTCAGGCCGTCAAATTGTTGTTCTTATTTTAAATTTCACGCACCACTGATTTGAATATAACAATGCGATGTTTACCCAATTAGGGACGAGCATTTATCATACTATCACCAATCATCATTACTTGATGGTAATAAAAAAAACAAACTAGCTGTTTAAAGAAAACAAACGTTGTGGGGCCGTTTATGAAAGACATTTTGTTTGAAGTTACGAGTCTAGAGGTATTCTATGTCGATGGTTAGAATATAGTACACGGTATTTTGAAACACGTTGAAACGGAATGCCGTTGCATCGAGTTTCAAATTATGATTCTGAAGAAATTGCTTGAATAACTTTAAAATTTATTTTAAGTTTATCCTAGCACCGGATCGGTGCTATATATATACAGTATGTAAAGAAAACCCTGTCCTGTCCGATCGTCAAAGGCATTATTCGGTAGCTTAATAAAAATATATTTGTGTCATTATTTTATAGATACATACATTTAAAAAATATTTGTTTGATTTAAGGGGAAGTTTCTCAATTTTAGTACTTAAATAAGGCACTTTAAACTGCGTTTTTTTTTTTATTTTAATAAAAATAATTATTTTATTATTTAATGTCACTAAAACCTATATATCTCTTTCGGATCGGACAGGGTTTGCTTTAAACCCTATATATATACCGTCCAGTTAAATCCATCCATGTATCTGGTCGAAAACGAAAAGCTTTTAAGTGTAGCTAGCACTAATTAGGATTATACAAATACATGCACAACACTAATAGCATGATACATCACGTAAATAAATACTTAAAAGGAAATACATACGGAAATAGTTATATAAGTCTTAGCAGGAAGGTTTCCGTTCAACTGTTTTAATAATTAAGTTAACAGGCCGAAGCGTGCGTGACTGTGTCAATTTTAGTATAAATTACTTGATTATATAGTTCCAGAAATTCATTGTTCGTATCAAGTGTTAGTTATATAAGTGTATTTATTCATTTAAGTAGGTTAATATGTTAGATAGGACATTAAATTAAACTCTCCCTCTTTTGTGGTATAGAAGGCAAAATAAAACTAATCATATATTTTAAAATACATGATTAATATTAATATTTGCTGAGTATTAGTAAAAATATTTTTGAAGCAAGTTTTTTTTTTCAGCTAAGGTAGCTGATAGATTGGATTGTTTCCATCGTCGGCACTTGGTGAAACTGCATTTTAAATTATGTATTACAACAAAACTCACTTGTACTTCCAGTTCACGTATATTTTTTTATTTTTTTTTTATTTTATATTTTTTGGAAAATTAAAAAAAAATATATATACGTGAACTGGAAGTACAAGTGAGTTTTGTTGTAATACGTAGCTGATAGAGTTACGCATATGCATCATTGATATTTTTGGTGTCTATGGGCGATTGTTTCTCTTTCTATCAGGAGAGCGATCTGCTTTTTTATTGACAAAGAGGACAAACGGACAGAATGCTCACCTGAAGGTAAATGATTACCGCCGCCCGTGGACAACTACACTATCAGAGTGCTAAGTGTGAGTTTTTCTTTTCGCATTCGATCGTGAGCGCGTTTGGAGTTTACTAGGAATTTGTATGTGATTTGTACAGCGCCACCTAGTGGTAAACGTGAGAAACCAGTTTACCACTAGGTGGCGCTATACAAATCACATACAAATTCCTAGTAAACTCGAAACGCGCTCACGAGTTGCGTTGCCAGCCTTTTAACACAGGTTCCACACAGGAGTAGTGCAGGACAAAAAGTGCCTCGAGAATCGCACAGTTGTGGATTTCCAGACACTGAGATGGTGAAATTTTGATTTTTTTCACGATGTCCGATGGTGAAATTCTGTGGCAGGATTTTGTCTATACAGCTCCTCGGAACACTCCTTACGTAGATCCGGTAGAAGATGCAGGGTGAAGCCGCATCTCTACGTAATTCCAAAGAATCAAGCTTGTTTGCCATCTTATAAAAAAAACGAAGTAAGGAAAGATGTCATCCACATCACCTTAAAGCTTGATCATATACCACTGCTTTTCTGCTTTGCACATACATTTCTGGCCCGAACAGTAAACCTGGAATAATTTCCCTTATAGATGTTTTCAAGGAGCTTTGTCATGGGTATTTTTAAGGGGAGGATTAACATTTTCTTCAGAGCGGCTGGCTCTTTTTGTTGCTAATGTCCGTAGGCAGTAGTGAAAACTTTTTATCACGTTGGCAATTGTCCGTATGTTATCAATTTCTATAAAAAAAAACAATACCGTGTTTTTTTTTAAAGTAATACTTCTTTAGACGCAATCTGAGGCTAAGTTTTTAGGACGGAAATAACATGTGCTGCAGTTTCTGGTATTTAAAAATAGAATAATACAAAAGATAATACAGTTTATAACAAACATTGACTGAATCTTGAGTTTTATTTTTAAAATATATCTATTTAATAGTTACCAAACCAGCCAGGTTAAAATGGTGTAATCAAAGAGATTTAACTGCAACTTTTCCCCCGACCTATATAAATTTTATTATTATCTGTATTTATCTTTTATCTTCTGGTGGTGTACCTAATGAAAATATTGAAACAAAATGTACAATTATACATTTTGTTTAAAGACGTACGTACGACGTAAGACCATGTAATGAAAAAAAATTACAAATCTTGTCTTATTCACTCTTAATATCTTATCTTATTCACTTACTAGCTGTTGCCAGCGACTTCGTCCGCGCGGACTTCGTTTACTCCGCACAGCTCCTACCCCGTAGGTGATAGCGTGATAATACGTAGCCTATATGTTGACCCGACCTGTTAGTAATATTCATGCAAAATTTGAAGTAAATGTCCATGCAGTACTTTTTGAGTTTACTCCGGACATACATACAGACAAACAGACAAAAATTCTAAAAACTATATTTTTGGCTTTGATATCGATTGTAGATCACGCCCCAAGTATTCTTTTAAAAAATTATTCATTGTACAGTTTTGACTTTCCTGCGATTTTATTATATGTAAGGTTAAAAAAATGTTTTGTATGATTTAGAACATTATTTTGTACAAACTACAAACATCGTAAAACAATGAACACAGAAAAAGAATTATTCAATTTGGTGCATTTATTTCAAAGTGAATATCTTTAAGCCGGTATCCACGAAGAGGATATCAGAGTAACAACCAGTGCACCCATGATTAGCTGAAGATAATAACGGCCGGTTTCCGAAACGCAAATTAATTTTAACAAACAATTATTAATTTATATGTAACAGATCTTTTACTTGTAAAAATTATGTTAAACACAGATTAATTGCAATGTGGCAAGCTTAACCGTGCACTTATTCGATCCTGGGAAACGTTGTTTGTATCAGAAAACAAAAACACACGATTTCCTCAACACAGGAATGGTTCAATTCCTTGGACCTCATGTGGTCCATGCCGCTGACACAGGACCCATTAGACCGCAGAGGCGATAATATATATTATTTTCATACCGCAACATAAATAGCAATGCACCGTTAACATCTTCAGCGTCTATTTAATCTACAGTTGCTATCCGTCCGGGTTTCCCAGGATTTGTCCTAGTTTAGGAGGCGTCCGGGGAGCGTACGAGTGGAAGAAATTCGAAATTCGGGCACAGGCGATCGCTAATGTTAAAAAATACCCTTCTTCTTCGCAACTTAAACATTACGAGAGTTATTATGCTGGCAGGCATCGGAATAATAAAAACCGGCCATTAATTCAAATGTTGATTTCTTGTGCACTGCGCAAGAGTCGAATGCATTGTCCACACGCAATACTCACGGGTGACAACGGCTTATGAATAATTAGGACTGATTTTTTATTTTATTATGTATGATAGTAAATACGCTGATGGCTCTCCTGATGGGAAAGGAATGCCTATAGACGCCAGAGGGCTTTAACAAAGTTATAACGTAAAAACCACAAACCACACAAATATGAATTGATACTAATAGACACGGTGTTGGGCGCATAATATGTAGCCACGCATATGAGCAAATGTGTATAAATGTCAAACGCTTTTAGATATATAATATGGTTCAAAATAGAAATATGACATATTGTGCTACTTTGTTGTGTCGAATACAAAGCTAAAGCTTAAAGAATACCTCTGGAGAGCTTTTTTATATCATAAGCTAGCAAACAAGCAGATGGGTCTCCTGATGGAAAGAGTCAACCATCGCCTATAGACACCAAAGGTATTAATGGTGCGTTGCTATCTTGTGGCGAGGTCTAATGCCACATGCATAAGTTTACCGGCTACCTTACACTCCAAACCGGAACACGACAGCGTCAAGCAATTATATTGCGGCAGGAATAGACAAGGCGGTGGTACCAGACCTGGGCGAGACAATGCAGAACTCTTCCACCTAGTAGGCACGATGGTAGTGACTCATATAGCCAACTGGTCACCTTTTACGACCTGCCTGGCAGAACGGCAGTTGGCCTATTCTTTAAAGGAGCCCGGGACCAACACGGGGAAAAACGATGCTATTATTTTCTAAACCGCAATAATGAAATTGTCTGTATTAGAAATTAATAACTGTATGTACAAAAATATTTTAAACAGTAAAGAATGATGAGGGTCCATACATAGTTAGCCTAAAAAGCAATGCATGTTGGTAAATGCTTATCGTATCGTCATACATCATTAAAAAATACGGCCGATTGGCTACACGTGTCACTAATATACTGACAGTAGGTTTCTTCATTGCTTTGCCCGGGTCTGGTACCACCGCCTCACATATTCTAGCTACATAGCATCAGTGCTTGTCACTGTCGTAGAAAAAAGTATCTTCACGCCTGTGTCCTTGAAGATGAAGCGGTACAATCAGCGTACTCACCATCAGCCGAAGATACTTAATCCCATAATGTGATAGGTGGTATGCCTATTGCTGACCGAGCACTTATTCAATCTCAAAACATTGTTTTTATCAGAAAACTGTAAAAGCATATTCTTTTCATCATGTCATTGCCTGACTCGGGAATCGAATCCTATATTATATCCTATCCTACCGCCCCGTTGGTCGAGTGACTGACTGAACTGACTACGCGATCAACAGGGCTCGGGTTCGATCCCCGACGAGGACAAGCATTTGTGTAATGAGCATTAATATTTGTATTTCCGGGTTTGGGTGTTTATTAAATATATTCTAGTATTTATATATGTATTTCTATGTATTAGTATCGTTGACTAACACCCATAACACAAGCAAATAATTTTCTTACTTTGGGGTTAGATCAGTAAATGTAGTTTGTCCCGTGAATATTTATTTATTTATTTATTTATTATTTTATCCTATATATATATCAGATAAAAATGTATAAAAACTGTGAAATAGAAACACTGAAGCGCCTCAGATTAAGGTGTGGTGGATTAGTTGCGAGGTAAAACTTAAAATATCTGGTCACATTTCGAGTCTAGCACAACGGAGTAAGAGGATCGCCAAATTGCAAAGAAAACATTTTCTTCTTTCTCACTCCTCCTAGAGCGCATCTGAATTTTCTTTTTTAAAGGAAATTAGGTAAGAATAACA
Organism: Apodemia mormo; assembly: GCA_036924255.1. NCBI lineage: Eukaryota > Metazoa > Arthropoda > Insecta > Lepidoptera > Riodinidae > Apodemia > Apodemia mormo. Next base: position 2,141,830 of record JAUPFN010000029.1, read on the forward strand.
AAAAAACTATAATCTGACAATTTTTACAATACAAAGTTATTGAATTTTTTTTAACCTACACAAACAATGTATGTTTAAAAACATCCAATATTTTTTTTACTATCCTAAATAAAGGGCTTCATATAAAAGGCTTGGTGGAGAGCTTTAACAGCGTGCGAGGTATACCTCCCTCTCATGTTAACCTGATGCAGTCGTGTAAATTCCAAAATCCCCCGTTGGGCTCCCGTATACCCCGCTTATCATGAAACTGATCGCATCTACATTAATTGCATATCTACCTAAGTCTTCTTATTCATTAGCTAGATTATCATTGTAACCATATTAAACACTAGCTGCAGCGTGCAGCCCGCTGCATTATAATAGTTTTTGGTGAATCCCGCGGGATCTCCTCATTTTTCCAGTAGTCTATATGCTATACGAGGTCACCGTCTACCTGTGTGCCAAATTTCAATTAAATCCGTTCAGTAGTTTTTGCGTGATTGAGTAACAAACATCCATCCAAACATCCAAACTTTCGCATTTATAATATTTACATTGATTAGCTAGCGTTAAAATTTTATTTTACAATAGAAGCATAGTTATTATATATCTTAGAGCATTATTAATGAACAAATTACAAGGAAGCTTTGTTATGTCTCTGATATTGAAATCCGCATACGTTAGTTTTTATCATAAAAACTCGGTCTATGTTTATATACATAAAGCCAACTACAAGATTGAAGCGAGGTCATGAAACTAGACTATTTAGCTCGAATATTTACTAAACTAGGTGATAGAGTTCTAGAACTTCTCCTTCATGCTATATACTGTAACCCCTTCCAAAGTGTTGCAGTTTGTATAGCCACTGACCAGGTGTTTTATATTTTAAACGTGCTATTTAAAAAAAAGATAAAAAGTCAATGAATGTGGAGGAAGCGAAACAAGCCTGCGATCGTGCAAATCGTGATGTATGGCACTCGATTCTCTCTGTCTACCCCGTAAGGGATCTGGCGTGAATATGTATGTATGTATAAAATGTCAATTTTTAAAAAAATGTTTGTAAAATATGTGTTACGTACAATACAGATCTTATATTGCCGTCAAATTATCTAGTCAGTAGACGGCATCGCTACTGGGGCGTTTTTGCTAAGAAAAATTGATAACGGAATGACATTTCACAGAGTAGCGACAGTGGTTCCGCTTTTGTCTACTGACTAGATAAGGTGGTGGTGCCATAAATTAAACAGAAAATGTTTGTTGTAAGCAATAATATCTGTAATTCAAGTGATTTTTACAGTAAAGCCACGGGTACAGGTTTCATTACATTTTTATTGTATAAAGTCTGGTAGTTTCTCGTATTAATACATTCTCAGGATTTATAGCCAAACGAGCCCTTAATTCATGTTCTCGTCTCAATATAAAGAAATATCCTAAACGGCACCTCGAAGAACTTGACGTTACAATTATTTTTAGGTCTTCGATTACAGTAATATCACTGGAAAAAATATACAAATTAATATAACCAAGCTAGGTAGTAGAGATCTAACTATCTGGTAGAGTTCTGCATTGTCTAACCCAGGTCTGGTTTTACCGCCGCTTTACCTATTCCTGCCTTATTAGCGTCGGAGCCTGTCACTGTCGTATTCCGGTTAGGAGGGTAAGGTAGCCGTTAAACTTATGCATGTGGCATTAGATCTCGCCACAAGATAGCAACACACAATTAACATCTTTGGTGTCTATTGGCGATGGTTGACTCTTTCCATCAGGAGACCCATCTGCTTGTTTGCTATCTTATGTTATAAAAATAAAAATAACCTCAATGTAAGCTAATTATTTCCTTGTAATATGGGTGCTAATTAACGATACTAATATGTAAAAATGCATATATAAATATTCTAATATAACACTAAACACCCAAAACCAGTATAAGAAACATGACACTAACTACACAAATACCTTTTTTTATTGCAAATCGAGCTAAAGCCTTATTAATTGCATTCCCAGAGTCGCGTATCACTTGATCATCGCGATGGCAAGGAATACCACTTTACCTTTTTCCGTCACAATAAGATCAATATTTCTCAATGGAAACTGGAAAAAAATATTAGTAGCTTGACTAGTAACATTTAGTTTTATACTGCTACTAGCTGTGCCCGCGACTTCGTTCGAGAGGAAAAAATTCTAAAAAAAAACCCGCATAGTTCCCGTCCCCGTGGGATTTCCGGAATAAGAACTATCTTATGTCCTTTCTTGGGTCGCAAACTATATTTGTACCAAATTTTATTCAAATCGGTTCAGTGGTTTGGCCGTGAAAGCGTAACAGACAGACAGAGTTACTTTTGCATTTATAATATTAGTATGGAAGTATGGACTAGTATGGATAGTATGGATAAGTAAGTCCATAAATATGAACTTGTCGTTATTAAATAAAATTATACTAAAGTACTGTAAAAACTGTATTTTAAATTACTATGTCGATGATTTTAATACGTCGTTTAACTGGCTTTCGACGCAAATTAATTAGGTAAAAACTATAGACATATTTAATCAAAAAACCTGAAATATATCAGCTACAATATTAATTTAATTGAATCCAAGGCCATTTGGCAATTATCTAATTAAAATAAATTGACATTCTACATTAACCTTTCTTTGATATTTATATTTTATTATATTTAAATGTAATGAGTGAACACACTTTTGAAATTAAATTTAGATACACTAATTTATTTTACACACTTTAGCTATTTCATAACTTTGGAAATTATTATGATTTTCTATATTTGCGATTTCTATGTTTTCTACATTCCTTAAATTAAGTTGTAAATTAAGTTACCTTTTAATAATTAATTACTCTTAAACTGTAAATACTTACGTAAGTAAGTACTTTTTAATAATCAGATAAGTCTTCAACAGCAAATTTGACACTATACCATAAAAACGTAATGTAACGAAGATATTTTTTAAAAATAATCAATTTATAAATAAAATAACCGACACATTTTAAGTCGCTTAATGTGAAAAGGTGAAAAAAATTGACAAATCGGGCATATATCCAATTACAGGTAAGTTATATTTTCCTGAAAAATAACTGTTTAGACAAATTAAATTATATTATTTAATATTTGCAAATGACTAAAATTCTTAAAATTAAATTATATTATTTAATCTTTGCAAATGACAATAATTCTTAAAATTAAATGAAGCAAACACATACATAAATCGAAATAAAAACAATGACTATAATGTTTACGTTTCGTAAAACAAAAATTATTTATGTATTGACAATCACATGACCTGTCTTTCCTTACTTTCAATTTGATCGTTCATGGTCACCCTATTCCCCCACTGCACAATCGTGAGCGCCGTCGCGCTAGTCCAAGCTGTGCCGTGTGCCTTGAAAGTGCTTTTTGTAATTTTTGTGTTAACTCTTGGTTTATAAATATGCAGTAAGGTAATTAATTTTGTTAAAATTCTATTTTAAATCAAGTATTCTTGCACACATTTTTAGTAATTTTTGTGTATTTTTTTTTTAAATTATACTACATATTTTAAATTTTCTAAAATAAAAATTCTTTTTCACTTTTTTTATTAAATCATTCTTTTTAATATTGTTAATTTAATATATTTTTTAAATTTTCGTAAAACAGATTTGTTTTTTCTGAACAATCTTTTTTGCACATTTAAAGTGTTAATTTTTGTGTTTTAAATCTCAGTTTATAAATATGAATGAAGGTTGTTTCAATTTTGTTTAAAATTATTTCCTTTGTTTATTTTATTAACGGCGGGTTTGCAAAACGCAAATTAATTTTAACAAGCAATTAATTTGTGTTTAACAGATCATTTGCTTGCAAAAAATAATTCAAACACAGATTATTTAATTGTAAAAATTAATTTGCGTTTCGAAAACCGGCCGCAAGTTTCGTATGTTTTCTATCAGCTGTCTTTAATTAGATTATCTATATAAATATATGCGCAACAAAAACACTGTATACATATTTAAGAAAATTTGGCATACTTATAAGAAAATTTGGCATAAAGCAGAAAGTTAAAAAAATATATTCACGTCTGTGTTCCCGAAGGGGTACGCAGAGGTACAATCAGTACACCCACAATTAGCCGAAGATACTTAATCCCACAATATGATAGATGGCAAGTCTATCGCTAACCGGGCACTTATCTAATCGAGGGCAACGTAGTTTTTACCAGAAAACTGAAAAAAAACGCATTTTTAATTTACCCAAGTCAGAAATCTAACCCGAGACCTCATATGGTCAACACCGACGCCGGACCACTAGATCGGAGAGATGCAGTAAGCTAAAACAAAAATAACGTTTACTAACTGCAACGTGCAGCCCGCTGCATTATAAAAGATTTTGGAAAATCCCCCGGGATCACCTAATTTTTTCGGGATAAAAAATTTTATGTGTGCTATTTCAGGTCATTATCTACATGTGTGCCAATTTCATTCAAATCCGTTCAGTAGTTTTTGCGTAATTGAGTAACAAACATCCATTCATCCAAACATTCGCATTTATAATATTAATACAGATTTACAAAAATATGGGTCTTAAATGTAATTGCATAATATTATATTTATAGCTACTAGCAGTTCCCGCGACTTTGTATGGATTTAAATCTCGGTTTTAATTTATTTTACACGGAGACTGTCATTTTCGTGAAGCCTTAGTAATAAAATAAAATATATACCAGTGAAAGCCCCGTTAAAATTAAACATACAAACAAATATTTATAAAAGCTTTTTTTGTTTAAGTAACGCATAAACAATATGAATATTCCCTAAGTAAAAGGCTATTATTCTGAAGTTACAAATAATTCTATTTCCTTTATACGCAAAATACATACCAGATATAAAAACTGTAAGGTCGAATTTCGACCACTATAAACAATCACTAGCTACAATAATTGTATATACTTAAATTAATCGTTCTTGTTAAACGACCTCAATTAATTTCCTTTTTTACTATCCATACTTAAAATTACTAGTGTTACCGCTTGTGTCTGTCTGTTTGCGATAAACTTAAAAACCAGTCAACGGATTTTTTTGCGGTTTTCACGAATAGGTAGAGGAATTCATGAGGACGGTTTTGGTGTATATTTGTCAAGGTTTTAGGGTTCCGTACCTAGAAGGTAAAACGGAACCCTATTACTAAGCCTCCGCTGTCTGTCTGTCCGTCTGTCTGTCACCAGGCTGTATCTCATAAACCGCGATAGCTAGAAAGCTGAAATTTTTACATATTATGTATTTCTGTTTAACCGCTATAACAACAAATACTAAAAATAAAAAATAAAATATTATCGGGGGGTCCCCATTCAATAAACGTGTTTTTTTCGTATTTTTTTGATATGATGGTACCGAACCCTCCTTGCGCGTATCAAACTCGCACTCGGCCATTTTTTTGTATATATTACCCGTATGAAGCCGGAGCGGGTCGCGAATAATGTTATATATGCAAAAGTGTCTTGTCTATCAATTACGCTTTCGTGGTTAAACCGGTAAACCGATTTTGATAGAATTTGGCAAGGAAATAGTCAAAAACATTAAGTTTAAACATAGGTTACTTTTTTCTGAAATCTACCCCTAAGGGGCTGAAAATAGGGGAATGTTTGTGTGTAAGGTTATATTAATGACGTATTATTTTGTAACAAAATAGATTTTACACTTTCAATCGTCGGCACTTGGTGAAATTCCATTATTTTTAGTTGAAACTAGTTTATCACTCACTTGTACTTTTATTTCACTATTATTATACACTAAATTATTTAATTTTATCGACCGGTTTCGCTTTTTAAAGCATCTTCAGGACGTAATATTCTTTAACAAAACACTAATGAAAGGTACGTTAGCATTTGTCTCAAGAGGCCTCAGTTTTGATCCCCAGGTCAAGTATTACATGCAACATACATATCTGCACGGCAGATCGCTTATAGAGTAGGAGGTCACAATCCTTGTAGATTTGTCTCGCTTCGTCCATATTCATTAGTCTCTTCATACAAACATACCGATTGCAAAGACTCTTCACAGTACTCGATCAATCTGATCATGATAGGTCAGTCTTGGCACAGAATACTTAGAGATTAACAGAAGTCAATGTTAAATACAAGTAATATCCGTGCACAGCACACATAGACGCCTCTCACGGACGCGATATCTCCGACTGGTGCGTAACAAACTGTCCCGAACCATTCCGAGATATCGCGTTCGTGAGAGGTGTCTATGTGTGCGTTGCTCGAATATCACATGTATGTAGATTGACTACAGTTAGTTTCCAGTATACTGTGGTCTTGGTCTTCCCCGGTGCACGTGGTGTCTACATACTTCCATATTTTTTTTATTATACTAGTTCCTCTAACATAAGATCAGAGCCTTTGCTATTCCCCCGTGTTGGTCCCGGGCTCCTTTGAAGAATAGTTTGAACACTGAATATCGTCGGCACTTGGTAAAACTCCATGTTAACTTATATTTATATCGTATTAAAAGCACTTGTACTGTTTTACTTGACTTTTTTAATTATTAAAACCAACCGGTTTCGCGTTTTAACGCATCATCAGGGCAAAAGTTATTATTGTTTAGTACAATTGACAATTTGACAATTAACAATATATACTGAAGGTAGTATGAACATTTTAAATTTAAAATTATATTTCACAATATCGGTGTTACCCACACATCATAATTACCCTTTTAAGCAGGGAGAATTGTGTATAGTAATTTATTAATTCAATAGTATGTCGATGTCAATAGTGCAATGTAATAGTATAATTGGATTGATTAATATGTAAAAATGTCATATAGAATCACGACATTTAATTATTTTAATTTGACATTAGAATCTATATGACATTTTTACATATTAATCAATCCAATTATACTATTACATTGCACTATTGACATCGACATACTATTGAATTAATAAATTACTATACACAATTCTCCCTGCTTAAAAGGGTAATTATGATGTGTGGGTAACACCGATATTGTGAAATATAATTTTAAATTTAAAATGTTCATACTACCTTCAGTATATATTGTTAATTGTCAAATTGTCAATTGTACTAAACAATAATAACTTTTGCCCTGATGATGCGTTAAAACGCGAAACCGGTTGGTTTTAATAATTAAAAAAGTCAAGTAAAACAGTACAAGTGCTTTTAATACGATATAAATATAAGTTAACATGGAGTTTTACCAAGTGCCGACGATATTCAGTGTTCAAAGTATAGAAACAGCAAGTACGCCTGCTTTAATCGTCTTGTTTAAAAAACTAAAAACAAAGTTTGCAAAAATAAATGAAAGTTTATGGTTCAACAGTACATGTAAGAAATATAATATAATTCCTAATTATATAGATAATAATTTGAAATGCAATAGTTACAAATATTATATTAACAGTTTTATAGATGATGTAAAACGAAAGTGGTTGGAAAAAGAATTAAGATGTCTGTATTGCCAGCGCAACAATTTAAGTACCCATATCAAAGTTGCCCATATGGAGCTTCATACCAGATTACATAACATAGAACACGATATACTTTTGCGGGATATACATGAATTTTGCAAATCTTTATCATCAAAAATACATGCAAAACATGTCAAAAAGATTCAAAAACTCAAAAATAAACAAATTAACTTTATAGCACCAGAAAATATACCCCAACGTGTACATTTTTTTAAAAGGTTACATAATACTACAAATATTTATTTTGACAACAATGAAATCACCCTTCTTGAGAAAGGACCTAAATACTGCCTACCATCCAAAAATAGTAGAAGAGATCTTGAAAATTTAGCCGTGGATATAGAGACAATAAAAACAGATTTAACAACGAAACATATAATTTCAAAACAGATAAAAAAGGAATCAGAAACAAACAAAAATAATAATAGAAGCAAATTTCAAACGAAACAATGGAAAACATTAAAATCAGTTAAAAATAAAATAAAAGAGAACAATTTGATCATAACAAAAGCCGACAAAGGTAACACGTTAGTGGTTGCAACTAAAAATGATTACAACGAGAAAATCGATAATTTTTTACAAGAAGGGTCATTTGAGATATTAAGACAAGACCCCACACTGAAATATAACGACATAGTAAAAAATGCGATTCGATCAGCAAACAGTATTTTTCAACCTAGTGATATTTTCAAATATAAGGTTATGAACCCTCAAATACCTCGGCTTCATGGATACTATAAGTTACACAAACCTGGAAATCCTATTCGGCCGGTTGTATCTTATACGGCGGCTCCAACTTATAAGTTAGCATTAACTACAAATAGTATTTTTAAAAAACTTACTAAATTTAAGCCACAACATACAATAAAAAATAGTTTGGATTTAATAAATAAAATTAAAGATATTGAAATACCAAATGATGGAATTTTAGTCTCATTTGACGTTAAAAATCTTTTTCCGAGTGTACCAATTGAGGGTTGCAAACGTGCGGTTCAAAATATTTTGGAAAAAGTAAAAGTGGAACCACAAAAAATAATTGACCTTAATCATATATTTGAAGTGTGCTTAGATCAAAACTATTTTATATACGACGATAAAATTTACAAGCTAGTGGAGGGTCTAGCGATGGGAAGTCCACTGTCACCGTTGTGTGCTGATATTTATATGGATAGTATTGAAGTACAGATACTTGGGGAGGAGATGTCAAAAAAGCATATCAGATACTGGTATAGGTATGTTGACGATGTTTTGTGCTTATGGACGGGGCAAAAACAAGAACTTATTAAATTTCTTGACCTTTTAAATTCATATGACCCTCGGATTCAATTTACAATGGAAATCGGTGATAAAGAAATACACTTTCTAGATTTAACTATTAAAATAGAAGAACAAAGGCACCATTTCAATATTTACAGAAAAGACACATACACGGACAACATCATACCAGCGGACTCTAAACATCCACCCAACCATAAATATGCAGCATTTCATGCGATGGTCCAAAGATTGCTGACAGTACCATTGTCAAACAATAATTTTCAACAAGAATTAAAAACTATCAAAGCAATCGCGGTGAACAATGGCTACAAGTCCCAAATGATTGATGCCTTAATTAAAAAGAAGCGAAAAAATCTTGTACTTCCCTCCATATACTCTGGCCACAGTAAATGCAATAACAAAAAAGAGGAAAAGTTTATGAGGATACCATTTTTAGGTAGAATTTCACATACCTGCGCAAGATTAATTAAAGACTATAAGCCAGCTTTCTACACACAAAACTCTCTTAAAAAATTACTGTTTAATAATAAACAAAAAATCCCACAAATGGCCAAAAGTGGAGTTTACCAATTAAAATGCAGTGACTGTGATGCCACCTACATAGGACAAACAGGCAGATCTTTTGCAGCCAGAATTAAGGAACATGACAGGGGCTGGCGATTGAAAAAAGGAAATTCTGCATTCGCACAACACCTTTTTACTGAATATTTTTAATGATTAATGTATAAGTTACACCTTTTTTTTTTTTTTTTTATTATTATGTTTTTGTTTTTATTATTGTTATTACTTTATTCTTTATATAATTTGAATTAATAATTACGTCTAACTGACATTCAATAATGATAATTTAATACTAGAATTCGAATAATTATTTTATATTAATCTTATATGGGAAATGTATCACGACATTTAATTATTTTTATTTGACATTAGAATCTATATGACATTTTTACATATTAATCAATCCAATTATACTATTACATTGCACTATTGACATCGACATACTATTGAATTAATAAATTACTATACACAATTCTCCCTGCTTAAAAGGGTAATTATGATGTGTGGGTAACACCGATATTGTGAAATATAATTTTAAATTTAAAATGTTCATACTACCTTCAGTATATATTGTTAATTGTCAAATTGTCAATTGTACTAAACAATAATAACTTTTGCCCTGATGATGCGTTAAAACGCGAAACCGGTTGGTTTTAATAATTAAAAAAGTCAAGTAAAACAGTACAAGTGCTTTTAATACGATATAAATATAAGTTTGAAGAATAGGTCTTCTGCCGTTCTGCCAGGTAAGTCGTAAAAGGCGACCGATTTGCTATACGAGTCATTAACATCGTGACTACTAGGTGGTAGAGTTCTACATTGTCCCGCCCGGGTCTGGTACCACCGCCTTACCTATTCCTGCCGCAATAGCGTTAGTGCTTGTCACTGTCGTGTTCCGGTTTGGTGGGTAAGGTAACCGGTAAACTTATGTATGTGGCATAAGACCTCGCCACAAGATAACAACGCACCATAAACACTTATGGTGTCTATAGGCGATGGTTGACTCTTCCCATCAGGAGGTTAGGTTTATTTTGATGATTTTTACATATATTTTTATTTATTTATTTATTTATTTATTTAACTCTTTATGTACAAAAACAACATATCATCTAACACTAATTGGATAAAATATTATACATAGGCGTGCTTATCTCTTTAAGAGATCTCTTCCAGCAAAACCTGTACAAGGACAGATGTTGTAGAAAGATTACTACAAAGCAGGTAAGAGTACATTAGTGTTTATCACATACAAGCATAAGTTCATGCAAATAATATATATGTATAAATAAAAAAAAGGACTAAACTGATTAATTAATTTTAACATCCATACATCACAGCGAAAAATCTACAGACAAAGATTGAGCTAGGTAGTTAAGGCAAATAAACAAATATATACATATATATCCGAGCGATCGCCAAAATTCGACCATAGACTAAATAATAAAACTTCTATAATCTTGACAACTGGCTTTAGCCGAAAAGAAAATAGTATTCATTCATGTGTGTGTATTATTATGTATGTCACAAGAATGTAGTGTGTGTAACATTTACTTTTATTAATTTATTTCTAATGCATTTGATTATAATTAAGAAGAGCTGACTGGATATTGAAATAAATCGGTATATGAGCCTGAAAATTAGTTTAAAAATAACGTACGTAATTGGCACTGAAAACAACATAATTTTTATATTTGACACTGAAATCAACATAATTTTTAACTTTTAAAAAACTTGATTTGATTTTAATTTTTAAATCGGCATTCGACGTAATTTTTTAAATACCAGAATATTATAGAAGGTCAAACAATTATTGGTTAAAAAATTTCAAAGTTACGACAAAAATACTTTTTAAATTTTTTTAACGATAACTGCCCAACGAATAAACCAATTTTGATACAATTTGCATTTAACGCATTTTTTTGAGGAATAAAGCTGATTAGATTTCGTACTCAATCGGTACATTAATTTAGACATTATTTAAAAAAAATACTGTTCTGCCAAAAAAATTTTTGAGAGTTTTTCAAACAAATTCAAAATCCCCTGAGTCGGAGGGTATTTTGAGTTTTAGTATGCGTGGGAATCTCTTTTAATAAATAATAGTTAAAAAAAACTACGCTTTTATCTTAAATTTGAATTAATTATTTAAGAATAGTGGAAGTTAAGTTCCGCCGTGTTGGTCCCGGCCTCCTTTGAAGAATAGGCCAACTGCCGTTCTGCCAGGCAGGTCGTAAAAGGCGACCACTTGGCTATCGTGTCACTAACATCGTGGCTACTAGGTGGTAGAGTTCTGCATTGTCTCGACCGGGTCTGGTACCACCGCCTTACCTATTCCTGCCGCAATAGTATCAGTGTTTGTCACTGTCGTATTCCGGTTTGGAGGGTAAGGTAGCCGGTAAACTTATGCATGTGGCATTAGACCTCGCCACAAGATAGCAACGCACCATTAACATCTTTGGTGTCTATAGGCGATGGTTGACTCTTTCCATCAGGGGACCCATCTGCTTGTTTGCTATCTTATGATATAAAAAAGAAAAGTTACATAATTTAATCAGCAGAAAATACTGACACAAACCACAATCACCAAAATATATTTTGAGTTTTAGTATGCGTGGGAATCTCTTTTAATAAATAATAGTTAAAAAAAACTACGCTTTTATCTTAAATTTGAATTAATTATTTAAGAATAGTGGAAGAAATTTGAATAAAGAATAGTGTTAATAAGACACAATGTATTCCATTGTAACAACACTCCACACTTTTTTCAAAATGGAATACATTTTTTCTTATTTACATATTTAAGTCTTTATAAAAACGTGTTTTTTAAGTTTTTCAACAATTATTATTTTTAATTTTTTAGTAAGAAAATAGTTGATCGGTTAAACAAAACCAAATCGCTTATGCTGAAGATCCTGGTAATAATAACAGGACTAACTATTTATATTATTGCATTGTCATGAGTCCTTGATAAGACTGCAAACTTTCTAATTTATCCGATGATTTAAAGTACGTCGCCTCTGTGGTCTAGTGGTCCAGTGTTGGAGTTGACTACATTACATGAGATCCCGGGTTCGACTCCTGGGTCGAGGTATTTAATAATGTTTTTTTTCAGTTCTCTGATAAAAAACAACGTTGCCCGGGATTGGAAAGTGCCCGGTTAGCGATAGGCTGATCATCTATCACATTGTGGGTATCTTTGGCTAATCGTGCACTTGTACCTCTGCCTACCCCTTCGGGGATACGGGCATGAAGATACTTTTTTTTTTTTAATTTAAAGTAGTGAAAACTATGTTTAGTTTCCGGTACATACATACAAACATACGAACTAAAAGCGTGCGAAAAAGTATGTTAAAAGTCCTGTAAATTGTCGTTACGAACTGCCTGGTAGGAAAACAGATAGTCTTTTCGTTGAAACGTACTTGGAATTCGCGAGTTCCAGTTCGTACTTAGAAGGATTCGCAGAAAAAACTAACAGAAAACCACTGGATTCTTTTATTTTTTGCTTTTTGATTCTAACGCAACTGCAAGACCTCTGGTATGCGGATGTCCATGGGCGGCGGTGATCACTTACAATCGGATGCACCTCCTGCTCGTTTGCCCCCTCTTCTACAAAAAAAATCGGTTGTCTGTAAAGTTGGTTTACAGACGATAGTTGAACGTGACAACGTCTTAAGAAAATACTAATGGAATGGTAGCATTTACGGAACGCCTCAGAGCGAGGTAACGCCGCATGAGTCATGTTTTTTCGTGCGTGCAGCCAGCTCTATCGAATTATAAGACGTTGTCACGTCAAAAAAAACATACAAAATTTTGTACGTAGAATATTTATTATTCCAAATATTCTTAACACCATACTCTTTACGAGAGCTTACGAGTAACACCTAACTCTTATTGAAATAATTTTCGTTAATCCACAGACTAAAAACAATATAGATGCAAAATAATAAAAACATAAATAAAACTTATATCCAAACTATTTACGAATTCATTAAAGACTTTTTATTATTGTATATTAAATTCGCACTTTACGCCTTAATAATTTATTTGTTATTTTATTACATTGATTATTATTTTGGCAGTGTTTTATAAGTGTTTTAGATATGTGAAGTGATAGTGCTAAGAACTTATTTGTGATTAAAACGAGTTCTTTCGGATTCTTTGAGTGAGTTCGGTAAGTGTTTTTAATTATTTAACAATATAAGTTCGAATATATACAGAAACAATTTTTAACTACACGATTAATACTAATCCTACTTTTACTAATCTATATTAATTAATTAATAAATAAATATTTACGGCACAAATTACACTTACTGATCTAACCCCAAGCAAAATATTTGCTTGTGTTATGGGTGTTAGTCAACGATACTAATACATATAAATACATATATAAATACCAGAATATATTTAACAAACACCCAAACCCGGAAATACAAACATTTATGCTCATCACACAAATGCTTGTCCCCGTCGGGCATTGAACCCGAGCCCCGTCGATTGCGTAGTCAGGGTCGCTAACCACTCGACCAACGAGGTGGTACGAATTAATTATCTGTAAATGCCAAAGGTTGGGTGTTTGGATGGATGGATATTTGTTACTCAATTACGTAAAAACTACTAAATAGATTTAAATTTAGCACACAGGGAGATAATGACCTGGAATAGCCCATAGGCTACTTTTTGTCTCGAAAATATTAGGTGATCCCGCGGGATTCACCAAAAACTTTTATAATGCCTAACCGATTTGGATGATATTTGACATGCATATAGATGGTGACCTGAAATAGCACATAGGGTACATTTATTCCGAAAAAATAAGTTATTCCCGTGGGATTCACCAAAAATTGCTATGATGTAGTAAGCTACAAGCTGCAGCTAGTAATTAAAAAGTGTGTTGTGTAATATTTACCACTCGTTACTCTGCCAGCCTTGTAATTAATTAGGCTTGTAAAATTGCATCAATATTACATACTAAAGTTCATCCCCTATTTAAACCAGCTAGGGGTTAATTTTTGAAAAAAAAATAGCTTATGTTTAACTCCAGATTTTCAGCGATCTCCATGCAAAATTTTAGCAAAATCAGTGGGGTGATCACGTAACTCGCAATGCGAAATTATCGTGACTGTTTAGTTATTGCAAGACACATAACAGTGGTACATTAGTGGTAGTCGTTGCCGCTTGATTAGTTCTGATGCTGTGACATTGCAAAAAGTGCATCTAGTGACCAGCAAGCAATTGGCGACGTTTTTGACGATTTTTTCATTACGTTTAAGAGTCATCGCTGATCGCTGGCGAATTGTAAACGTTAGATGATACGCCTACGGTTTAGTAGCTTAGCCGCGAAAGCGTAACAGACAGATACACACAGAGACTTTCGGATTTATAATATTAGTATGAATTCCCAAATAGATGTTCAATTGTTTGCACCTCTGCCTTCGGGCACAATACGTGAATTGACAAAGCCATAAGCTTTTGCAATGTAATGAAAGAAAAAGCGTTGCAACAGTGATGTAACGGTGTCGATAATCGATACTAATTCGATTCGATGCGGTTGTATCAGTTTCTGTTGAGTAAACATTACGCATTTTAAATTATGAAATTATTTCGAAACATTATTTTATTTTTTATATTATAATTTATTATTAAATTTTATTAAATATAAAAAATCCCTGAACAATTTACACGAATTGAACGTTGCGTATTTTAAACACAAAATGTTATAAAACAGTATTATAGTTTAGTGAATAGATTTTTTTTAGATTAAATATAAATATGTATTAAAAATTTATACGAATTAATCGAATACTGAAAATATTTCGAAACAGTATATTATTTTTTATATTATATTTTAATTATTAAATATAAAAGATCCCTGAACAATTTACACGTATTGAACATTACGCATTTTAAATTATGAAAGGTTTCGGAAAAGTATTTTGTTTTTGATATTGTTTTTTAATTATTAAATTTAAACAAATATATATTCTCTGGTCAATTTACACGAATTAATCTAGCCCCAAAAGAAATCAAATTATTTGCTGATAATATGGGAGTTAGTAACGATACTAACATATACATTTATTTCAGACAACATGGCCCGTATTATAAATACCTTATAGACTAACATACATGGATATAATGTATAAGACAATGGATAATAATGTATAAGATAATAAAATCGTAGGAAAGTCAATGTATGTCCGGGGTAAACTCAAAAAGTACTGCATGGAGTTACTTCAATGTTGCATGAATATTACTAACAGGTCGGGTCAACATATAGGCTACATATTATAACGCTATCACCTACGGGGGAGCTGTGCGGAGTAAACGAAGTCCGCGCGGACAAAGTCGCGAGCAACAGCTAGTAATGTATAAGATAATTGTAACAATAATTATTATGCTTTAGATTAGGAAATTATCACTACATAGTATAAAACAAAGTCGCTTTCTCTGTCTCTCCCTATGTCCCTATATTTCAAAAATTAACCCCATGTCCCTATGTATGCTTAAATCTTTAAAACTACGCAACGGATTTTGATGCGTTTTTTTTAAATAGATAGATTGATTCTTGAGAATAGTTTTAGTATATAAACCTTTCCGATATTCCCACGGGAACAAAAGCTACGCGGGCGAAACCGCGGGCAGGTCGCTAGTATATCATATAAAACAAAATTAAATGCATGCTAGCATGGAGGTGCAAAACTCCGAAAAAATATAAAAAAATGCTACTGAATTAAAAAACTGTAATCTTATACTGATTAAAAGTTGCTGCAATAAACAGCAGCAGAGTATGTGGTTTAAATTATAAAAAACGTATATACTGATTAAAAGTTGCTGCAATAAACAGCAGCAGAGTATGTGGTTTAAATTATAAAAAACGTAAATGACCGCCCCGTTAGTAGTGGACAGTGATTAGTGAACCTAACCACGAATCGATGGGGTTCGGGTTCAAATCCCGACAGGGACAAATAATTGTGTGATGAGCATAGATGTTTGTATTTCTAGGTTTAGAATTTACTATGTATGTGACCGTATTTATATATGTATTTCTATGTATTGGTATCGTTGAATAACACCCATAACACAACCGAAAACCGGTCGGAAATTAAATATACTTAATTATTGTGAAACAGTAAAAGTGTTATTAATTAATATTGTGTTAAAATGGAGTTTCAACAAGTGCCAAGGATAAAAAGTGTAGAATATATTTAAATATTTATAAGCAACATAGCTTAAGAATTAATAAAAATAATTATTAAACAACACAGTCTAATAAATCCAGTAAATCTATATATATAAAAATCAATTGATGTTCGTTAGTCTCGCTAAAACTCGAGAACGGCTGAACCGATTTGGCTAATTTTGGTTTTGAAGTAATTGTTGAAGTCCAGGGAAGGCTTAAAAGGTGAGAAAATATAGAAAAAAAACAAGAGTAGTTAAAACGGCAGAACAACGTTTGCCGGGTCAGCTAGTTTAAAATATTAATGGTAACCCATCTAATTTACGACCGCTCAGAATGATGCTCAACTAAAACGACATGTTTGAATCTCGTAGACGTAATAAAGTGTCTTATTTAACTTGACGGTAAAGTCACAAATAAAACGAGTACGTCGCTATTCTGTTAAATTCTTTATAAAGGTCACTTGCTCAGTTAATATTCATAGTAAGAATTACCACAGAGTGAAGCAATTTTTAGAACTGTTTTTTTCTAAAATGAAATCAATTTTTGCATTAAAATAACTTAAAGTTGTGCCAGGTTGACCTTGACAATACTCGATTTTAAATTTACAAAATTACTCACTGTTCGCGGTTTTTCTCATGCTGTATTCGATTTATCTCTCTTAGGTAATTTGTTTTCGTAAATCATTTCATAAAAGCTTTTTTTAATCAATTCGATGGGTAGTTTGAATTGTGTACGGATTGATCAATTATTCAATCGTTTTTAGGAAATTATTACAAGTATTTAACTAAAATATAAAAAATAAAAGCCATAGCAAAAGTGGTGTGTTAAGTAAATAGTAGAGATGCTACGAAGTTCGGTTACTTTTCGATATTCCGCCTATCGGTCACTATCTTTGATATTCGGTATTTGGTCGAATATTGGGAACTATTTTACTCAAAAGAAATAATATTTTTACCAATAAACATAACAATTAATACTTAAAATTAATCAGAGGTAAGTTTTTACGAATAAAAACATTATTTTTATCATTTTTCGACGAGAATTATTCTTTGAACAAGCAGTTGGACAATATTTTTAGCAACATAATACGTTATACCTATTCCTGCCGCAATGGCGTCATTTCTTGTCATTCTCATGTTCTGGTTTGGAGAGGTTAACCTATAGGCTTATGCATGTATCATTGCCAACCCGCCACGCGGATAGTTACGCACCATTAACATCTTTGGTGTTCATAGGCGATGGTTTCTCTTTCCATCAGGTGAGCCATCTGATCGTTTGCTATCTTATGATATAAAAAAATCAAAGGAGTAAAAACTATAAGCATAGATTTTTTAGTTCAAACATTTAGGTTGTTAAAAATGTCAGTAAGTATATAGGTATATTGAATTTTGAAAAGCTGTAAAATTTAAAAACGATTGTCGACTGTGATCCTTCGAATGCATTGGACAAAATTTTTGAGAGCTTCATAATCGATTGGTTGAAAAACGTAGAAGTAATGTCAATTTTTTTTTTAAATTTTCCTCGTTCTTAAATCTAGTTCACGAAATTTGACGCAGTTTATTTTAAAGAGAAAAGTTGATTAGATTTTTAAATCAATTAACAATAAGAGTAAATGTTATTTTAAAAATTAGTAATTAGTAAATGTTATTTTAAAAATAGGATTTTGATATTGGAAAAGCACTAACTGTTTGAAATTTGATTCGAATTTGATTTTTAAAATGGCATTAGACGCAGTTTTTTAAGTTATAAAATGTTATAAAAGTAAATAATTTGATTGTTTGAAAAATCTCGAAGTTTTCACAGAAAAAAAACACCTTTTTCAAAACTTTTCTTTAACGGTAACTACCGAACGGATAAACCGATTTTGATATAATTTACGACATTAACTTGAACATGAAATTTAAATTTAAGGCATTAGATATTGTAATCAATTTGTATATTAATTTGTAAGTTTTTATAGAAAAATATTGTTATTACAAAATTGTTTTGAGGCTTTTTCAAAATTTCCATGTCCAAATCAGTTAATATCATCATTAACCTTTTGATCTGTCAAACCGTTCAAAAGTTATGTGATGTTTACATACACACACGTTACACACAAATACATACATACAGACATACCGATGTCATCTTGAAAATAGTCCGAAAAGATTCCTAAGATCTCAAAACGTGGAGATCTGTTGAAAAATCGATTTTCGAATATCGTGGCAACATCAGTAACTTCCTTATCTACATAGTAGCGGGAAGTTAAAAAAATATAATTAATGCAAAACAATGCGACCAATACCAACATATTTCCATAATAAGATATATATAACATTCTGATTACACCATTCTACAAGTTCGTAAAGCTATATCATTAATACTAGACGACCTTACTTTCCGTCCAGCCAGCCAAGGTTAAAATTGACAAACACACATACACCCGGACATCGCGAGTATATATTAATGTTAACTATTATATGAAAGGCCATATACTACTAATAAACACATAGTAGAGTATGCAAAAGCGTTTGAAATTATCTATATACTATTACATGAAAAAAAAAACATATATATTTACCCATTTTTAAAACAATTGCACGAACATTGGAGTATGAAAGTTACATTTCAAAAGCTTACATTATAGAGGATTGCAGAAACAGAGAAGCAGATAATTATCAGCCTATATTTAGCAAGATTATTATCAACGTATAGTATCTATCTATATATACGGTGTGTAACGAAAACCCTGTCCGATCGTCAAAGGCATTATTTGATAGCTTAATACAAACATATTTGTGTCATTTTATGGATATTGATACATTTTCAAAATATTTGCTTGATTTAAGCGGAAGTTACTCAATTTTAGTACTAAAATGAGACATTTTAAACGACGATATTTTTCTTATTTTAATAAAAAGAATTATTTCATAATCTTTTATGATGATGTCATTGATCTACCTATATGCCTCTTTCGGATCGGACACGGTTTTTTACACACTGTATATAAAAATCAATTGCTGTTCGTTAGTCTCGCTAAAACTCGAGAACGGCTGAACCGATTTGGCTAATTTTGGTTTTGAATTAATTGTTGAAGACTGAAGTCCAGGGAAGGTTCAAAAGGTTAGAAAAAATAAGAGTAGTTAAAAAGGCAGAACATTGTTTACCGGATCAGCTAATTAACTTATATTTATCAAAAATTATTATATAATATTATCAACCTATATTTATCATTGATAAATATTACGGATTAAATGGATACAGCTTTCAAGAAAATTGCTTTGTTTGTCACTGTAGCTTGCATTTACACACAGAAATACAAAGTTATACTACTTATCGATGAAATAAAATCATTTCAAGGGTAATTTTTAAACCTTGTCATCTCATTCGGTACGGTAAAACAGTACAAAATGGTTTATTTCTATTTTTTCACAATATAATATAATCTACAAATGACATTTTTGACAATAATAGGAGCGTTTGCTCATATGCGCGGCGACACGTTTCCTTTCCAATGGCGAGTCTAAGTAATCATGTGGTCTGTGATAAATATCAAAGATAATTATTATAATTATCAACTTATTAAAATACAAGTTGATAATTATCAAAAATATTTATGTCGATAATTATCAGTAACAATTATCTCTTCGATTCGATTTTACCTTTTAGGTACAGAACCCTAAGAACTACTATTATTACTACTAAGTATTTGTAAAACACAATTTTTATTTAATTTCGACATTTTTAAAAACAAATATTTTCTTAATTTGCTGTGCTATGACGTAAAAAAATTAATAACGTTCTAATAAAAAAATTAATGTATTACGAAGTAAAGCTGTGAAAGTAACAGTAGCTGAGTGGTCAAAAGTTCACAATAAAAAATAAATGTCAGTTCATTTTATATAATCTGTCAGTATTTTAGCGTCAATGGATTGTTAAAAATTGAAATGTGCGGCTGGTTTGGACAGATTGCGATTTTTGTATATCATAATTTAGCAAACAAGCAAATGGGTCTCCTGATGGAAAAAGTCAACCATCGCCTATAGACAACAAATATTTTAATGATGCGTTGCTATCTTGTGGCGGGATATTGATGTCACATGCGTAAATTTTCAGGCTAACTTGAAACTGGAACATGACAGTAATAAACACTGACACTATTGTGGTGAGAATTGGTAAGGCGGTGGTACCAGACCCGGGTGAGACAATGCGGAACTCTACCATCTGCTAGCCACGATGGTAGTTATTAGTATAGCATCGTCCCCTTCTAAACTGCTTGGCAGAATGGCAACTAGTCTATCCTTCAAAAGGAGTCCGAACCGATACGGTGGAAAATTGTAAGTTTATTCATTGAAACTATCATAAAAGCTCCATTTGCTTGCTTATTCATAAAAACAACAAGCAAGCCTTTATACTAATATGTTTGTACAATCTGATGGCCAACTCTACTATCGTGCGTTATCATTGGTCGATTCAAATAGCACGTGCTCATTGGTTAATTCAAATAGTGTGCGCTTTCCTGACTTCGGTCGCATTTAACAAAAACACTTTAAAAACAACAAAGAAAAATATCGACACGCAGGGATTGAACCTGCGACCATATCCCTAAAGCCGGGACGCTCTCCCACTGAGCTAGTGTCGACAGGCTCGGCGTGGCGAAATTCTTCTTTGCTATATGATCGATTACGTCGATTGTACTGATCGCTAGGCATATTCACATTTATAATTTTTGATCGATACTTTCGTATTTCTAATTATTTTTGTGTTATAGCACTCACCCCGTGCTCGGGAAAACTGGAAAAATTTTAAAAACAACAAAGAAAAATATATATACGCAGGGATTGAACCTGCGACCAACGTGCGACTTTTTCTTTGTTGTTCTTAAAGTTTTTCCAGTTTTCCTGAGCTCGGGGTGAATGCTATAACACAAAAATAATAACAAAAACACTCCCACAAAAGCGAGAAGAAAAAATTACACATCCAAAAACGCATCCAAAGTCGCAGGCTGATTCTAGTATAGTCTAGACAATTCAAGAATGGTTTGATAATAAGCTATCATAACCTCTTACAATGAGATGATGTAAGATGACATTTCGCGTAGGTGCTTACAGCCGATTGACCGCTTTACCTACTTCGCGAAATGGCCACCTGTTCAAACAATACTTTAAAATACAAAATGGTTGCTTACATTTACCACATAATATTTATTAACGTTTATTTATTTCTGGGTCTTGATGTTTGTAACAGTATTTATATATGTATTTCTATGTGTTAGTATCGTTGACTAACACCCATAACACAAGCAAATAATTTGCTTACTTTGGGGTTTGATCAATTTGTGTAATTAGTCCAGCATTATTATCGAAAAAATGCAGCAATAACTTGAAGTTAAATTCAACGCACAAAAAAATAAAACCACTAGCAACCATACAGAACAAAGATTAATTAAACAGATACGTAACATCGTGATTTTTGCAACACTACCAGTTCTATTACCGATAATAATTATAACTCGTGGTGATTAATTATTTTGGTCTTTATTTTTATTACATTGGTAGTTGATTAATATTGCGAACATAGTCATATATATTTAAATACTATTGCGGTGTAAAGATAACTTGTTTTTTAACTTTTTAACATTCAAAGTGTTAGAGTATTGCAACTTTTCCCTAGTGCAAAACCCCCTTAAATATATTCACATACATACATACATACACACATACATAAGCGGATGCAGGTATTTTAGAGCTTCTCAAGTTTATTTAAAAGCGCATCAGTATCATTAAGGTAACATATATGTTGCCGGGTCAGCTAGTTAGTTATAATAAAATACATAATAAATAAAAAAAGCGTTTTTTTCAGTTTTTTGAGAAACACAAAGCTACCCGGGATTGGAAAGTGCCCGGTTGGCGATAAGCTTGCCACCTATCACATTTGTGGGACCAAGTATCTTCGGCTAATCGTGGGTGCACTTGTTGTAACTCTGCCTACCCCTTCGGGGATATGGGCGTGAAGATACATAATAAATAAAAAATAAAATACATAAAATAGAGAAAAAAGACAAGCCCATAGAGTTTCTTTCGCTGGATCTTCTCAGTGCATAACCGCGTTCCGATTCGGTAGTAATTATAAAAATCAACACAAAATTTTTAAGCTTAATAAAATATTAAATGATATTTTTTTAAATATTTGCACACCATATCATGGTAGAATATGTTGTTAACTTAATTAAATTTTAATAACTTGTAACATCCATATTCTTCGAAAAAAATATTGTCATTTTATAGATTCAGTCGTTACTTTGCGGAGATCCATTGTTCAGACGAAGAAAACTAGTTATTTTTCAAATTTCCGCGAACTTTTAAGTGTACTTTTTTATGTCATAAGATAGCAAACAAGCAGATGGGTCTCCTGATGGAAAGAGTCAACCATCGCTTATAGACACCAAAGATGCTAATGGTGCGTTGCTATCTTGTGACGAGGTCTAATGCCACATGCATAAGTTTAAAGGCTACCTTACCCTCCAAACCGGAACACGACAGCGACAAGCACTGACGCTATTGCGGCAGGAATAGGTAAGGCAGTGGTACCATACCCGGGCGAGACAATGCAGAAATCTACCACCTAGTAGCCACGATGTTAGTGACTCGCATAGCCAATCGGTCGCCTTTTACGACCTGCCTGGCAGAACGGCAGTTGGCCTATTCTACAAAGGAGGCCTATAAAGGAGGACATATAAAAGAGGTATAAGAAATGGAACAAACACTGTAGATCTAACATTACTTACTACACTCAACGAGAGCCGCAGTAATGAGTACTACTGCAGCTCTCTTTGAGTGTAGTACTGTTCGTGTCTGCTGAAGACGCTTCGGTTGCGAAATAAAACGTGCATTGAGTGCGTAAATTGTATGCTTTTATGTTTGGTGCTGTCGTGGTATAAAGTGTAGTGTAAAGTGTGGTGGACGAGGATGGATTATTGTGTCGCTGGGTTCTTCATTATTTTTCAGACTTACGGTAAATTTGTTCCATTTTTATACCGCTTTTATATGTTTTCCCTTTCAGTAACATCGCAAAAGTACACTTAAAAGTTCGCGGAAATTTGCAAAATAACTAGTTAGTCTGAAATATTGTCATTACATAAGTTATATTTTGTCTATTCAGTCTAGTCTAGTCAAGTCTATTGCAGTGAAAGACAAGTTACTTTGTAACTGTGCTAAGTGGTATAATTCGTCAATTTTGCCAGTTTGCTAAACCACCTTATCTATGCACACATACACACAAACGTGGAAAAAGTTTGGTTGTTCACACGTGATAATATACACACATGAACAGTTTTTGTTTATGATTTAAGCCTGTTGTTAAATTTAAAAGAGCGTTAATTGTTTAGTCCATAGTTAGTTGAATTTCGATCAGAGGACGATCGCTAGGAATAAATAGTTTTACAGATTTATTTATATATTTATTTTTAAAGATTTTTCAACGCTTCTTTACTCGATTTCTTAATTTAATTATGTATTTTATTTATTTATTTAAAGTTCGCACACATACATTTGCAAAGGTTGACTTAACGCCATAGAGCATTATCTGCCAGTCAACCTCCAAAGAGTACAGAAAAGAAGCAATGGGTGCATATAGAAAGAAGAAAAAATTGGAACTTAATTTAGTACTTAATTTAGTAGTAGTTAAACAGTAAACACACTAATTATGTGAAAACAAAACTCACATAATAAAAAACATAATTTATTGAACACTAGCTGTTGCCCACGACTTCGTCCGCGCGGACTTCATTTACTCCGCACCGCTTCTCCCCCGTAGGTGATAGCGTGATATGTAGCCTATATGTTGACCCGACCTATTTGTAATATTCATGCAAAATTTGAAGTAAATCCATGCAGTACTTTTGAGTTTACTCCAGACATACATACAGAGAAACAAATAAACAGAAAAACAGACAAAAATTCTAAAAACTATATTTTTGGCTTCGACATCGATTGTAGATCACACCCCAAGTATTCTTTTAAAAAAATAATCAATGTACAGTTTTGACTTTCCTACGATTTTATTATATGTATAGATAACCTTTAAATTTCTCGGTATACCTTAGGCATGGAAATAATTGTTAAATTAGGTTAGCTGGTATGTTGTTAAAGTTAATTAATATTTAACAGTTATTTATTTATGTTATATTATATCAGTAGTAGCCTATATATAATAAGTATTAGAAGATAGAAGCCTATATATAATAAGTATTAAAGAATTATTATATAATAAGTATCAAAAATGCAAAGCTGTCGCGTTAGGGACCAAAACAAAGGTCCTGTCGAGTAGTTTTATGATTTTTAACAGTTATTATTATCATGAATCAAGGTAGCGAGCAAAGAAAAAAAAAACGATCTCTCAAATATTTTTAATAACATAATTATCCTATATGAAGTTAGTGGTAATTTTAGTGATACATAAAATTTTAACAGTATTTGCTTATATAAATAACAGTTGTTAATTGTTAAAAAAAATTAGTATGAAATTTAATATGTTAACTGTTAAATGACCCATGCCTAGTATACCTGCGTTATAATATGAAGCTGTCAATAATAATAACTCTATAGGTACATCAGTCGGATTCTTTTTTATTCTAATTTAAATTCACGACATGTCTTTTTTATTTTTCTTTGTCCCGTTGCTTAATATTCAAAATGCAATATACTCGCTACTGAACTTATAATTTTGAATAAAAGAATAATGTTATTTTCAAACGACTTCTCAAAACAAAGTAATCAATTCAGCTATATGTGTTTTTATGTTTGCTGCCTCAGAACTTAGTTATTTATGAATTAGTAATAATTAACGGGATCTTACCGCCCCGTTGGTCGAGTGGTTAGCGACCCTGACTACGCAATCGACGGGGCTCGGGTTCGATCCCCGACGGGGACAAGCATTTGTGTGATGAGCATAAATGTTTGTATTTCCGGGTTTGGGTGTTTATTAAATATTATCCAGTATTTATATATGTATTTCTATGTATTAGTATCGTTGACTAACACCCATAACACAAGCAAATAATTTGCTTACTTTGGGGTTAGATCAGTAAGTGTAATTTGTCTCGTGAATATTTATATATTTATTTATATATTTACCGCGATAATTTTATTAATAATTTAGTTGAAAAAAGCCGCGAAAGTTTAAAAAGTATATATTAGTAATTTATGAACCGATTTTACAGTTTTCTTTGTTGGAGAGGGCTACTTCACGTGTGGTCCCGTTTTAATTTCGTAAAGATCTGATACAGAATTCCAGAGAGAAATATAGAAAATGGGAAATCAGTTGCTGCAGTTTTGATGCATAAAAAATTATCTCTACATATAATAAAATCGTAGGAAAGTCAAAACTGTAAATTGAATAATTTTTAAAAGAATACTTGGGGCGTGATCTACAATCGATATCGAAGCCAAAAATATAGTTTTTAGAATTTTTGTCTGTTTATCCGTTTGTTTGTCTGTATGTATGGATTTACTTCAAATTTTGCATGAATATTACTAACAGGTCGGGTCAACATATAGGCTACATATTATCACGCTATTACCTACGGGGGAGGTGCGGTGCGGAGAAAACGATCTCCGCGCGGACGAAGTCGCTGGCAACAGCTAGTATATTATACAGTAAGTGACGGAAACTTTGACTACAAAAAGCATTATACTATATATTTTATATCATAATATAGGAAACTAACAGATAGACCTCCTGGTGGAAAAGGACAACCGTCGCTGATAGATACCTAAGTTTTCCACGTGTTGGTAAGCTCCTTGGAAGAATAGGCCAACTACCGTTCTGCCAGGCAGGTCGAAATGCGACTGATTGGCTATGCGAGTCATCACCATAGTGGCTACTAGGTGGTAGAGTTCTGTAATGTCTTGCCCGGGTACCACATTCTAACCTATTCCTGCCGCAATAGCGTCAGTACTTGTCACTGTCGTGTTCCGGTTTGGAGGGTAAGGTAAACTTATGCATATGGCATTAGACCTCGCCACAAGATAGTAACGCACCATTAAAATCTTTGGTGTCTATAGGCGATGGTTGACTCTTTCTATCAGGAGACCCATCTGCTTGTTTGTTATCTTATGATATAAAAAAAAAAAATTTGCTTTTTTTTATATCATAAGATAAACAAGCAGATGGGTCTCCTGATGGAAAGAGTCAACCATCGCCTTTAAACACCAAAGATGCTATTGCGGCAGGAATATGTAAGGCGGTGGTACCAGACCCGGGCGAGACAATGCAGAACTCTACCACGTAGTAGCCACGATGATAGTGACTCGCATAGCCAATCGGACGCCTTTTACGACATGCTTAGCAGAACGGCAGTTGGTCTAATCTTCAATGGAAACCAGACCAACACGAGGGATTTACTACATGTGCTATTATAGCCTCGCCACAAGAAAAGCTACGCACCACAGGAGAGCAATTAACATTTTTAATATTTAGGCGATTGGTTTCTCTTTCGATGAGGAGAACCATCTGATTGTTTGCTATCATACAATATAACTAAGAAAACCGCACCTAAATTGGTTTACCCAATTAAGAATACTTACAGATACATACACACAAACACACACACACACACACACACACACACACACACAGAGAGAGAGAGAGAGAGAGAGAGAGAGAGAGAGAGAGAGATGGCAGCAATACTTATAGCACCTCATTTTGCGTCATGGGTTAAAGGAAAACATCGTCCAGCTAAGCCGAAACTTAGATCATGAAGGTCTCTGGTTCGAATCCAATGTCGAAAGTATACGTGTAGACTCTTAACACTTGGAGGTCTGCAATACAAATAAAACATTACAAAACACTTCAGGTTGTGTTCAAATCGAGGTCAATTTCAAAATGGTTGACACATTGACAAGCCCTTCACTTAGCGGTCTATTTAGTATAATAATATTATAAATAAGTACACTATAAATAAGTATATTAATAACTGGCTTTAGCTTTGCTCGGTTTTTCACATACCCATATCTTGGGAACCGAGCTTTTCTTGGACCTGGAACCTTGATAAATCGATTCCTTGACCTAAAAAACCCCTAATTTGTGACTTTCATGAAAATCGTTGGAGCCGATATATATATATATATATATATATATATATATATATATATATATATATATATATATATATATATATATATATATATATATAAGAATTGCTCGTTTAAAGGTATTAGATAAATAAGCCGCGACAACGACAGTGCTTGTTACTCATGTTCCGGTTTGAGGATAAAGTAGCGGATAAACTAAAGCGTATAGCACTCCGCCACATAGATAGCAACACACAAATTTATATCAAGGCTTGTAACCTTTATTCTAGCAAATAAATATTCCTTATCTTCTACCTCCTTTTTTCAAAGTTGGTTAAAAAGATTGCAATGAATTCAGATCTCTCTCTTTTCAATCGTAAAAATGCAGTGCCATCGAGCAACGGTATATAATTATTATAATTAACTGACTTGTTACCAAATTTGGGTGGTAGTTGCTGCCGCGTTAGTAAGTCACCTACTGATCTACTTTCTATGAAAACTTGACCTTGAAAGGTTGATGTTTAACTGATTTAATAAAAAAGGATTGTGATTTATTCATTCTAGGCCATATACATATTTGGCCATACTATCCTAAAAATATTATCCTACTGAAAAATGTAACACTGGATCTTTTAATAGGCGGATTGATGAATTTCTTCAGTCAGCTCCTCTTATGCTGTCCATGTCATCGGTGACCGCTTCTCATCAGGCGGTCCGTTTGCTCTTCTGCCAGCTCATGGTATAAAAAAATACTAGTGTCCTAATCTATACATATACATATAATAAAATCGTAGGAAAGTTAAAACTGTACAGTGAATATTTTTTTAAAAAAATACTTGGGGCGTGATCTAAAATCGATATTGAAACCAAAAATATAGTTTTTAGAATTTTTGTCTGTTTGTCTGTATGTCTGTTTGTCTGTATGTATGTCCGGGTTAACTCGAAAAGTACTGCATGGATTTACTTCAAATTTTGCATGAATATTACTAATAAGTCGGGTCAACATGTAGGCTACATATTGTCACGCTATCACCTACGGAGGAGGAGCAGTGCGAAGTAAACGAAGTCCGCGCGGACGAAGTCGTGAGCAACAGCTAGTAATATTATAAATGCGAAAGTTTGTATGAATGGCTGGAGAGATGTTTGGCACTCTTACTCTCGCAAAAACGGTTGAACCGATTTGGATGAAGTGGAAGAGCGTCCCGGCTTTAGGGAGATGGTCGCAGGTTCAAATCCCGTATGTCTATATTTTTATTTGTTGTTTTTAAGGTTTTTCCAGTTTCCCAAGCACGGGGTGAGTGCTATAACACAAAAATAATTAGAAATACGAAAGTACTGATCAAAATTATAAATGTGAATTTCATCTGTAACTGTGTTCTGCCAGGCAGTTCGTAAGAGGCGGACGTCACTACCATCGTGCCTACAAGGTGGTAGAGTTCCGCCACGTTTCGCCCGGGTGTATGGTAGTATAAATGCTTCCTCCTTCACCTCAAGGGGAGAGAGTTGAGTCTGAGAGTCTGCTTGGCTGTTATCAACAAGCTTGCGGACAAACCTCCCCTCCCCCCCCCGAGTTGGTCCCGGGCTCCTTTGAAGAATAGGCCAACTGCCGTTCTCCCAGGCAGGTCGTAAAAGACGACTGAGTGGCTATGCGCGTCACTACCACCGTGCATCGGCTCGCCCGGGTCTGGTACCACCGCCTTACCTATTCCTACCCCAATAGCTTAGTGCTGGTCACTCTCGTATTCCGGTTTGGAGGGTAGGGTAGCCGGTAAAATTATCCTCACCTCGCTACAAGATAGCAACGCGCCATTAACATCTTTGGTGTCTTAAGGCGATGGTTGACTCTTTCCATCAGGAGACCCATCTGCTTGTTTGCTATCTTATGATATAAAAAAAACCAGCTGGTTTTTGAAATGCTTGATGGCTAAATGTTTGTTTTATATTTTAATTAAAATAAATGAAAAAAAGTTGGATACCGGTCTCTGTGCGCTTAATTAATCAAATGCATGCAAAAATGCAAATGCAAATGATTTCGAATACTTTATACTTGACAAACAAAATGTCCATTCTGTCCGAATTACATACACGAGCCTTGGCCGGCGCTTTTAATAAATTAAAACACCAAAGAGGTGTTATAGTGACACCACTTTACTTAATCCTGCCGCAATAAGGTAGATAGGGGAACCGGTAAACGTATGCAAGTGACATTAATACCTCACCACACGGATATATATATATATATATGTATACCTAGCGATCAGTACAATCGACGTAATCGATCATATAGCAAGGGATAATTTCGCCACCTCGAGCCTGTCGACACTAGTTCAGTTGAACAGCGTCCCGGCTTTAGGGAGATGGTCGCAGGTTCGAATCCCGCGTGTCAATGTTTTTCTTTGTTGTTTTTAAGGTTTTTCCGATTTGGATGAAACTTGGTAGCAATATAGATGATGACCTAGAATAGATACAGGGTATTTTTTATCTCGGAAAAACCAGTTGTTCCCGCGGAATTTTCTTACTATAGTGCGCGCGGAACTAGTTGGCCGCGCCATACGTAATACGTAATACCTAAGGCGCGGCCAACTAGTTCCGTGCGCACTATAATGTCCTACTGTGTGTGTATAAATGTGTTCGTAATGTTCGTAAAAGTTTGTACGAATATTTGTTACTATTTCACACAAAAATAGCGGAACCGATTTCACTGAAATTTGGCATACATATAAATGACTAGCTGTGCCCGCGACTTCGTTCGCGTGGAAAAATTTCTAAAATAAAAACCCGCATACTTCCCGTTCCCGTGGGATTTCCGAGATAAGAACTATCCTATGTCCTTTCTCGGGTCTCAAACTATATTTGTACTAAATTTTATCCAAATCGGTTCAGCGGTTTAGCCGTGAAAGCGTAACAGACAGACAGACAGAGTTACTTTCGCATTTATAATATTAGTATGGATTACCTTAAATAGCACATTGAGTACTTTTTATGCTGAAAAAATAAGTTGTTCTTGTGAGATTCACCAATTTTTTATGTTGCAGCTTACTGCCGGCGCAGTTAGTAATAAATGCGAAAGTGTGTATGGATAGATGTTTCTTTTTTTTGGATTCACGCAAAAATAACTAAACTGATTTGGATAATATTTGGCATATACATAGATAATGGTCTGGAATAGTACATAGAATACTTTTTATCCCGAAAAAATCAAATTCAATTCAATTCATACGCGTGGAAAAATTTCAAAAAAAAAGTAGCCTAAGTTACTCCCTATCACATCAGCTATCTGTCAGTGATAGTCCCGTAAAAATCGATCCAGCCGTTCCAGAGATTAGACGGAACAAACAGACAGACAAACAACAATTATAAAAAATGTTATTTTGGTTTAAATATCGTGTATAAATACATCCATATGCATTTAATAAAAAGCAATTATTTTAATATTACAAACAGATACTCCAATTTTATTTATTTGTATAGCCAATTTTATATATTTTCGCCGTGTTGGTCCCAGCCTCCTTTGAAGAATAGGCCAACCGCCGTTCTGCGAGGCAGGTCGTAAAAAGCGACCGATTGGCTATCGAGTCACTAACATCGTGGCTACTAGGTGGTAGAGTTCTGCATTGTCTCGCCCGGGTCTGGTACCACCGCCTTACCTATTCCTGCCGCAATAACGTCAGTGCTTGTCGCTGTCGTGTTCCGGTTTGGAGGATAAGGTAGCCGGTAAAGTTATGCATGTGGCATTAGAGCTCGCCACAAGATAGCAACGCACCATTAACATCTTTGGTGTGTATAGGCGATGGTTGACTCTTTCCATCAGGAGACCCATCTGCTTGTTTGCTATCTTATAATATAAAAAAAAATGCAGCGGGCTATATAGGGCGCTGTTAGTATTAAAAATGCGAAATATATCTGTATGTTACGTTTTTATGGCTAACGCACTGAACCGATTTTAATGAAATTAATATGAAGATAGTTGACGATCTGGGGTCAAACATAGGCTATTTTTTTTCACACATGAACCTTTAAGGAGGCTGGAATAGGGGATAAAAGTTTGTATAAAAACTATATCGACAGCATATTAATTTACTGAATGAGTAGACAGACTTAGTATAATCGTATCTTTTTTTCTTTTTTTTTATATCATAAGATAGCAAATAAGCAGATGGGTCTCCTGATGGAAAGAGTCAACCATCGCCTATAGGCACCAAAGATGTTAATGGTGCGTTGCTATCTTGTGGCGAGGTCTAATGCCACATGCATAAGTTTACCGGCTACCTTACCCTCCAAACCGGAACACGACAGCGACAAGCACTGACGCTATTGCGGCAGGAATAGGTAAGGCGGTGGTACCAGACCCGGGCGAGACAATGCAGAACTCTACCACCTAGTAGCCACGATGGTAGTGACTCGATAGCCAATCGGTCGCCTTTTACGACCTGCCTGGCAGAACGGCAGTTGGCCTATTCTTCAAAGGAGGCCGGGACCAACACGTATCTATGGTCTAGTGGTCCGATGTCGGTTTTGACCCCATGAGGTCCACGGTTAGATTCCTTGGTCGGGCCTTTCAATAAAGTGTTTTTTTTTTGTTTTTTTATAAAAACGACGTTGCCCCGGATTGAATAACTGCTAAGTACTCGAGTCGGCGATAGGCTTGCCACCTGTTATATTTTGGGACCAACTATCTGTGCCTAATCGTAAGAGAGAGGTACAACCAATGAATCCGCACTAAGATACTTTTCTTTCATGTGTACATAGTACATATTGAAATATATTTAACTAGCTGTGCCCGAGACTTCGTTCGCGTGGAAAAATCTCTAAAATAAAAACCCGCATAGTTCGAGTTCCCGTGGGATTTCCGGGATAAAAACTATCCTATGTCCTTTCTTGGGTCTTAAACTATATTTGTACCAAATTTTATCCAAATCGGTTCAGCGGTTTAGCCATGAAAGCGTAACAGACAGACAGAGTTACTTTCGCATTTATAATATTAAGTATGGATTAACATGTTAACGCAAAAATGGAAACATTAATAATACCGCCCCGTTGGTCGAGTGGTTAGTGACCCTGACTACGCAATCAACGGGGCTCGGGTTCGATCCCCGACGGGGACAAGCATTTGTGTGATGAGCTTAAATGTTTGTATTTCTAGGTTTAGATGTTTATTATGTATGTAAAAGTATTTATATATGTATTTCTATGTATTAGTATCGTTGACTAACACCCATAACACAAGCATATAATTTGCTTTCATTGGGGTTAGATCAGTAAGTGTAATTTGTCCCGTGAATATTTATTATTATTATTTATTACTAGCTGTGCCCGCGACTTCGTTCGAGTGGAAAAAATTCTAAAATAAAAACCCGCATAGTTCCCATTCCCATGGGATTTGCAGGATAAGAACTATCCTATGTCCTTTCTTGGGTCTCAAACTATATTTATACCAAATTTTATCCAAATCGGTTCAGTGGTTTGGCCGTGAAAGCGTAACAGACAGACAGACAGACAGACAGAGTTACTTTCGCATTTATAATATTAGTATGGATTATTATTACTTGTATCTTGTTGTTGTATGTTATTATTGTATCTGTCGGGAACTCCAGCCCCATTTGTATAGTTAAAAGGGCAATGGGCCCACCGCCTCTCGTTCCCGCCACTGTAACTTCTGTAAACCAGAATCAACATGCATAGAGGAACTAACTACTTGACCATCGGGGCAATCTAAGGGGTACAAGGTTCACTTCTTTTTAAGAGATTACATACCAAACAATACGGCTTCTAAAATGTTGTAACACGCCCCGCAGATAATAAACAATTCTATACGTATACATTTTCACATGAACAGTTATGCAACGTGACGGACCGACAGACGTGATTTGCCTGCGCGAGACCTACATTCTGGTCACGTGGAAACTAGTTTTGTTTGTGACTTTGTCTGTATTCTAATTTAAAATACTATTACCTGTCAAGTAGTTTAAAAAATATCTTTACTTCGGTATCTCCGAAGAGATGGCTCTACAACCAGTGCAAAAAATTAGCTTTCTTTCGAGATACAAAACTATTTGAAAAGTAAATATTTAAAGAATACTATTTTATTTTTCCTGAATAATTTGTGTTTTTATATTACCGGAATATTCGCGAGGGGCGTCGATTTTGAATTGCCCGACACACGAATCGAACGCGGAAACCTCATGTGGTTAGCACTAACACCGGACCACTAAACCACAGATACGATAAATACTTTATGCATAAGTTTATAGGCAATTTCATCTCCATCACCTGAAAATAGGTACTGTGACATCTACTGACGCTATTGCGGCAGGAATAAATAAGGTAGTAGGATACTCAACCCTACCTTAATCCAATAGTCGGCGGTCTATCCTTCAAAGTATTAATACTACAAAAATGCAGAGTTATTTTTTTATCATAAGATATCAAACAAGCAGGTCTCCTGATGAAAAGAGTCCACCATCGCTTATAGACACTAAAGATGTTAATGGTGCGTTGCTATCTTATGGCAAGGTCTAATGCCACATGTTAAATTTACCAGCTACCCTATCCTCCAACCCGGAACACGACAGTGACAAGCAGACACTATTGCGGCAGGAACAGGTAAGGCGGTGGTACCATAATTGGGGCGAGACAATGCTGAACTCTACCACCTAGTAGTCACGATGGTAGTGACTTGCATAGCCAATCGGTCGCCTTTTACGACCTGGCTGCAGAACGGCATGTGGCCTATTCTTCAAAGAAGTCCGGTACCATCAAGGGGAAAAAGTGTGCAGCCCACTGCATTATAAAAGTTGGTGAATCCCGCGGGGTTACCTCATTTTTCCAGGATAAGTAGTCTATGTGCTATTCCAGGTCATTATCTATCGGTGTGCCAAATTTCATCAAAATCCATTTGGTAGTTTTTGCGTGATTGAGTAATAAACATCTATCCATCCATCCATTCAAAATCGGTGCATTCAAAGATCCATCTAAACATCCATTCAAACATCCAAACTTTCGCATTTATACTATTAATTTAGATTATTCCATGTAAGAACAATTTATCAACCTGGCAAGATATGTTCAAAAAAAATTTAAAATTAAAACTTAACACGAAGGTCGCCTCTGTAATCTAGTGGTCTGGTGTCGGTGTTGCCCGCACGAGGCCCCGGGTTCGCTTCCCGTTCGGGCAATTCCAACAAAAAACTCTTATACTCTTTCAAAAATGTAATTTATATTTTGTTTATATCACAATCACTTTTAAAGCTAACCGGTTTCGGCTATGAGTGCATCCTCAGGGGGTGGCTTCTTTGACATTAACATTTTACGTTATATTATTTTAAAACAAATCTATATCTATACATATAATAAAATCGTAGGAAAGTCAAAACTGTACATTGAATATTTTTTTAAAAGAATACTTGGGGCGTAATCTACAATCGATATTGAAGCCAAAAATATAGTTTTTAGAATTTTTGTCTGTTTGTCTGTTTATCTGTTTGTCTGTTTGTCTGTATGTATGTCCGGGGTAAACTCAAAAAGTACTGCATGGATTTACTTCAAATTTTGCATGAATATTACTAACAGGTAGGGTCAAAATATAGGCTACAATATTATCACGCTATCACCTAGCGGCTAGGTGCTGTGCGGAGTAAACGAAGTCCGCGTGGACGAAGTCGCTGGCAACAGCTAGTATTTTTTATATTTATTTATCTTTATTGAACCACATACAAAATGTATAGGGTTCAAATGGCGAGCTTCATGCATAAAGCATTCTCTACCAGCTAACCATACGGCTAACCAGAAATCACACGGAGTGGTTAAGTTTTCGTAATATTCTTAAATCTAGATTAAATAATATATACATACATTCTTACATATATACATATATAAATGTCTATAACAAATAAATACATATATGTATAAATATCGGTAAATAATATGAAAAAACAAATTTTTATGTATATGTTATAACAACTTAGTGTATGATATTCAAAACATTAGCCATGTGATGCTAGGAAGTGCAGCTTTAGATTTTTCTTAAATGTACTTACTCTTCAAAGCTGGTACTCTAAAATTAACTGGAAGAGCATTCCACAAGCGAATTGCTTGAACAGCAAAAGAATTTGATATATGTCACCGTAAAATTATAAGAAACCTTGAGATTATAATCTATCGTAATAATATTATAAACAAACTACTAACCTGAACTAACCAAATTATAAATTCCCTAGGTATATTGTAAACTTACGGTTCTTACAATTTTACGGTGACATATACGCAAAGACTACAATGCCGTATATCAAAGTGTATTAATATCAAGTGGTTTTTTCTTGTGATAAAAACAACGTTGTCTGGGATTGAATTATAATTTGCTCGGTTGGCGATAGGCTTGCAACTTATTACACTATTTCATTAAGTAATTGTTCTGTCGCCTTTGTGGTCTAGTGGTCCAGCGTTGGCGAGATCTCGAAATCACATGAGGTCTCGGGTTCTATTCCCGGGTCGCACAAATAAAAAAGTGTTTTTTCAGTTTTCTGAGAAACACAAAGTTGCCCGGGATTAGAAAGTGCCCGGTTGGCGATAGGCTTGCCACCTATCACATTTGTGGGACCAAGTATCTTCGGCTAATCGTGGGTGCACTTGTTGTACCTCTGCCTACCCCTTCGGGGATATGGGCGTGAAGATACTTAATTGTTCTGTCAACATAATTATCAGCCTGATATGTTGACAATTGGTTTGTTATTAGGTACCTAGTCTGTTTACATAATGCCTAAAGCCCTTAATTTTGAAACTTGAATAGTTCGCGATTTGCAATTTGGTTGGTTTGCCTACCACCGCGAAAATGCGAATCTTGGGCGTACTGCGATAATACAGCCCCGCGACTACGCTCCATTAATCTTAACCTTATAATGTTGTCCCAGAGTAAAAAAATATTACTTTCTTAGGTTACCTTACATAAAACGGTAGCATAACGTGATGTAATATAAGAATTAATTAATGAAGTCGTGAACAAACATAAAAGACGCATTATCTTGCCGCGATGGACGCTTGCCGCGCTTCGGCGAACGCTTTCACCGTAAAAACATGAATATGTTCCTCGATTTATTGATAAGAATTTATTGAGTAGTAAGAATATCGCGTGATCATTATACATCAGTTTTTCATACGTTAGCTAACATCTAATGTTGACAAGCCATCATCTATGAATATTGTGGAAAAAGGCAAGTTTTGAATAACTAGTGGTAATAGCTGGTGGTACAGTTCTGCATTGTCTCGCGCAGGTCTGATACCACCGCCTTACCTATTCCTGCCGCAATAGCGTCAGTACTTGTCACTGTCGTTCCAGTTTGGAGGATAAGGTAGTCGATTAACTTATGCTTGTGGCATTAGACCTCACCACAAGATAGGAACGCACCATTAACATTTTTGGTGTCTATAGGCGATGGTTCACTTTCCATCAGGAGACCCATCTGCTTGTTTGCTATCTTATGATTTAAAAGAAACTATATTTGACGCCTACAGGGCCACATTAACCAAGTTGGGACTAAAAGCAACGCACGTTTCGGAGCCCTTTTCCTTAACTTAAGTACCTAATAACTTTTATGCCACTTTAAAAAAATATATGCCAGTGTTTCGGGGCTTTTCATGAAATACGTTCGCAGTCAAGCGCAATCAAACGAAAAAGAATCTTTAGTATCTACCTATTGACTGTACATAAAATTACAAATAAGTTGATTAGTACATTATGTTAAGTTTATGATAATCACAACGTACCTACATAATAATAAGTAAAAAAAAAATATCTATATGTATAAAAATCAATTGCTGTTCGTTAGTCTCGCTAAAACTCGAGAACGGCGGAACCGATTTGGCTTATTTTGGTTTTGAATTAATTGTTGAAGTCCAGGGAAGGTTTAAAAGGTGAGGAAATATAGAAAAAAAAAAGAGTAGTTAAAAAGGCAGAACAACGTTTGCCGGGTCAGCTAGTAAATAAATAGATATCACTTGGCACATGATATGAATCGATTTAAGCCCTAATTATTTTCTTGTGATGTAAATGCTACGAGCATACACTACTAGTGTTTACAAAGTAACTATTTAGTAATCTGTGCTAATGTGGTTGTTAGTCAAAAATATTACTAAAAAGCAGAATTATAAGAAGAGAAGAAGAATAAATATCTACTAAAAAGCAGAAATCTGATGAATTCGTTTTCAAACAGAGACAACTTGAAGGCCTTTAAAACAGAAGGCCGACATGACACAAACGTTGAGGCTCCCCTACTCTCGCTAAGTATGACAAGATATGACAAGGAGGGACGTGGGGTCTACGGCAACGTGACGTTCACCGTTCATTAAAACAATCTGATATTCTGATTATAGACTCTGATAAATATTATTTACTAGCTGTCCCGGCAAACGTTGTTCTGCCTTTTTAACTACTCTTACTTTTTTCTATATTTCCTCACCTTTTAAACCTTCCCTGGACTTCAAAAATTAATTAAAAACCAAAATTAGCCAAATCGGTTCAGCCGTTCTCGAGTTTATTAGCGAGACTAACGAACAGCAATTGATTTATATATATATATATATATATATATATATATATATATATATATATATATATATATATATATATATATATATATAGATATATTCGTCTAAAATATTTATTGGTTTTTAAATTTTATTATAAAAACTAAATAAATGTTAGCGGGATCACAACCTTCAAGGCGGTTCGTTTTTTCTCGGAAGCAGTTTTCTACTCATAAGGCAGCCCTGATTGTCTATGTCTCAATATATCCCGGAAAATGATTGACCGTGGAGATATAAATTTTGTGTATTTTAATGACATACCAGTAAGATTTTTTTTATTAATCAATATTTTTTAATTAATCAATATTATGTTTTAATAATTATTATCCAATTCCTGACGAAGACAAATCGAAAAACACAACAATTATAAAAAATTGATCCAGCCGTTCTCGAGTTATAAACGGTGTAACCAACATGACTTTGTTTTTTATATATAGATATAAATGGGTAGTTTGTTCAGAAGTAGAAACCTATCCGACT
Organism: Apodemia mormo; assembly: GCA_036924255.1. Taxonomy (NCBI): domain Eukaryota; kingdom Metazoa; phylum Arthropoda; class Insecta; order Lepidoptera; family Riodinidae; genus Apodemia; species Apodemia mormo. The sequence goes on from JAUPFN010000029.1 coordinate 2,180,421, forward strand.
TATTACATAAATATGGAGTAATTTTGTTAGGTTGCCTTTCGGTTCCACACCTGAATACAATATTTCAACCGTCGTTGACGTCAGAGTTCATTACTGGTATTGATGCAATTTAAGTTAACAATTTGCTTTCGGTAATTTGTGTTGCACGTTTGTATTTATAAAATGACGACACCGTTTGTTTAGCGACAATGGCATTTAAGAACATAGAACAAAATATTCTAACGACTTTGAGAAATTGTACGGAAGTTTTGCATGCAAAATAATAATCAAAATCATATTGTATTGTCGGCCATCTTTTTTTTCTCATAATACATTTCGTCAACAATGTTGAGTCGTAAGAATTATTATATACGGCCTTTTAATAAACAAGTTCGATTGCGTTAAGTGTTCGTTTTGTCTCGATCATCATGTATTGCTTCGCCGTGGCCGATGTTATAGACTATTAATAGCACCAATAAACATTGCAGCACGTATCCCATATTTCATTGGGATTCCTGACCAGGGTCGGTACTATTTTTTTTTTAATATAAAGAAAGAAAACTGACAATTATTGGATTTTATTGCATGATAAACGGATCTACAGCTCTCCTGCTGAAAAAAGAAAGCTATCAGATTTCATTTTTTTTCTTTTTGAACTTTCGAAGAATAGATCAACTGCCTTACTGCTAGGAATAAATAATAATAATATAAATAAATATTCATATAAAACTTTATACAAGTTATTTTGACACATCAACATTTTTTAAGCTGCTACTGGATTGGAACGCGGCCACACACTGAGAAGTGAGAGGCTTGTCTTTTGTGACATCAGATAAAAAGATGTATTTTTAACCGATTTTTAAGTACTTTTTTAATGAATTTAAAAAATAATAATAAATTTAAACTAGATGTATTTTTAAGTATTTTTTTATCAATTTAAATTAGATGTATTTTTAAGTAAGATAAAATTATCTAACTAATAGAGTTTATTCAATCCTTTTTATCAGACGAACCCTTTAAGTATTAAGTTGGTTTAATACTCACAGGATGAACCTATAAAAAAATCCAATAAGAAACATTGCGTGAACTTTGCATCAGGTGTAAACATATTTGCACGCAAAACGACACACGATAATGCTCAGAGGTTGCTGACCTAACTTGAATGTGTATGTACTTCTTTTGTTTGCTTGCAAGTCGACATGACGAATATACAACGTGTTCCCGAGATTATTAACTTTAGCCTTTTATTTACCAATAAATTATTTACATTTCAACCGCCTTCCCAAAAGGAGATTATGAATTCGAAATTATTTGTATGTGTGTTAATTATTACCTCAGAACTCAGTCATCTTTAAGGGCAATGGGCCCACCTCTCGTTCTCACCACTGTAACTTCTGTAAACCAGAATCAACACTCTTAGAACTCAGTCATTTTTGAACCTATTTTTGTATAATCACGCCTGGTTTCCTTGCGATATAGGTAGAGTAACTCGAACACCACATAGACATTCCAGTTTAACACGAGTCACTAGTATGATGGTTGGTCATCCCCATCGTCGCATTTTACCGATCTGCAGGCCTACTCTTGAAAACAATATAAATCTTAAACCAATATTGATAACAATAAGTTTTGAATATCGTCAAAAACGGTACTCTTGAAACCAATATTGCCCACATTGATTCAGTATAGTAACGACCTAATTATTGGAAATAAGTGTCATCGTTACATGTCCAGCTAGTGTTATAAGTGGAAATTTTAAGTACCATTTTGAACAAAATAACGAATAAAAGCAATAATGAATAGTTCCAAAAAATTACGAAATCCGTGTGGCGCTGTCGCCGAATCCAATAATTGAATATAGAACGAAAGTACGAAATACTTCAAAGTTCATTAAATATTCATTTAAAATTGAAATCGGTTTTCAAGACTAGCCCTACTGATAACGATTATCGAGACCAACGAGTATCGAGAATGATCTGAGACATGGAAGTGGTAACACAGCACCTGCAGCGAGCAGCTACTCAGATTTACTAGGTGGTAGAGTTCTGTATTGTCTCATCCGGGTCTGGTACCATCGCCTTACCTATTCCTGCCACAATAGTATCAGTGATTGAAACTATCGTATTCCGGTTTGGAGGGTAAGGTAGCCGGTAAACTTATGCAAGTGACATTATACTTCGCCACAAGATAACAACGCACCATTAACACCTTTGGTGTCTATAGGCGACGGTTGACTCTTGCCATCAGGAGACCCATTTTTTGTTTGCTATCTTATGATATAAAAAATGTGTTAATGCACTGACTGTTACTAGAGAAAATAAAAAAATAATAAACAAAAAAGAGGCCTGTAAAATATTTCTAGAACGTTTTATAAAATCCATAATTTATGTTAAATATTTCTTAATAGTTGCATTTAATATTAAATAATTCAATTATTAATACAATAAGGTCAGATGTGCTGGTTTTCGTAATTCAGTTTCTGTCAAATAATTTAATTTGTTGGCTTTCGTAATTGAGTTTCTGTCAAAGTAATTTAATTTATATTTCGTAATTTTCTGTCAAAGTAATTTAATTCAGAACTTTTCACAGATATCATCTATTATACCTATCACATTGTGGGACCAAGTATCTTTGGCTAATCGTGGGTGCACTTGTTGTACCTCTGCTTACCTCTTCGGAGAGACAGGCGTGTATATACTTTATAAAAGTAGCCTAAGTTACTTTTTATTATAACAACCATCTCGACGGGTCCTACGTATATTAGTGTAAGTGCAATGACACAACTTTACGGGAGAGCGGATTAAATGTTCTATAGCTTGTAAATTTGACATAAATCAATAGTACTACATTACTTAAAAACATTAGGACAAATATAAGGTAATTTTATAGCTTTTAATGCAAAAATGGTTTCCGTTGTTTTGCGGGTTGCGCCATTATACGTAGTACTCGTCGATCTGTCAATGAGAATTCTGTCAAAATCGATCCAGCAGTTTCAGAAATTAACTGGAACAAACAGACAGACAGACAAAAATTGTACAAAAAAATGTTATTTTTGTATATATACCGAGTATACGTTCATATGCATTTTGAAAAAAACAATTATTTTAATATTGCAAAATGACTTTCAAAAATTTGTTTAGACTAGCAGTTATTCACGTGATCAAAAATTTATTACTTCACTTAACACAGTCCAATAAAAAATTAGCCTATGAAACTCCTGCATGATGCAGCTTTCTAAAGATGAAAGAAGTTTTAAAACCAAGAATGTAGTTTTGGAATTAAATCGTAATAAACAAACAAACAAAACATCAAATCTTTCCTCCTTATAATATTACTTTAGACGAACAAACTAAGATATGTAACCTATTTATAATGTACATAAATAATGTGTTAGTAATCTAGAGCTCCAACAGACACTAGTTACTTGATAGTTGTTTTTCCTGTTTATATTGATTTGTTTTACTAATTCTAAAAATTTTATTTTAATAGCTTCACATCATTTAAACATAATTCGATATCGCTTAGCGACCGTCGCAAATATCTAAGGCAATGATTATTGTATAATTTTTTTAACTATGTGTTAAAGTTTGTTATGAGAAACAGAGTGCTAAGTGTGAGTTTTTCTTTTCGCATTCGATCGTGAGCGCGTTTGGAGTTTACTAGGAATTTGTATGTGATTTGTACAGCGCCACCTAGTGGTAAACGTGAGAAACCAGTTTTCAGCTAGGTGGCGCTGTACAAATCACATACAAATTCCTAGTAAACTCGAAACGCGCTCACGATCGAGTGCGAAAAGAAAAACTCACACTTAGCACTCTGATCTTAAATATAAAACACTTACTAGTTGAAGCGTGCAGTCCGCTGCATTATAAAAAATTTTGGTAAATCCCGCGGGACAACCTAATTTTTCCGGGATTAAAAGTAGCTTATATGTTATTCCAGGTCATCACCTACCTGTGCGTCAAATTTCATTTAAATCCGTTCTGTAGTTTTTGCGAGATTGAGGGACAAACATCCAAGCATCCATTCATTCAAACATCTAAACTTTCACATTTATAATATTAATATAAATGGTAATAAAAACTATCTACACGCTTGTATTCGTGAACAGTAGGGAGAGGTACAGGCAGTGTATCAGAGATTAGCTGAAAATAGCAACGGCCGGTTTCCGAAACGCAAATTAATTTTAACAAGCCATTAATCTGTGTTTAATATAATTTTTACAAGCAAATTTTTTAAACACAGATAAATTGCTTGTTAAAATTAATTTGCGTTTCGGAAACTGGCCGTTAGTCGCACAATGTTATAGGTGGCAAACCTATCGCTAACCGGGCTTTTATGTAATCCCAGGTAATGTATTTTCATCAGAAAACTGAAAAACACATTTTATATTGCCCGACCCGAGAATTGAACCCGGGTTCATTGATTGATCGATGTGGTCAACACTGACATCGGATGGTGCGGCGATAGGCTTACCGCCTATTATGAGACTAACGGCCGGTTTCCAAAACGCAAATTAATTTTAACGAGCAATTAATCTGTGTTAAGCATATTTTTTACAAGTAAATGCTTGTTCATACCCGATGATGGCACATCAAATACGTTTATGCCCTCTACACTAACGTGCATGCCTTTAGTCGACCATCATGACCCATTGTGAAGAAGGCCCATTTAAGTTTTACAACTGACATCCGTAAAGAAAAATAGTATATGCATGTGTGTATAATATCATGTATGCCACATGAATGTAGTGTGTATAATGTTTATTTTTATTAATTTAATGTATTTCCAACGCTTTTTATATAAACATGAACTATGTCAAATTTAATACCCCATAGTTGGCGAAATTGTCTTAAAAAGGGGTCCAAAGTTTTCCCTTCACATAATAATATATAGATATATTATTATAATATATTAGATTACTAATAAGAGCTCTAAGAACCAATAATGCCATACGTACATATACGGAGTTATGAAGCCATTAAAATGAAATTAGTATTACTTACATGGAAATTTCGCCACATTCTCTGATTTCTCTTTTAATTGTATTCTAGTTACGCCCCTCGGCTTGCAGTGTTTTTATATATCATAAGATAGCAAACAAGCAGATGGGTCTCCTGATGGAAAGAGTCAACCATCGCCTATAGACACCAAAGGTGTTAATGATGCGTTGCTATCTTGTGACGAGGTCTACTGCCACGTGCATAAGTTTGCCGGCTACCTTACCCTCCAAACCGGAACACGACAGTGATAAGCACTGACGCTATTGCGGCAGGAATAGGTAAGGCGGTGGTACCAGACTCGGGTGAGACAATGCAGAACTCAACCACCTAGTAGCCACGATGGTAGTGACTCGCATAGCCAATCGGTCGCTTTTGATGGCTTGCCTGGCAGAACGGGAGTTGGTCTATTCTTCAAAGGAGCCCGGAATCAACACGGGGAACAGTGTTACTAAATATCTTATAAACTTCACGAGAAATATTCAATTTTCTAGGATTAGTCCGGACGCTCAAGATTCGACTATCTACCATTCTGGCGGGCAATTTGTAAAAGTAACCGATTGGCTTTTCCCCGTATTAGTATTAAAAACAGAACATTTTTCTTGCAGCCTCTGCCTTGTGAAAGAGCAACAACAAAATGGTTGTGAAAGGATTTATTTTGGCCATGAACTCTATATCCTTGTATAAGCAAATGTTATTTAACTAGTTGAGACATAATATTGAACAGTTTCCAGTAAGTCAGATATATTAATTCAAAGGAGAGATTAAATTAATACAAATTAGTTATCATTATAATAAATTAATAAACTTTAGTTTTTATTATCATCAAATTAATAACAGGTGAAACCTATGAAAATGCCGTTTTTCATGAAATAAAGATGCGTATTTTTTATATATTTTTTATTTCCATTAATTAAAGTAATTACTCATGCAATCAATGCATCTTTGCCAACGCACGGGTAGCTTATTGATGCCCTTGAAGAACTCAGCTGGTCGGGAGGCAACAAATTTTTCAAGGGCATTTCGTACTGCCTTTGAAGAGTTATCCTAATTCTGGAAAAAACAGAAGTCTATAGGCGCTAGGTCTGGTGGGTACGGCGGATGAATTTGGTCAATCGTTCGGTTCCATTACTCTTGCACGACCTCATACTCCACGGCAGACGGTCTCCAAGCTACAAGAGCTGGAGTTGGAAGTTCTCCCTCTTCCGCCGTACTCACTAGACCTACAGACTTCTACTTTTTCTAGAATTCGGATAACGTCTTGGCGGGAAAAAATTCAATACCCGAGAGGCAGTACAAAACGCCTTTGAAGAATTTGTTGCCTCCCGTCCAGCTGATTTCTTCAAGAAGGGCATCAATAAGCTACTAATGCATTGGCAAAGATGCATTGATTGCATGGGTGATTACTTCGATTACTAGAAATAAAAAATACGCTTCACTTATTTCATGAAAAACGGCAATTTCATCAAACCTATTATAATTTGTGATGTTAAATTTAAAAAAAGTCGTAGTGTCGGTCTGGACTCTCTTTGAATAAGAGACCATCTGCTATTCTGCCAGGCAGTTTGTAAGAGGCGAAGAAAAGGCTATGCGAGTCACTATCATCGTGGCTACTAGGCGCCAGGCGGTAAAGTTCTGAATTGTTTCGTCCTCACAATACCTTTCCTGCCGCAATAGCGTCAATGCTTGTCACTGTCGTGTTCATAAGGTCAGCCGGTTTGGAAGGTAAGTTAGCCGGTAAACTTATGCATGTGGCATAAGAATAGCGACACAAGCACAAAACCCCGCCTTAAAAATAGCAACGCACCGTTAACATCTCAGGCGATATTTGTCAGTTGTCTCCACAGACCAAAAAAATATTAATAGACACGCCATTGCGAAGAAAACGTGTCTTCGCGGATATGAGCAAACGCTCCTAAAACTGCCAAAAGTGTCATAAATTTGTAGATATATTATATCGCGAAAAAATAGAAATAAGCCATGTTGTACTGTTTTATCGTACCAAATGAGATGATAAGGTTTGTAAATTATCCTTCAAGTGATTTCATTTCATTGGTAAATAGTATAAATGTGTTTCTGTGTGTAAATGCAAGGTATACTGACACACTAAGAAATTGCCTTGAAAGGCGTATCTATTTAATCCGTGGTTGTCACTTTCCATCAGAAGAGCCACTGTGTAACGTGTTTTAGATAGAAACAACAATGAGCTTACTTACTATTCTTTCTTTATTCTTTACTAGTTGTGCCCGCGACTTCGTTCGCGTGGAAAAAATTCTAAAATAAAAACCCGAATAATTTCCGTTCCTGTGGGATTTCCGGGATAAGAACTATCCTATGTCCTTTCTTGGGTCTCAAAGTATATTTGTACCAAATTTTATCCAAATCGCTTCAGTGGTTTGGCCGTGAAAGCGTAACAGACAGACAGACAGAGTTACTTTCGCATTTATAATATTAGTATGGATTGCTTTCTTCGAAACGATTAAGTTAAATCTATTGTTTTCAGAGGATGGAAAAAATTATCACAAGCGAAGATGCAAAAAAAGTCTAGTTGTAAAATAAATAAAGACGATAATGACAAACAGCCGGGCTAGTCGTTTATCAACTATTTGTATCACATTCGTGAATTCATCTCACGATGGTAGCGACATGTTGGCCTTCGATCGCCTCTTACGATGTGCCTGATAGAAAGGCATATTTATTTGTACGGCTAATAAATAGGTCTGTAAATTTCAATATCATGGACTTACTGTTCCTCAGTTTTCTGTTTGTTCAGTGTTTTTAATAGACTAGTTTAGCCGCGCCGCTTCGTTCGCGCGTAGCGTAAAACTGGTGTTCCTGCTATACTGTTTTTTATTTTCTAACACCTGACATCAAACTTCTTACAAAATATGCCCGTGTCATAACAGTTTTGTTTGCTCAAACATACAAACATGTTATCCAAGGCGAACGGAAAACACGTGGTCGCATGCGGGGAGGTGTTAATTTCAAATTTATCGTTGTTTGTGATCATTGAGATTTTGGATTGAAAAATTCATGCTTAGGTATAATTTTTGCTTTGCTGAGCTTGAAATATCTCTATTTAGATCGGAGTTACAAAGATGGTCAGGAGGGTTGACCCTCAGGGGGGTGTATACATTTTTGTTAATAGTACAACGTAGAACACTGCAATGTCTCGACCGAATTTTGTTAGGGTCCCATTAGACGGAAGGTTTTACCGTCAGTTTTGCCAAAGTCACGGCTATGACTGCCGGACAACCTACTGTGTAATGGGGTGGGGTAATATTCACATCCTGCACCATCAGTCACGACCTTTGAGTTATAGTCTAAGAGCTAGTGAACCATCCGACTAACCCATTAAAGCTAGGATTTTTAATCAGTGTTTTATTATCCGTTAATTAATATAATGCTGTTATGGCAGGGAAGTCGCGGTAGCATTATCGTCTTTTAAAATTGTGAAAATGTTAAAAAAATATAAACTGCTTCCACAGAGCTATAATTTTAATGTCATAATTTACATATGTATAAATTTTTAAACATATGTAAATTTTATATATATATATATATATATATATATATATATATATATATATATATATATATATATATATATATATACTAAGACTATATATATATATATATATACATATATATATATATACTAAGGACTAAGTATCTTCGGCTAATCGTGGGTTCACTTGTTGTACCTCTGCCTACCGTTTCGGGGATATGGGCGTGAAGATACTTTTTGGGAAACAACAATAAACGTGTTATTAAATAATTACAAATAGTCTAGTTACTATTTAATAACAGACAATAAATTAACAAATAGTCTATTTGTTAATTTAATAACAAATAATAAATTAACAAATAGATCTATTTGTTAGTTTGATAATAAATATCTATTGTGCAGGTGTACATTTCCATTTTTTTATATGTTTGGTGTTAGAATCGAGTATTAAACACCCTCCTTCAGTATGTATAGTATTTTATCAGTCGACCTGTATATCCGTATGGCATAAGGTTGCAACCGCCAACATTGTATTGGCTTTTTACACATAATTTTAAATTGTCGAAAGAATACAACCTCAAAAATTCAGCCTTGTAGGAGATATTCATGATTTACAATCTCGATGACAAGTTTGTTAAAAAAATGTAAATTACATTATAATATTTTTAAAATTGTAGCCTTGTAGAAGCAGATTATATATTTTTAAACATTTTTATAATTTTAAAAGATAGTGACGCAACCGCGAGTTGCCTGTCAGAACTGCATTTTCTTAATTGATGGATAATAAAACACTATTTAAAAAAGTTCTAGCTTTGTGGAAAATGGGTTAGGCAAATGGTTCAGTGGCTCTCCGACAAGTTTTTTTATGCGGAAACGTGCTTTCTCTGTGAATCTTTGGTTTGACTGACGTCAGTCATGAGTAAACGTGTAATGTGGTTATCAGTCACCAACAGTCACTCGCGCAAACGTAATTCATGACTGATAGTTTTGAGTGGCGTTTGCATGACCGTTCCATGGTTTCAATGTGAGCGTTCCATCTTTTCACTTATTCCTGCCCCAATAGCTTCGGTGGTTGTCACGGCCGTGTTCTGTTTTTTAAGGGTAAAATAGGCAATAAATATGCATTGGGCATTACATCCTTACTACTACATGGATAGCAATACACCATTTACATTTCTGGTCATCTCCCTCCACCAAGAAAACTATCAGCTTTTTGCTGCAGCTATGATATATATAAAAGTTTTTTTAGCAAATGCTTAATTTCAATAGCATTTCGGATGAGTATTATCAGGTTGGTAAAATGAGATAATGGACATTAACCTATAAGATTAACGTTTGGCTTTGCCATCTCGCAAGGGAACCGGCTTGATTATAATCGTTGATTAAAATTTATACGTTGATCGTCAGGCTAGTAGTATCTTGACCCTGACTACGCAATAGTTGGAGCTGGGATTTGATTTCCGACAGAGTTTGTGTGATGAACTCAAATGTTTGTATATCTAAGTTTGGCTGTTTATAATATACAAGCTGTTGCCAGCGACTTCGTCCGCGCAGACTTCGTTTACTCCGCACAGCTCCTCCCCTGTAGGTGATAGCGTGATAATATGTAGCCTATATGTTGACCCGACCTGTTAGTAATATTCATGCAAAATTTGAAGTAAATTCATGCAGTATTTTTTGAGTTTTCCCCGGACATACATACAGACAAACAGACAAACAGGCAAACAGATAAACAGACAAACAGACAAAAATTCTAAAAACTATATTTTTGGCCTCGATATCGATTGTAGATCACGCCCCAAGTATTCTTTTAAAAAATATTCAATGTACAGTTTTGACTTTCCTACGATTTTATTATATGTATAGATATTAATGTCATTTACAAATCTCCATATCAGAAGCAAATAAATGACTTATTTTGGGGATAGATCGATTCGTATTAGTTCAGATACTATTATTATTTTTATTTTATTATATTTATTTTATTATTTTTATATCACAAGAAAATTAGATACGTTTTACACCGACCGGCTCGCATCGGTTCGGATGCGTACGCTTACTTTGGAGCGCATACGCGAGCCGCGTAAGCCATCCGCGACCTTTGAAGGCGTTCGGCAGCTAACGGCCCCTCGGACATGAGTAGTCACTACTTGAATGACCAGACTCCCTGCTAGAGGTGTTATAAGCGGTTTATTTTTGTCAACATGCTTATTTGCATAAGCGCGCTTGGTAAACGACTGTTCGCTTAAAACGCTTTTCGTAGAAAACTCTTGTCATAATCCATACGAGTAGCGTGCTAAAACGAAACGCATGCTGTGCCGAATATAACGAAACGCGAACTAAAAACGTTGTTGCTTATTAAACGAAAGTTAACCGACCAAACATAGCAGTCTGGATATGCTTACGCTTATAATAGCTAATGATAAGTATATTTATTTGTAATATGAATAATATTGTAAATAGTGCTTGAATGTAATATTAATATTCGTTCATCTCGCAAAATAAATAATAGGTATTTACTATGTAGAATTTGTTTTCAAAATCCTGCACTGCAGTGGCGCCACTTCCGCAATATCGTGGAATCGTTTATATCAAATTATATACTTGGAAGTGGTGCCATCTGAACTGATCTGTTTGAAGTTGACATTTTTCAATCTACCCTACTTTTAATTATTGTAAAACTGTATGATACTATAAAATACCTTGTACCGGCCTACTCGGGTCATGCTCTCGGCTGAAGTCAAAGCCGACCTAGAACGGATTAACACCGAAAGCTGGGACACCCGACTACAAGAGGCCGCTGACGACTGGGGTTCTCTTCATCGCCTCTGCCGCTAGCTAACAAAAGCACTATAACCGGTGAGACCACTGCGACACGAAGACGGCAATCCCAGATACCGTGCGGAGGACCGAGCTGAAATTTTCGCAAACTACTTAGAGCGCCAGTTCAGCCCCAACCCCAGCCACGACCCTGCCCACGACCAGAAGATCAATGAGTTTCTCGAAGTCTACCTTACACCAAATCTCGACCCAGCAGAAGATCCTGTCTACTTCTCTCCACAGATGGTACGGAGGCAGATCTTTCAGACAAAACCTAGAAAGGCCCCGGGCGCATACAATATCACCAACAAAACTCTGAGATACCTACCTTACAAAACCATCGTTTCGATTACCAGACTCTTTAACGGCATTCTGCGCTCCGGTGAGTTCCCCAGAGTCTGGAAGATAGGCCATATCATAATGATACCGAAACAGGGCAAAAACATCTTGGACCCAAAAAGTTACCGCCCTATCACGCTGCTACCATCAATATCCAAGGTCTTCGAGAAACTCTTCCTGCACAAACTGGAACCCCACATAAAACCTCGAGACGAGCAATATGGCTTTAGGGCTGAACACAGCACGACCCTGCAGTTAGCACGGGTGCTGCACATGTTCGCCTCCTCATGCAATAAAAAAGAGCAGGCAGTTGCAGTTCTACTGGACATGGAGAAGGCCTTTGATAGGGTCTGGCACAAGGGCCTTCTCTACAAACTAGCACACACCACTACCCCCAGAAGACTAATCAAGATCATTGCATCTTTCCTCGAAAACAGGACCTTTAGAGTCGTAGTAGAAGACCACCTATCTACTACCAAAACAGCAGGAGTACCTCAGAGCAGCTGTCTTTCCCCAAACATCTATTCGGTCTACACCAACGATATACCGGTGGGAGATGGCTGCTCCCTGGCTTTGTTCGCCGACGACGCAGCGTACGTCTCAATATCAATATCGCCCACTCTTGCCATCAGCAAACTACAGAGAACCCTAGACCTACTGCCAGACTGGCTAGGAAAATGGCGGCTATCGGTGAACGTCACCAAGACTCAAGCGCTCCTGCCTAAACGGCCCAAGACCAAAAAAGCTCTCACTCCACTTAAACTACAAGGCCAGGACATCACATGGACTAAATCCGTAAAGTACCTGGGGGTAAACATAGATAACGCGCTCACCATGATAGACCACGTCCAGTCAGTGGTCAACCAGGCCCAAGTGGTACTCACCGTACTCCGTCCACTTCTGAACTCCAGGCTCCCCCTAAAAACGAAATTGGGACCCGGGAAAGTGGGACGGTTCTAACCCGGCGGGGCGATCGCCTCTAGTGGTGTGAAGAAACAGAGGGGGGAGTCGGGCCGGGGGGGGTGTACTACCCATCTCTCATAGAATACCCATACACTACTCACCGCACACTCTAGGAAAAGTACACAAACTATCCTTACCCAATGACCTAGCCCTGTCTAGCTAGCGATTGATACCTTGTCCAGGGGGCCAATAACCCCGAAGACAATGCCCCGTTCCCTCTGCTGGGGGCGCGAGAAGTCCACACGACGTACTCGGGTCATTCTGCTGTAAGTCGTGAAAGAATAAACATCAATGTATGTCAAACTGTCTATTATTAAAAACGAACCTAACACTAATAAGTACACTTAATTTTAGTAGCTTTACATTAATATCATATTGGACTCTACTCACAACAAAATAAGGTAAATTTTCAATCACGCTGCAAAAACTTTACGCCTTGCGTTTAAACGAAATCTATAGGTACATTTAAGCACACGTATACGCTTTTGTAAAAAACCAGACTTTTTAAGTAGTTTTTCGTTTAAACGCCCATCTCTGCTCCCTGCACCGCTAAATTTTATTCCTTTACCGTAATGTAAAATGCCGTCCGTTCCGGCCCAGCCGAGCGATGCGATCGGCCTGAATCATACCTAATTTATTTACTTTAGGATTAACTTACTTCTGTCCAATGATATTTATTAATATTATTACGACAGGGATGAAATATACACGACTTCTTTATGAATAGTACACCGTTTAGACAAGTCACGAACTGCCGCAGATGCTACAAAACGTGAAATGTTTCAGGGTTACCTTCAGGTATACTTTTTTAGAATGTTTTGTTTTAGAATGGCTTGATGCAAATACCTATCCAGTTTCATATAAACTATGCTAAGGACATATTTGTAGTTAAAATTATTATCAGCCGTTTTAATGAACTAAAATATATTAATTGCTCATTTAAGTATATTCTTAAATGCGAAATTCCTCGTTATACACAGACTGAAGAGATCTCTTTACACTTTTTCCTTATTAATAAATAACTTACGACGTGTGCTTAGGTCAGCGCTCATTCGATATGAACTACATTTTTTTATTTTGTTGTTGTTGTTGATACAACAGATTGAGTGCTCATCTTCACGTATGTTTAAATAGATTTATAAATAGCACCATATAGGTCTCTGTTGTGTAGCGGTCCGGTGTCGGTCTTGACCACACGAGGTTCTGGGTTCGATTCCCGGGTCAGGTATTGAATATTTTCATCACTAATACAGACATTGCGACGCTGTGCAGTGCAGTGTGCACGCTGCTCATCGCCTGGGGCGAATGCGGTACATGCCTCGCAATGTCTGTATCCGCCTTTACGCGCTCAAGAATAGATAGTGGCTTATCAACTCTGTATTAATAAAAACAAAACGCAAACAATATCGCAAGTAAATGCGTCTATTAAAACGCAATAAAAACCTGCAGTCTGATTTATAAGGCTGATAACAATACAAATCAAATACCAGATATTTTAACACAATATCCTTGATTAACCACGTGACAAATCATATATTAAATTTTTATCTTAATAAATAAAAATAATATTTAACGTGACAAATCATAAATTAAATCATGTATTATAAAGTCTGTATCCGCCTTTACGCGCTCAAGAGCGACAGTGGCGCGCTGATGAGTCTAGGAACGAGTTCGGCAAATCGCTGTTGTAAACAATGAACTTCGATATACACGCGCGGGTCCGTACATAAACATATTCATTGGATCATTAGATCAAAATTTATTTTAGTTATTACCTTAAAGTTTAATATATTTCGTAAGATTAGGCAGTAATAGGCAGTATTTACGTAACTACCTATTTATCTATATATTAATATACGCGTAACTTCCGCGAACGTGTTGGTGCGTATGAATTATGAATTTATTGGATAATTAAGTTAAAATTTAAGGGTATATTTTGTTATTTATTTCGAATGAGAATCAGATACCTTATTACCCCCTTCAAGGTTTAGGTCGACTTACCTAACAGGCCGTATATATATAGAACGTATCTATCAATATCCATAAAATAATAACACAGCTTTGTTTATATTAAGCTACCAAATAATGCCTTTGACTATCGGACAGGGTTCTTTTTACCCACTGTATACTATATAGTTCTTTTTACCCGTAAACCTGGATATTTCCAAGCGGAAGAAGTCACGGTAACATATTACGTATAACAATTTGATATCTCACACTATTATTTGAAACAAAGGGCCATTAAACATTGTTACGAATATTACTCCGTGTACATAAGCCAACTGCAGTAAACGATGTTGTCGCGTACTTGCTCCTTATATCGATCACACTTTAACGTATTCACTCAATAGCTTCTGCGTGTTAATAAGGGCTCCTTTCGAAAAATATAGACCATGGTCTCAGAAACTTATTTTTTATTAATTTTTTTTTATGTCATAAGATAGCAAACAAGCAGATGGGTCTCCTGATGGAAAGAGTCAACCATCGCCTATAGACACCAAAGATGTTAATGGTGCGTTGCTATCGTGTGGCGAGGTATAATGCCACATGCATAAGTTTATTTTTTATTAATAACAAGCTTAATTTTTGTGAACAGCTTCGTTTTGATGAGATAACCATCTTTTCTATCTTCAAAAAATTTCAAATCGGGTAACTAATATAATTAGGGCTTCAAACATTTTAATTTGGTGAAAGAAAAATATTCAGTAATAACAATAATTATTTTGTTATATTAATCGCTTGAGTATTTAATTAAAAACGCGAATAAACTTTTGTCCTACACATTCAATGGTGTTTGTGACGACTCCTCCACTCTAAAGGTTTTGAGATTTTTAAATTGATATTAATCAATTAAAAAACAATCGAATTCTCTCACAACAGCTTGTTAATTATTTTTATAATTCAAGGATAACTTTGTCTTACACGTAAAGTGGAAAATTTTCTTAGTCCAATACTAAAGTGTTCTATTTCGCCTATATTTATTAGTTACCTGTCTTTAGATTTTTCGAAGATAGATAGTTTTTTTTTAATTCACAATAATTAGTTATTAAATTCATTATATTTATTTTTAAATTATTAATTTCTCTTTCGTTTGATTTAATTCTTTCGGTTATTTTTTTTTTTTTTGGCATGTACTGTCAATGCACTCTTCAAAAGTTTCAGTAATGTAATGAAAATCCGTAATTGGCTAATGTTTGGTTTGCTTACTTGGTGTATTTGTTGAATTGTAAGCTGTGGATTTTATTTTTATGATAAAAATTAAAATAAAATAAAATAGAAAAGATGGGCGTCTCGACAAATTGAAGCTGTTTACAAAAAATCAGTTTGTTATCAATGACATAAAATTGTTCCCGAGACCACGGTCTATTAGAATTAACTGTCTTTATGTCGGCCATAGTTGTGGAGTTGCATGCTACATCTAGCTATTGAGACGTGATTGCTTCACATCTTAACATCTTAATTATAATATTTATAGTGACCTGTCACGCAGCCTGCATGATTAATACTTTGTCTTGAATTGTTTTTATTAACCTTGACATATAACCTAATATTTATAGTATTGGTTTTATTAATCTATACATATAATAAAATCGTAGGAAAGTCAAAACTGTACATTGAATATTTTTTTAAAAGAATACTTGAGCGTGATCTACAATTGATATAGAAGCCAAAAATATAGTTTTTAAAATTTTTGTCTGTTTGTCTGTTTATCTGTTTGTCTGTCTGTTTGTCTGTTTGTCTGTTTGTCTGTTTGTCTGTTTGTCTGTTTGTCTGCTTGTCTGTATGTATGTCCGGGGTAAACTCAAAAAGTACTGCATGGATTTACTTCAAATTTTACATGAATATTACTGACAGGTCGGGTCAACATATAGGCTACATATTATCACGCTATCACCTACAGGGGAGGGGCTGTGCGAAGTAAACGAAGTCCGCGCGAACGAAGTCGCGGGCAACAGCTGGTATTATATATGCGAAAGTTTGGGTGTTTGAATGGTTCGATGGATGAACGCAAAAACTACTGAACAGATTCGGATGAAATTAAACGCACAGTTAGTTGATAACTATAGCATATGGCCTATTTTTTATCCCGGAAAATGAGGTGTTCTCGCGGAATTTACCAGAAAATTTTATAATGCAGAGGGTTGTACGCTGTAGCTAGTGGTATTGTAAATGCGAAAGTTTGGATGCGTGAATGGATGGATGGATGAATGGATGTTTGTTATTCAATCACGCAAAAACTACTGAACGGATTTGAATGAAATTTGACACAGAATCTAGAATAGCACATAAAGTACTTTTCGTCCCCGAAAAATGAGTTGTTCCCACGAGATTTACCAAAGACTGTTTTAATTCAGCTCAAGGGGTCTTCGAATCTAAAATTGTTTAAATGTGGGAATATGCGCCTGTGTGCGATGGTGCAGTGTAGTCGACATAAAATATATTTTTGATATTTTATTTTGTCCGCTGGTAACATTTTATTCGACCGCCCCGTCAGTAAGGTAGCGAACCTAACTACGAATTGATGGGGCTCGGGTTCGATTCCCGAGATGGACAAACATTAGTGTGATGAGCACAGATGTTTGTATTTCTGGGTTTGGGTATTTATTATGTATGTAACAGTATTTATATATGTATTTCTATGTATTAGTATCGTTGACTAACTCCCATAACTCAAGCCTATAATTTGCTTTAGTTTTCCGGTAAAAACAACATTGCCCGCGATTGTATAAGTGACCGGCTGGTGATAGGCTTACCACCTACCACATTGTGGGACTAAATATCTTCGACTAATCGTCGTATTAGTTGCACCCCTGCCTACCTCTTCGAGATACGGGCGTAAAGATACTTTTTCTCCTTTTATTCTATTTTTATGTAAGTTTGAACATGAATCTAAATCCATTTATATCTATATTAATATTATAAATGCGAAAGTTTGATGGATGTTTGTTACTCAATCACGCAAAAACTACTAAACGGATTTGAATGAAATTTGGCACACAAGTAGATGATGACTTGGAACAGAACATAGGCTACTTTTTATACCGGAAAAATTAGGTGGTCCCGCGGGATTCACCAAAAACTTTTATAATGCAGCGGGCTGCATGCGGTAGCTAGTCCATACTAATATTATAAATGCGAAAGTCTGTCTGTCTGTTACGCTTTCATGGCTAAACCGCTGGACCGATTTTCCTGAAATTTGGCATGGAAGTAGTTGAAGAGCCGGCGTCAAACATAGGCTAATTTTTTTTTCAAAAATTAACTCTTAAAGGGTTAAAATAAGGGATGAAATTTGTATGAAAAGTTATTTTGACGACTTTATAATCTACTCGCGGGCGAAGCTGTGCGGGTCAGCTAGTATATTATTTTTACTTAGACCCAAGTAACTTCACTTGGGGACCTATAGTACATATCTGATTCAAGATTCCGGAAATACAGACGGTTAAAAGTTATTCTAGTTTAATTGCCTTTAAATATCTTAGAATAGAATAGAATATTTTATTTGCATGAGAATTACAATACAATAGGTGTTTTAAAATAATTTCTAGATCGCCGTAGTCAACCAATTCAGTCAAGTCAATTATGCCGGTGTGCAAAAATATTATAAACTTACTTATAACTTATTTAAATAAATGTTATATAAAATGAGACATTGTATATTAAATTCTAGGCATCGCCATATGACAGACGTTAAAGATACCCGAACGAAGCGGTTCGACTCGACATTCTTTATTCGAACCGTAAGGGACTGGAACATGCTTCCTGAGTATGTATTCCCCGACGAGTACAATCTGGGGATCTTCAAGAGAAGAGTGAACAGGTACCTTCTAGGGAAGCACGTTCCGTCTTAGGCCGCATCTTAGCTTACCATCAGGCGAGATCGTGGTCAAGCGCTTCTTTATCGATAATAAAAAAAAATATATTATATTTTATTAAGATAACTATATAAGAGAATGTCACATTTTATTTCATTATTAGTTAATATTTTATACATTTTATTATTAGTAAATATTGTGTAATATATTTGAATTTGAATTTGATAATTTACATTAGTTATATTTTATTAAAACATTTTCACACTAAAAATAAAAAAACACAGATAACTAAAAAGAGATTAATGTAATGCGTAAAGAAAAATCTCAGACTCCTGTTTAAAATCATTGCGTGAATGGTAGAGTATAAATTTGGCACAATTCAAGTTTACATTACGGAGATTTGTAGAAAATTAATATGTTTTAATAAAAATGTATTAGAAATACATGAAATTAATAAAAATAAATATTACATATTCAAGTTACATACCTGATAATATACACTCATGTATACTACTTTCTTGTATATCATGTAACAAGTTAGCACATTTTTTAGATAATATCTTCAGGTATATCGTGTAATTTTTGTAAAATTGTTATTTAACAATCAACACAAAAAAGTGATTTAACAAACCAGTTTTTTCCCGTTTGTCGCGATGCCTCGCCTTAAAAGAGGTTTTATTATTTGGTGTATGGTCGAATTTTGGAATATTTACGCCCGCTAGTTACTTAAAAATGGTAAATATACAGTGTAAAACTCCTTTATTTCCGAATACAATACAAATTGTAGCCCAATGACTCCGTTCCATAACTGACACTTATATTCTGTCATAAGGAGTAATTTTAGTAATGCAATTTTTATAACCTATTGTTATTTGATGAATATATAATAAAGTTAGCTGTTAAATTGTCAGTTAGTGCGTGTCAGGCCACGCTCAATGTAGGATTTAGAAGTTACCCATCACAATAAGAAACAAGATGCGGAGTAAGAAAAGGGCTTTTATAATTTCATAATGTACATTTAAGCTATTCAAAGTCAATGACAAATATATATCCGCACCATAAATTCACCGCCTATAAAAAAACTCTAAGTACATTTCGTAAGTTGGTCGACTATTACTTACTCAAAAACTTGTAAAGCCTTCTAAGCCGTAATAGTTTCTCTTTTTAGTTCGTTATATTTACTACTACCATGATTTCTTTTTCACCCCCAAAACCAACTGTTTAGCCTGCAGAGGGCGCACTTGACTCTATCAAAAATTAGCATTAAAAGATTAGTATTCTTACGTACTCGGTGTTCGTAATTGTAAAAAAACACCACTTATATTAAATCCGTGTATTTAGTGTACAAATACACAAGACAACACAATGTAATACTAAAATACACTTTACACACTAGTCACTCACTATACTATCACTGAACTACACAATAAAACACTCCTCGCTTCGCACTGTTCACTTTAAGTATCGCTCTCGATCGCTTGATAAAAACTACCCTGTATTTGTCAACTCATTTCTATTTATAGCCAGGGTAAAGTTCTACCTAGATCCAAAAAATCTAAATGTATCAGGAAACAATGAATCACTTCTTATCGTAAACATGTTATGAGTCATAAATCCTAGTACACGCTACTTTCAACCTTATGCCATATCCTACAAAGTCCATTATGGCATAGCTCAGGTCAACTATTTGTTTGTCAATAGGAATAGCTATCTCTTTCTTTTATTTCTAGATCTCTCCAGCGCTCCAACTCTACACGTTTCTAGATTATTCGTAACAGTATGTTATAAACAAGTCCCTTAGTCAAAAAGGTGTCTGTACAAACCTACAATATTTTTTAAAAACCTATTCAACGATATCCCACACAATGAGGTCCGTGAGAAAAATAATTAACCACCCCACGTTAGATGTAGGGTAGCTACCCTGAACAAAAATATTTTTCAAGATTTTATGTTACTACTTTGTTGACGTGGCTAATATGTGTATTCGTGCCAAATTACAGCTTTCTAGTACTAAGGATCTTTGAGCTATCGTACGGACGGACGGACGGACATAGCGAAACTATAGGATTCTTAGTTTACTTTGGAATCCTAAAAAGTACTGCAAATGTAAATAATAGGTAGAGTTCTGTATTATTTCACCCGGGTCTGGTACCACCACCTTACCTATTCCTGCCGCAATAGTGTCACTGTCGTGTTCCGGTTTATAGGGTAAGGTAGCCGGTAAACTTATGCATATGGCATTAAACCTCGCCACAAGATAGCAACGCACCATTAACATCTTTGGTGTCTGTAGGCGATGGTTGACTCTTACCATCAGGAGACATATCTGCTCGTTTGCTATCTTATGATATAATAAAAAACAATGAGAGATACAAAAGCATTTTTAGATATCCTCCCAAGGATATAAAGGAACTCTATTACTTATAGACCCGGGCGAGACAATGCAGAACTCTACCACCTAGTAGCCACGATGGTAGTGACTCGCATAGCCTATCGGTCGCCTTTTACGACATGCCTCGCAGAACGGCAATTGGTCTATTCTTCAAAGGATCCCGGAACTAATACGGGTAACCTAAAAATGGTGTCAGTTTTAACATATTATAATTTGTTTCAGGCACAACATGAAGCGGTCACGGCACAGATGGCTGGGGTTTGGATTGTTTTGTAAGTATATAACGATTAGCCTAGAAAAAACCTAGAAAAAATGTTGATTTAGAATAAGAATAAGTATCATCACATCCTTATTTATTTATTTAATACTTTATTGTACACAGAATACAATACAAAAAAGACAATATTAACGTAACATAAGTACAATGAGCGAGCTTATCTCTACTTAAAGAGATTTCTTCCAGCCAACCCGTTAAAGGAGAATAAAAAAAATGAAAATAAAGAATTCAGTAGACCTAGTGTACAAAAAATAACAAATAAAAACTATGAAACTAAATTAACATATACTTATAAAGTATTTAAAAAAAGAAATGTTGTAGAGAAAAAAATACATACAATGTAAGGAAAATTTACATTTCAGCTAGGAAGTGTTCTTTGACTCGTTTTTGAAAGGACTAAAGTCTGGCAAATTCGAATCCTTACGGAGTAGGGAAAGTAAATCAAACGTGTATAAACTTTTAAGTTCACCACGATTCACCGGTTTGCCGGTTGATGAGATGAGTGGTGATTCCCATCGCCGCATTTCACCGATCTGATAACAATCATCGACTATTTCCAGCGATAACTGGGATTGACGGCTTTACGTGCCCATCAGGCATGGGAGTAGTAACACACCAGTCGCCAGACCCCAAGCTGCTGCTGAGATTTTGGATTTTCTTTTTTTTATATCATAAGACAGCAAACAAGCAGATGGGTCTCCTGATGGAAAGAGTTAACCATCGCCTATAGACACCAAAAGGTGTTAATGGTGCGTTTCTATCTAGTGATGGGGTCGTGCATAAGTATACCTGCTACCTTACCCTCCGAACCTTAACACGACAGTAACAAGCACTGACGCTATTGCGGCAGGAATAGATAAGGCGGTGGTACCAGAACCGAGCGAGAAAATGCAGAACTCTACCACCTAGTAGCCACAATGTTAGTGACTCGCATAGCCAACCAGTCGCCTTTTACGACCTGCCTGGCAGAAAGGCAGTTGGCCTATTCTTCAAAGGAGCCTCGAACCAACACGGGGATTAATTACAAACTCTGATGTCGCCGATGGTCGACGGAGCCCGACTGCGCCGAGTTTTTTCAAGGTGTAAGATCTAAAGGCCAATCTAACAAACCTACTTCTTTTTTATGTATGAAACCGAATAGGGTTTTAATTCCTTCCGGCGGCGTTAAGTTTCATCTCTATGAAGTATATACCTAATGACGAAATTTTAGATTCGGCCTAAGGCATTTTCTAAAACGTCTTTATTTCTGAAATCTGACCACGTCATTTGTATACAAACAAATTATAGAATTTTCCTGCGACATTATTACGTAATAATGTCGCAGGCAAATTCTATAACTTGTTCACGTGAAGGAAAAACTTTGGATCCCTTTTTACGAAAATTGTAGTATGGAATCGGTAGGCGTATCATCTAACGTTTGCAATTCGCCAGCGATCAGCGATGACTCTTAAACGTAATGAAAAAATCATCAAAAACGTCGCCAATTGCTAGCTGGTCACTTTTTGCAATGTTACAGCATCGAAACTAATCAAGCGGCAACGACTACCACTAATGTACAAGGCTTGTGTCTTGCAATAACTAAACAATCACGATAATTTCGCATTGCGAGTTACGTGATCACCCCGCCGGTATAGTTAAAGTTTACATTGCGGTGAGCTGCAGAAAAATAATATGTTTAAATAAAATTAATTATAAATACATTAAATTAATAAAAATAAACATTACACACACTAGTTCACGTGACATTCACGATAATATATACACATGCATAATATTTTCTTTACGGCAAAGTCAATTATCAAATTTAAAAGTTTACTGTTTATTCTATGGTCGAAATCGCTAATAAAAAAAGTTGCTATCAAGGTATAAGGCTAAAAATCCTACACGATAAGGACAAGTTTTATAGCAAAAAAAAACATTGGAATGTACGGTATATTTTTATTCCAACCCTTGAGGGCGTTAAACTTCACGACATTATAAAAAGGTTGAATACGCCTCAACAATTTATTCACTGGACTAAGATGTGGTTACGAGATATCTCACATGAATAAATAAACTCCGACCATGTCTATTTATATGTATTGTATGTTAATGCACCCTTATTAAATTTCATAACATAGCTACCTATATATGGTTTATCTTTAAAAATAAAAAATGTTGTATGCCTCGTGGTTTAGGGTTTAGCCTCGAGGTCACAAGGTCCAGGGTTCGATCCCCGAGTCACAGTCAAGAGTCTTTTATATCTGTAAGCGACAACCGTTGCTTAAATACATTAAATATGTTAATGGTGCTTGTTATCCTTGTTACTGGTCTTAGTGCTACATCCAAGAGTTTAGCAATCAACTTCTCATTTTTTTTATATCATAAGATAGCAAACAAGCAGATGGGTCTCCTGATGGCTCTTTCCATCATCAAACATCGCCTATAGACTTTCGTTCGTTTTCGTTGCTATCTTATCGCGAGGTCTAATGCCACATGCATAAGTTTACCGGCTACCTTACCCTCCAAACTGGAACACGACAACGACAAGCACTGACGCTATTGCGGCAGGAATAGATAAGGCGGTGGTACCAGACCCGGGCAAGACAATGCAGAACTCTACCACCTAGTAGCCACGATGGTAGTGACTCACATAGCAACCTCTTACGAATTAACTGGCGAAAATATATTACAATTACTGCTTAATTTTTGGGTTATCATTCTATGTTATCAACATATTCTACCATAATACAATAAACAAATATATAACAGTTTCTTAATAAGTAATTTAAAGAAAACTAATTTATAAAATAATTAAATCTAAAAGCTACGCTTTTATTCACGAATTAAACTGGATACGCCTTTCAAGGCAATTTTTAAAGTTATTAGTGTCGCTTACAGAGTTATGATACTTACCGATGAAAGAAAATCACCCCAGAGGTATACCTTTAGCCTTGGTTTTTATTCGACACGATAAAACAAACGAAATATGGCTTATTTCTATTTTTACAATATAGTATATCTATAGACGTTTGATATTTACATGTACTCATATGAGCGGCTACGCATTTTGCGCCTAACACCGTGTCTATTAGTATTTATGTGGTCTGTGGTTTTATTTATAGGCATGAACAAATTTTAAGAAATACTAGCTGACCCGGCAAACGGTGTTCTGCCTTTTTAACTACTCTTATTTTTTTCTATGTTTTCTCACCTTTTATACCTTCCCTGAACTTTAATAATTAATTCAAAACCAAATTAGCCAAATCGGTCCAGCCGTTCTCGAGTTTTAGCGAGACTAACGAACAGCAATTGATATATATATATATATATATATATATATATATATATATATATATATATATATATATATATATATATATATATATATATATATATATATATATATATATATATATATATATATATATATGCATATATAGAAGAGTTAAAATATTGCCATTAGAGTAGGTACATAACCTTTGACTTTTTACACAAAAAAATCAATTAAAACACGTCCCTGATTTAACTGACAGTAAATTAAACAGCACATTTCAAAAAAAAAAGTTAGCGTTTTTAGATTATCTGGAATATGATGAAATATTTAAATTGACATATAGGTACACGTTTTTTAAGAAAATATTAAGTCTTTGATTACATATGTAACTTATTAATGGTATTGTTTTGTTTGATGATTGTTGTGTTTGTATCAAGTACGTAACAGTATTAACGATATTTCCACAAAAAAATCTTAATAACTCTAGAACATTCCAGAAATTACTAACGAGAATCCATGTCCTTCGAGATAAAAAATATCCTTGCTACATCACTAATAAATGTCATTTTAGAAGCGACGAAATAAGTTACCACAGAGTATGAATATTTACTTGTTTTAAATGCCAAAGCACGTAGCCATATTCCACAAGGTTATTAAAACAAAATGGAGGCCTTAAGATTAAGACATTCATGTATTCCCATAACAGTAATTATGCAGTGACATTTAAGCAATTTGGTTAATAAATTACTTTTTGTTTTTTTTTATATTCTCATTTAAATATAAAGCTTATTGAAATAACCCGTTTGAATAGTTCTGTTAAATATTCCACAGATTTATATTAATGAATTTTTAAATTGTTGCATCATGACATTATGAAATAGGCTGAATATGTTAGGCTTTAACGTCTACCAGGTACAGAAATAAAAAAAAAACATTTAGAAGTGGAAATTAGTTTTAGTTGACAGATTTGGAACTGCAGCCACCATCTTGTGAAACATCAATCCGCTGTAAATTTCATTAGTAAAATTTTAACAGCAGCAATCGGCTAAAACCATCTTTATATATAAAAACGAATCCCTAAATGTGTTGCTAAGAGCAAAAATTGAGAACGGCTGCAACAATCAAGCTAATTTTCATTAATCCCGAGGAAGGTTATGATGAGAACTAAGTTTGGCAGAACCTAATCGAATGCCATCAACCAGTTTCGATCAGTCAAACTGTTCAAAAGTTATAAGATGTTTACATACACACATGCACACATACGTCATACAGATAAACTGACGTCATCATGAAAATAGTCGGAAAAGGTTCCTAGAACCTCAAATCGTCGAGATCTGGTTAAAAATCGATTAAGTATAAATAAAATTAGTATCTTTCTTATCTACACACGAAGCAGGAAATTAAAAATTTAAAATATGCGAAAAAATTAAAAAAAAACAACAGTTTTATTTTCATCAAGAAAAACTTCCTGCCTCTAGCTGTTAAATATTTAACGATTTAAAATCTGTTATAAACTTCCGAGGCGGTTCGAAGTTTACCGGTTCAATCAGTTTTGAACAAAAATATATTCTTAGTATTAGCTGTTACTCATATGTAATTTCGTTCGCATGACAAAAAAAACACTACTTCGCTTTGCAAAGTCGTATAAAAAAGGAGTCTATCACTCCTGGATAATGTAGCTTGCTAAAGGTGAAAGAATTTTTAAAATTAGTAAGAGTAGTTTTTGAGTTAAATCATAAAACTCCAGAGCCTCGCTCATCGCCGCAGAGTGGCTAGTTTATCGGTCTTTTATCAGATACATTTTGGAGAGTGCGCTGCGGAATTGCACGACTTAATTCCGCCATCCCCGTTTTTCTATCGAACGTCGAGGTGCACAGATACTAGTCATCGCCATATGGTGGACGTTCCACATATCCGGACAAAGCAGTTCGACTCGACGTTCTTGATCCGAACCGCAAGGGACTGGAACATGCTTCCTGAGTCTGTGTTCCCCGACGAGTACAATCTAGGAATCTCCTAGGGAAACACGTTCCATCTTAGGCCACATCTTGGCTTACAATCAGGCGAGTTCGTGGTAAAGTGCTTTCCTATCTACAATAAAAAAAAAACAGTAGCAGTCGTGGGACTGCCGATAGAAGTGAAAAAGGAACTATTAAGTTGAGAGTAATTAAAACTATATGCAAAACATAGCTATAGATATACTATTATCATTAGCATGTCGGTGACGCGAACCGAGGATTTTACCCTCTACCAAAACGCTCAACGCGCCTAAAGAAGTTTTCACTTCAAAAAAATAATAAAAACTAAAATAAAATATTTCCTCTTTATAATATTACTAACTGCGCTCTGCAGCCCGCTAAATTATAAAAGTTTTGGGTGAACCCACGGGAAGAACTTATTTTCCGAAATAAAAAGTATCCTATGAGCTATTCCAGGTCACCTGTGTGCCATATTTCATCCACGTCCGTTCAGTAGTTTTTGCGTGATTGAGTAATAAACATCCATCCATTCAAACATCCAAACTTGTGCATTTATAATAATACCTAATATAGATTCACGCTCATCACTACATTTTATAAAACAAAGTCGCTTTCTCTGTCTGTCCCTATGTCCCTATGTATGCTTAAATCTTTAAAAGTACGTAACGGATTTTAATGCGGTTTTTTTTTACTAGATAGATTGATTCTTGAGGAAGGTTTTAGTATATAAACCTTTCCGATATTCCCACGGAAACAAAAGCTACGCGGGTGGCTTTTCCGTTGAGATTACTTCACTCATAGAGATTATAGAATCATAAGATAGATATTATGAATGTACAATTGTTCGCAAGATCATAAATGTTACGAAATCTGTTGCAATTTAAGTACAGATACTAACACACTTACTTTAAATATTTACAGATTTGATAGTGTTTAACTATCTATTACGCAAAATTTAAATTACGTACATCTATCATTACATACACGTAATTATAGATGTACATAATTTAAATTCAAAGATGTTTGAAGAACAGTCCAACTGCCATTTTGCCAGGCAGGTCGTAAAGGCGACCGATTAGTTATGCGAATCACTACCATCGTGGCTTCTAGATGGTAGAATTCTGCATTCTCTCGCCTGGGTCTGGTAACACCTCCTTAGCTATTCGGTCGCAATTGCGTCAGTGCTTGTCAGTCGTGTTCAAGTTTGGAGGCTAAGGTAACCGGTAAACTTTTGTTTGTAGAAATAGACCTCGCCACAAGACGGCGACGCAATATTTGGTGTCTATAGGCGATGGTTGACTTTTTCCATCAGGAGACCCTTCTTTGCAATCTTATGATATAAAAAAATACTTAAATAAAATTGAGTTGTCTGACTGTAATTTCAAAATAACTGGGGGTTTTCAAGTGCAATGTGTTATTTTTACGATACTACTACTTCTTGGAGAAGATTATTTGAGCAGTAAACCTGTAGTGCGGATATATATGTTACTAGCTGTGCCCGCGACTTTGTTCGCGTGGAAAAAATTCTAAAATATCCTATGTCCTTCTCCTGGCTCTAAACTACCTCCCTGCCAATTTTCAGCTAAATCGGTTCAGCCGTTCTTGAGTTATAAGTGGAGTAACTAACACGACTTTTTTTATATATATATAGATTTGCTTTAAATATGTAGGTTAAATTTTCATAGTCTGACACAATAAAAAAACTCTTCTTAACCCGCATTATTGTGATTGCAGTATAGAACTCTACATGTATATCACATAGTCCGAAACGCACTTAAGGTCGGATTTTATAATAATATTATCTCGAAGGTTAAAGCCCTTGAGGATTGAAGTAAAAATATTCTTTACATTCCAATGTTTTTCTTTCGATATAAAACTTGTCATCAGAATAAAGGCTTTTAACCATCGTAAACAATTCGTATGTAACATTTCATACCAAGTATAATAAAAGTTAAAAACACATAGTTAAACTCGATCCCAAAGAACTTACTTTGGGATCGAGTTTAACTCGGTACTTTTATTTAAAATGAATCTACTCAACAACAGATAGCAGCACCACATCTTCGTCGAGTTACAAAAAGCTAACTTACAATATTTTAAATCAACATTGGTCATATTTTTTATTACATTTAAATAATAACCGGAAATTTTGAAGGTTATAATATTTTTCCTGGTATATTAGAACCAGGATTTCCCCACGAATAAAGAATTGAACTGCTAAAATGAATGCGCACGATAATCTATTGAATGACGTGGTATTACTCCGTGTCCGGTCCGGCTATCCCATTGAAGAATAGAGCACCTGCCTTTAAAGTGGGATTATCTATAAGTGTTACTACCATCGTGACTACTAGCTAGAGTTCTGTAACGTATATCTTATCCTATCGGATATAAATCCTAACGGATATCGCTCGAGGATATGATACTGTTACGTACTCGGATCCGTAATTGTAAGAAAGCACCACTTATATTAAATCCGTGTATTTAGTATACAAATACACAAGACAACACAATGTAATACTAAAATACACTTTACACAATAGTCATTCACTATACTATCACTGAAATACACAATGAAACACTTCTCACTTTTCACTTGATGTATCGCTCTCGATCGCTTGATAAAAACTGCCTTGTGTTTGTCACCACCTCTCTATTTATAGCCAGGGTAAAGTTCTACCTGGATCCAGAAAAATCTAAATGTATCGGGAAACAATGAATCACTTCTTATCGTAAACATGTTATGAGTCATAAATCTTAGTACACGCTACTTTCAACTTTATGCGATATCTCACAAAATCCATTATGGCATAGCCCAGGTCAACTATTTGTTTGTCAATAGGAGTAGATAGTATTCTTTTATTTCTAGATCTCTCCAGCGCTCCAACTCTACACGTTTCTAGATTATTCGTAACAATACCATCGCCTTACCTATTCTACCTACCTATAGCCTTATACCTACCTACCTATCATAGATCAGTGCGAAAATAAACACATAATTTATATCTATCTTTTAATTTACAGGTCTAGCCCTGGCAGTATCTCTGGCGAATCTGCCTTCCACATCAGCAGTTAGAGCCACTTCACTTATACGCGCAAAGACATCGTCCACAACAGCAGCACCAGAAGATGAACCGCCATCAGCGCCCGAAGAAGATGGCCAGGTATATATTTACATTTTTTATTTTATTTTTATATCATAAGATGGCAAACAAGCAGATGCGTCTCCTGATGGAAAGAGTTAACCTTCGCCTATAGACACCAAAGGTGTAAATGGTACACTGCTATCTTGTGGCGAGGTCTAATGCCTCATACTAAGGTGTACCAGTTACCTTACCCTTCAAACCGGAACATGACAGTGACAAGCACTGACGCTATTGCGCCATAAATAGATAAGGCGGTGGTACCAGACCCGGACAAGAAAATGCAGAACTCTACCTCATAATTTTATTGAGACTATATTCCATGTGTTGATTTTTTATGAAATGTCTAAGTTACTGCTGGCCTTAAGGGCCGTGACAGCTTTACTGTTCGCGAGGGCGAGCAGAGTGCTCAATTAGAATTTAAAGGTGTGGGGCTGTACGCACTCCGCCATAAGGGTGTCTACTGTGAGACCGATTCTTGGCTTAGGGTGCGGTCGTGATTTGCGATAAGAGGAATGGCATTTTTTTGCCCGTTGGCTAATCCTTGCCCTTGGGCTGGATTCGCCGATGGACGAAACAGGGGTCCTCGTCGTTGGCGCCAGCAGTGACGGTGTAGCGTATGTAGTGACAAGAGAACTGAATGTACAACGTTCTAGAGATGCTATGCTGAGAAAAGTCGTGTTCCATTTCGGTAACGTTCGCTGCAGCGCTGACATAGTAATAAATCGTCTAACCAAAGTCATAATTGAGCAGCACTGCAGCGTATAACATAGGTATATTCGTGACCAAAAGGTCGCGAACACCAAAATGGCATTTATGGCAATTAACGAAAATCAAAAACTAAAACAGGTGGTAGCACCGCCTTACCTATTCCTGCCGCAATAGCGTCAGTGCTTGTCTCTGTCGTGTTTCGGTTTAAAGGGTATGGTAGCTGGCATGGGCGTACCGAGGGGGGGAGGGGGGGGGGGGGGGGGGCAGGAAGGGGCAGCTGCCCCCCTGGAATTTGTTTACCTCCCTACTGTTGTAGATAAAAATATAATAAGATAAGAATATAGTCTTAAAATGTTACGGTTGCGCCCCCTGGCCCAAAACCTGGTTACGCCCATGGTAGCTGGTAAACTTATCCATGTTGTATTAGACCTCACCACAAGATAGCAACGTACCATTAACATCTTTGGTGTCTATATGCGATGGTTGACTCTCCATCAGGAGACCCATCTGCCTGTTTGCTATCTTATGATGTAAAGAAATTGCGTTTTGGCTTTGGGATATCTGTCTTTAAATTTGGGAGAAAAAGTATTTTTTTGAGGTTACTCCAGTTTCAAATCGAAGAGTTTCGATTTCATTTCGAATGATCGAGTTGGATCGATGCCAGAATGTAGGGCTGCATTTTAAGCTCATTTTCGCCAAAATGGTTTTTACAATCTTTATTGTCGGAAGCGTCAATATATTCGCAACTAATAGGTTGTAACCGCCGCAAACTTGATGTCGCTTACGCGTTTCATTCAAAGAGCTCTGACGCAAGTGCAGTTCATGAACTGCAATTTAATGGAACATTAATGACGTGACGCATGCTTTGTCTAGTATTTTCGTACACAGAAGTCTTTAGTGTTAATTAAGTCACCCTTTCAAAGAAAAGATCAACTATCTTACCGCTGGGCGTCTCGTAAAAGACGAAAGAATGTTAAACCGTGTCAGTGATATTGTGAATATTAGCCAGGTTGCAGAATTCTGCAACGTTCCGGCTGGCTGCTGTAAAGTCACTAACATCGTGGCTACTAGGTGGTAGAGTTCTGCATTGTCTCGACCGGGTCTGGTACCACCGTCTTACCTATTCCTGCCGCAATAGCGTCAGTGCTTGTCACTGTCGTGTTCCAGTTTGGAGGGTAAGGTAGCCAGTAAGCTTATGCATGTGGCATTAGACCTCGCCGCAAGATAGCAACGCACCATTAACATATTTGGTGTCTATAGGCGATAGTTGACTCTTTCCATCAGGAGACCCATCTGCTTGTTTGCTATCTTATGTTATAAAAGAAAAGTCGTCCCACGCGGTTAAAGAAATTTTCACTTCAAGAAACCTCAGTCTGTCAGCTACATTTATTTACTTACAATAATCAATTGCACAGATGAGAAAACCCAATATAGAAAGGAAATAATTAAAGCAATTATCATTACATCGATGCATTGCACAAGAATGAAGGTAATGGAAATTACCGGAAATGGTGAGTTTTTTTCTCGAGGAAACAGCTCAGGAATTCTTTGAATGGTATTCAAGGTGAACGCCATTTCCTTTCTGATTTATTGTTTATAATAATAGTATTCGCCGTTTTGTTTGAGATTAATACTACGAGTCCTACAAATATTATAAACTAGCTGCAGCATGCATTATAAAATTTTTTGGTGAATCCCGCGGGATCGCCTAATTTTTCAGAGTTTACGTATCTCTCGTCATGCGAGTCCAGCTCGCATTTGATTGGTTTTTAGGGTTCCAAAGTAAACTAGCAATCCTTATAGTTTCGCTATGTCCGACCGTCTGTCTGTCCGCACAATAGCTCAGAGATCTTTTACTAGAAAGCTGTAATTTGGCACAAATATACATATTAATCAAGTCAACAAAGTGGTGACATGAAATCTTGAAAAACATTTTTTTCAGGGTAGCTCCCCTGCATGTAAAGTAGGAATTAGAATAGTAGTTTATTCACCAAGGCGAGGAAATGACCGATACCTTACGAGAGTGTAGTTTGAGGCCCGAAGCGCAGCTGAGGGCCTCAATACACTCAAGTTAGGTATCGCATTTTCTCCCGAGTAATACGTACTGCTTTATACTACACCAATGAGGAAAATAAAAACATTTTAGTTAAAATTTATATTAAAATTATTACAATTATTGAAACTCCATAAATTCTTCATATGTTTTGTTGTACTTATGCTTGGACTTTTCTGGCAAAAGGTTTAAAATGACTGTTTGAGCAGCTTCTTTTAATTCAGGCGGCATAAATAAATCTTCATTCTCGCTACTAGACATAGACATCAGAACAGAATGTAAGAAGAAGATACAATAAAAAAGAAAATTCGCGCGTACAATCGTTTTTTTTTAATATTGAGGAGGCAAATGAAATAAAGCACATACTGCCAAGTTTCCTTAGTAAATGCTAGTGGCCAGTAACATTTTGATGTGCTTCGAGATACAAACTTATGAATTTTAAAAAGTTAAAGGAGGGGAGAAAATTACTTTCTCCCCAAGGGAAGAAAGTAAATCCCATACATTTTTGCCGCCCGCATATTGGTTCGCTTGAAATTAGGTACTTTCTTCTCGTTTTTCAAGTAAGAACTAATGTGCTTTCCGAATAGGTGTAGTATAAAATATTTTTTTAACTTCCCACTACGTGTGTAGATAAGGAAGTTACTGATTTTACCTCGATTTTCGACAATCGAGTTTTTACCAGATGTCCACGTTTTGAGGTCCTAGGAACCTTTTCTGACTATTTTCACGATGACGACAGTATGTCTGTATGTATGTGTGTGTATGTGTGTATATAAACATCTTATAACTTTTGAACGGCTGAACCGATCAAAACGCAGCTAATGGCATTCGATTGGATTTTGTTAAACTTAGACTTCCTGAAAATTTGAACCGATTCGATCTAGGAAATTTTGAGAAATTTTGAAAAAACACCAAAAAAATGTTAGATGAAACAGTATTTTTTTAATATAAGTTCCAGATTTATGTACCGTTTGAGTACAAAAACTAATCAGCTCTATTCCTCAAAAAACTACATGTAATACAAAAATTGTATCAAAATCAGTTTATCCGTTTGGGAGTAATCGTTGCTCGAAAAATTTTGAAAAAAGTGTTTTTTCAACATAGCTTCGAAATTTTTCAACTTATCATTCTTTGGTATTCTACGATATTTTAGTACTAAAAACCTACGTCAAATGCCGTTTCAAAAATCAAAACCGAATCTCATTCTCAAAACTTATAGCTTTTCAGATATTAAAATTACGCTGTTTTTAGCAAACTTACTTTTTTTTAAAAATAAATTTCAAGTTAATTCACCGAGTAACATCGTATTAGTTTTCTCCTTTAAAAACTGCGTCAAAACCCGCTAATTTAATCAAAACCGATCAATTTGTTTGAGATTTATCAAAACTTAGGATTTAGCTAAAGTAATATAGATCTCAAAAATTGAGTTGAATGCCATCATCGTTTTCAAAACGTACAGCTTTTCAAAAATTAATATACTGCCATTTTCAACAAAATAGATGTTTAAACTGAAAAATCTATGCTTATATTTGTTACTCTTTTGAGCTTAAAATACCTTAATTAAGTGGGAAGTTTCAGGGATGGCCCGTAGGGTCAACCGTTTATACATATTTTTTTCGCGTACCCCATTGTGTTGGGTATCGTTGGATAGGTTTTTAAAAATTATTGTAGATTTGTGAAAACAAGTTTTCGAGTAAGTGACTCGTTCGTGAAATATTAAACTTTAAAGTACTAATTTATATTAGAGTCAAGTGTCCCCCCTCTCTGCAGGCTAAACGGTTAGTTTTGGGGGGGGGGGAATCATGGTAGTAGTAAATATAATGAAGTTAAAAGAAAAACTATCACGGCTTAGAAGGCTTTAAAGTTTTCTGAGTAATAGTCGACCAATATATAAAATGTACTTAGAGAAGTTTTTGTGGGCGGTCAACCTGTGGTGCGGATATATGTATATATATATATATATATATATATATATATATATATATATATATATATATATATATATATATATGTATATATATATATATGTATATATATATATATATATATATATATATATATATATATGTATATATATATATATATATATATATATATATATATATATATATATATTATATATATATATATATATGTATATTTGTCATTCACGATGAATAGCGTTAATGTTCATAATATTTATACATATAATAAAATCGTAGAAAAGTTAAAACTGTACATTGAATATTTTTTTTAAATAATACTTGGAGCGTGATCTACAATCAATATCGAAGCCAAAAATATAGTTTTTAGAATTTTTGTCTGTATGTCTGTTCTGTTTGTCAGTATGTATGTCCGGAGTAAAATCAAAAAGTAGTGCATGGATTTACTTCAAGTTTTGCATGAATATTACTAACAGAACGGGTCAACATATAGGCTACATATTATCAGGCTATCACCTACGGGGGAGGAGCTGTGCGGAGTAAACGAAGTCCGCGCGGACGAAGTTGCGGGCAACAGCTAGTAATAAATATAATGAAGTTAAAAGAAAAACTATCACGGTTTAGAAGGCTTTAAAGTTTTTTGAGTAATAGTCGACCAACTTATAAAATATACTTAGAAAAGTTTTTATAGGCGGTGAACCTATGGTTCGGATATATATTTGTCATTGACGTTGAATAGCTTAAATAATTATAATATGAAACTATAAAAACTCTTTTCTTAATCCGCATTGTGATAAGCAACTTCGGAACCCTACATTGCGCGTGGCTCGACACACACTTTACCATTTTTTTATACGTTTAACAATGTTGTAGAAGTAATACCTATTGATGTAAATTTGATTTAATTACAGATGGAAACAACAGCGGAAGGAACAGAGACGAACACAACAAGAAAACTATCTGGGATACCGCAAATCGACTATATATACGATCCCAACTTGCCCCGCGAGCTAAACGGATACAATCTGTCGGAGTACCCCTTCTATGAGGCCGTGCCACCTCCAGAGACCATGGACTTCAAGTGTGATGGCTTACATGATGGCTTTTACGCATCAGTGCCTCATAAATGTCAGGTATAGATTTTTCGTGTTTTCTAAATGTTTGGTGGCTTCTGTGGTCCTGTGTTGATGTTGACAACATGAGGTTTCGGGTTCGATTCCCAGGTCGGAAAATTTAAAAATAATTTTTTTCAGTTTTCTGATAAAATTTTAGCTGGGATTGAAAAAGTACTGGGTAAGCGATAGGCTTACCACCAATCACATTGACTAAATATCTTCGGCTAATCGTGGGTATAATTGTTGTACCTCTGCCTACCTCTTCGGGGATATGGGCGTGAAGATACTTATATATTCATTCTCGTATTTGCTAGATATTTGAGGGCCTCTGTGGTCCTGTGTTGATGTTGACCACATGAGATTCCGGGTTCGATTCTGATATTCGATTTTCTGATAAAATTTTAGCCGGGATTGAAAAAGTACTGGGTTTAGGCTTGCCACCTATCATATTGTGGGACTAAGTATCTTCAGCTAATCGTAGGTGCACTGATTGTACCTCTGCCTACCATTTCGGGGATACGGGCGTGAAGATACTTTTTTTTTACTTTTTTACTATATGTTGAATGAATTTTCGAGTACAGAGTCCTTTCGTTCCGGGTTCCTTTTTGATCAATAGGAATGAAATTGCTTTACTGCTTCGTATCTCGTAAAAAGCGAGAAAAGGCTTATATGTTAAGTATGCATATACATGTGTGCGTTATTAAATAATCTGTAATGTTATACCAGTATAATTACAATATAATAATATGGGTGGTATACAATATAATAATGGGTATGCATAGATGAATATGCACATACGTGATTTATGTACATCTATGCATACACATATACAACACTAAAAAACACGATGTGAAAAAATACAAACTTGCGTATACTACGCAATAAATTCAGAAAACCATTCAAATCTATACATATAATAAAATCGTAGGAAAGTCAATGTATGTCCGGGGTAAACTCAAAAAGTACTGCATGGATTTACTTCAAATTTTGCATGAATATTACTAACAGGTCGGGTCAACATATAGGCTACATATTATCACGCTATCATCTACGGGGCAGGAGCTGTGCGGAGTAAACGAAGTCCGCGCGGACGAAATTGCGGGCAACAGCTAGCTAAAAATATAATAAAGAAAATTTAATAACAGATCTAGATCGATGCGGTGTATTCCATTTGCGCCCTTCTTTCTACAGCTTACACTCTTCTACTAAAAAAAACCTATTGTAATGTTTTAATTAGTATATAATGTAGCGGTTAAAGCAATTTACAAACGCTACCAGAAAAAATAGTAAAAAATGGAAAAAAGTTAAATTCAAAAATAAAACCCTGAATCGCGATATCACAATTATTTATCTTGTACACACTATATACAAGTTTCAACGCTTCTCAAACGGACTTCGGTCCTCGGGCAGTACACCTTGCCTGGCTGGGGAGATCTTCCTTTTCCCCTTACTTGTCCTTGTGTGACGTCATCAACCTCCACAGTTATGACGTCATCTGACAAGTAGTTGGCCCGCTGGTTCCATCACTATGACCCTTCAGCGATACGGACCTAAATATTTATAAAATTAGTTCTTTTCGAGCCATGTTGGACTGAGCTCATTTGAAGAATAGGCCGTTCTGCCAGACAGGTCGTAAAAGGCAATCGATTGGCTTTACGTATTTCTGCCGCAATAACGTCAGTGCTTGTCACTGTCGTGTTCCGGTTTATAGCGTAAGGTAGCTGGTAAACTTATTCATGTGGCATTAGACCTCGCCACAAGATAGCATGCACCATTAACTTCTTTGGTGTCTATAGGCGATGATTTCTCTTTACATCAGAAGACCCATCTGTTTGTTTGCTATCCTATGATATAAACAACAAATATTAACTTAGAAAATACATTAAATTTTATATTACTGAAGTTGAAAATATATTAGATTTATAGAACTAAAATTGAAACATGTCCAATTTTATAGTAATATCTATCTATCTATATATATAAAAATCAATTGCTGTTCGTTAGTTTCGCTAAAACTTGATAACGGCTGAACCGATTTGGCTAATTTTGGTTTTGAATTAATTGTTGAAGTCCAGTGAAGGTTTAAAAGGTGAGAAAATATACAAAAAAAAAACAAGTTAAAAAGGCAGAACAAAGTTTGCCGGTTCAGCTAGTAAAATAAATAAATATTCACGGGACAAATTACACTTACTGATCTAACCCCAAAGTAAGCAAATTATTTGCATGTGTTATGGGTGTCAGTCAACGATACTAATACATAGAAATACATATATAAATACTAGAATATATATAATAAACACCCAAACCCGGAAATACAACCATTTATGCTCATCACACAAATGCTTGTCCCCGTTGAGGATCGAACCCGAGCCCCCTCGATTGCGTAGTCAATGTCGCTAACCACTTGACCAACGGGGCGGTCAAAATGAACATCTGTAAAAATTAAGTATAACAATATTTCCAGGTATACCATCACTGTCTGTTCGGTACGAGGTATGACTTCCTGTGCGCGAACTACACGGCCTTCGACCAGAAAACTTTCATCTGCCATTTTGTCTCCGAGGTTGATTGCAAGAATTCAAAAAATTATTTTCACAGGTAATATTTTGTATTAATGGTTACCGCGATTTCATTCGCATGGACTTAAATATTACTAGATTTTTTCATGAACCCTCGAATAATTTTCTAAAAAAGTAGCTTATATTAAGGGAGGTAAGGGTGCATTGGGCAGTCGGGAGGTTTGAGCACACCCTCATTTCTCAAAATTCGTGGTATTTTTGTTTTGTTTTGTTTTCTACCACAGCACTATAGTTTAATAACTAGCGGTACCGCCTAACCAAACGTCAGCTGTCATTTCACTTAGTTGTCAAAATTATATGCGGTTAACCGTTCCTTGCGTACAAATTAAATATTTTGGTTGAAATTTGGGGAACGATAATAAAGCAATCTGCAAGAAAGAATAATTATCTATGATAACGTCTTCTTTTGTGTTCATAAAAGATTATATTTACTTGGCAAAAAGGATTCAACATTTGATAAAAATAATTATATTAATTTTTTTTTGAAAAATGAGGATATGGGGATAATCGGGCACGTACTTATGAGGCAGGTTTAGGCATGCCCAATGCTCCCCCCGTTATAGTTCATTATGCTTATGCAGCCTTAAGGGGGGAGAGGGTCACACATTTGAGGTTCAGTCAATAAAGGCTCTAATCCTTAGTTTCGATATTAAATCGTTACCTGGACCCCTGTTTAAAGGGGGTTGACCTCCATAACTTCCCCCTGGGTCCGCCCTTGATAACCCCGGTCCCCGCCCCACCCTTGCTCCCTTTCCATTCCTTCTTGCTCCACCACCGCACTCACTCAGCCACGTATCCCGCGCCGTCAGGCGTGATGGTTGGCTGTCGCTTTGCTGTCACCTCTTACTGCCCGCTCTGATCCGGAGACATTGATGTTAAACCCATAGCCCGGACATACACTACGCAAAACACGACCCCGGTCAAACCTGAAGGTGTGGCAGCTCTATGTACGCGGTGTGGCTTAGAGGACGGCTGGTGTGCCTCTCACACACACAACACGTATACAGAGCACATAAAATGTCAATCTTTTTTATCTATCTTTATTAGTTACCCGATTCGAGATTTTTCGAATATAGAAAAAATGGTTGTCTCATCAAAATGAAGCTGTACACAAAAATTCAGCTATTAATCAAAAAAAAGTTTATTTGTGGGATCACGGTCTAAGAAGAGATATAAATAAACCTAAAAGTATTTGTTTTTAGATTCTATTATAGCTCAAGGTTGACTTTGCAAGGCATGTGATTAAGAAAACTAATTGTGATATTAAAATGATTACTTACAAAAGAAGTTACATTTTCATCCAGTTATTAAAATTCTGTATTGATTTTAATCGATTTGTTTAATGTTTATTTCCTAAGTATGTCCCAACACTAGTATCCACTGATTCGTAGGTGTCATTTGGGGAATAAGACTTAAAATAATAAAATATTCCACTAATGGCACTTGCGAAAAGTATCAAGAGGTGCCGTATGTGAAATACCTCAGGTGCCATTCTGTCAGGTGCCATTGAAGCGGGTGCCCAATATAGCATACTTCCTTTTTATAATGTTAAAATTCACGAAAATACTTAAAGATTAATATTACATGAATTCACAATTATTACATACTAGAAGAAAACCCGGCTTCGCTCGGAAGTCTCATAATACGCAATCTTATATTTTAACTCAAATACTTGACATTAAAAAGTAGCAACACTGTAGTGACGTCTTTTTTCAATTATTACGTTGGTTTAATAAAGACAACATTAGACTGTTGCCATTTTATAATTTCCACTCTTTTTTGTGAACGAAGAGAAATAAGTTTCTCGATAATCTGCGCTCTGTTCTCGATACTTTAATAAATGCTCACGCCATCTACACCACATATTTGTAACCTTTAAAGAAATATGGCCGATTTGTCTGTCAGCGCTGTTAGAATTTTTAGTGTCAAATCATACAGAGTTTCAGCGCATATTACTTCGTGACGAAAGATGCCAAATGCGGCACCAGCATAAGAAGAAATAATGTATTCATATAATTATTATTATTTTAACTTTCCAGAAACGAAGCCCTGTACAAAGCAGCATCTACAGCGCCGCCACCGCCACCACCTACCACTACCACCACAACAACCACCACTCAGCGCCCGAGCCGACCACCGCGCCGCCGTCCCTACCACCGCTATGACTATTACGATGATGACTATTACTACCCAGCCAGAGATGACTATGATTACGAAGAAAGGTAAGTTTTAACCAACTTCCCAAAAATCAGAAATTAGAAGTACTTTATTCAATAAAACTTTTTAGAAGAAGATCCGGCGGAAGAAACACAGCGGGCTTGTCTTTTTTTCATAACATTTTTAAATAAAATATTACATAATATTTAATTAGTGTCTAATTGTTACATTAATAATAAGGATTGCCGATATGAGGAGCAGTTAATCCCATGCTTTCCTGTCATCAAGGTATTCAGATATTTTATAGTAACCTTTTTTACACAGTTTTGTTTTAACACATTTTTTGAATTTGTTAACTGGTAAATCTCTAATGGCATCAGGCAGCTTATTGTAGAAGCGTATACTTTGCCCCATAAAAGAGTTGCTTATTCTGTGGAGACGAGACACATGCACAGCAAGGTTGTTTTTGTTCCTTGTATTTAGGGAGTGAATATCACTATTCTTTTTAAATAAGCAAATATTTTTACGAACGTACATCAAGGTTTCGAATATAATAGAAAAGAGGAAGTTATCAATCTGGGTGTATGTTTTATGATTGTTACCTATCTTTTGAATAGCCTCTGTGGTCCAGTGGTCTATGAGAGGAACATATAAGGTCCCAGGTTTGATTCCCGGGTTGGGTAAATTCAAAATTGTGTTTTTCAGGTTTCTGATAAAAACAACGATGATTGAAACAATAGACAAAATTAAAAATACAACAAAATTGATAACCTCCTTTTGGGATCTTGGTTGAAAATGGAGATGATAATTGTAATAAGCGATTGTGTAAACGGAATTAAAAATATATAATTCCAACATAATATGCTGAGTGGTATTTCCATTTTGAGAAGTTTATCACCTCCGTGGTATAGTGGTCCGATTTCAGCGTTGACCACATGAGGTCTCGGGTTCGATTCCTGGGTTGGGCAGTTCCAGTTATGTGTTTCAAATTATGTGTTTTTTCAGTTTTCTGATAAAAACAACTTTGCTCGAGATTGGAAAGTACGCGGTTGGCGATAGGCTTGCCACTTAGGGGCCATCTATAAATTACGTCACATCTTAAGGGGAAGGGAGGGGGTCGCTGAAATGTGACATCATGTGACAAAGGGTAGATAGGGGTCCCAAATTTTGTGACATAACAAATCTTCAAAATATAATATATTATATCTTATTATTACAACAGTGAATTTAAAAAGACACCGGTATAGACAAAAAATAATTGAATGGGATCATTATTCCAATGTAATATTGTAAAATATGTGACATTACACTAGGTAGAGGGGGGGGGGGGGCTCACAAATGTGACCAGCTGTGACAAGGACGGGAGGTGTTAAAAAATCATGAAATTCGTGTGACGTAATTTATGGATCGCCCCCTATTACATGTGGGACTAAGTATCTTCTTACATGTGAGACTAAGTACCTTCTTACATGTGGGACTAAGTATCTTCTTACATGTGGGACTAAGTATCTTCTTACATGTGGGACTAAGTATCTTCTTATATGTGGGACTAAGTATCTTCTTACATGTGGGACTAAGTATCTTCTTACGTGTGGGACTAAGTATCTTCTTACATGTGGGACTAAGTATCTTACATGTGGGACTAAGTATCTTCTTACATGTGGGACTAAGTATCTTCTTACATGTGGGACTAAATATCTTTATATTTTGTTTACTTATAAAGATAGGTAAAATATCTATGGCTATACGTGTTTCTACCATCATGATTAAAAGGTGGAAGAGTTTCGCAACATCTCACCCATGTTTGGTGCAACCGCGTCATCTATTCCTGCCGCAATAGTATCAATGTTTCCCATTGCCAGGTTTCAATTTGGAAAGTAAGGTATCCGGTAAACTTAAGTATGTTGCATCCCAACTCCTTTTCTATATCAGATAGCAAACAAGCAGATGGGTCTCCTGATGCAAAAAGTCAACCATCGCCTATGGACACCAAAGATGTTAATGGTGCGTTGCTATCTTGTAGCAAGATCTAATGCCACGTGCATAAGTTTAGCGGCTACTTTACCCTGCAACCCGGAACACCACAGTGACAAGCACTGGCGTTATTGCGGCAGGAATAGATAAGGCGGTGGTACTAGACCCGGGCGAGACAATGCAGAACTCTACCACCTAGTCGCCACGATGGTAGTGACACGTATAGCCAATCGGTCACCTTTTACGACCTGCCTGGCAGAATGGCAGTTGGCCTATTCTTCAAAGGAGCCCGATAACAACCCGGATAGCAAAGCATTATTAACATGATATGTGTCTGTATATACATTGGTTGTCTTCCATCAGAAAAGCCATCTGCTTCTCTGCTATCTCATGATTAAAAAAATCGAAAATCGCTGCTATTTCAGGGGAGGCAGAAGAACAAGACCGCGGCCAGGCAGACCTATTAGACGAAGACCTCAGGATGACTATGATGACAGGTTTGTTAGATGTATACAATAACTAACTGTGATAAAAATAATAATAACTTTGTAGCCGTCAAGCAATTCTACAAAAATCTACAAGAAAAAAGCAAAATAAAATCCTAAATCGCAATATTAAAATTGTTTATCTTAAGAAACACTGTGTACTGTAACAAGCAAATAAGAATAGGGCTATCAAGACGCCATATTGTTCCGCATTTTGAAAAAACTTTATTAGTGATAAGTATGGTGAGCAAAAAAGAAGAAATCTATTTAAAAAGTAATTTGCGTTGTAATTGGTATGTTTTCCATTCAGATTTCCATTCGTTCATGATAAGATTAACAAACATGAATAATGAATATGATAAATGATAATTAATATGATAAAAACATGAATAACAAACATGAAATAAGAAAATAGATGTATATTAATTTTTTTAAAGGAAATACTTAATCAAATGTATCATCAATCGGATTTTAAATCTTTACACCGCTTATAACGATTTCGTTGCCAACATCATCGGAATACGAATTTTCTTTATTACATATAATATTGCATAAATTGAAACTTAATTACGTGTTTCAAATTCTACTGATAATAGACAGTGGGAGACCACTGGGAAGGAACAAAATTTTTTTTATTACAAGCAGATTTTTGTGAACAGCTTCCTTTTGACGAGGCAACCATTTTTTTTTATCTTCGAAAAATCTCGAATCGTGTAACTAATAAAGATAGATAAAAAAGAAAACTTTAAAGTGTCCTGTGTCGGAGTAAGAAAAGTTTCCACTTTACATAGGTATGCTGTTATGAGAAAATTAAGTTGTTTTTAAATTGATTAATATCAATGTAAAAATATCATAATTCCAAATCTTTAAAGTGGAGGACTCGTCAGCAAAACCATCGGATGTGTGGAATAAAAGTTTTTTTGTGTTTTTCATAAAACAATCAAGTGATTAAAAAAAAGAATTATTGTCATTAATCAATATTTTCCTTCACCGAAATAAAATGTTCAAAGTTAATAAGTTACGCGATTAGAGATTTTCTGAAAATAGAAAAGATGGTTGTTTCGTCAAAACGAAGCTGTTCACAAAAATTCAGCTTGTTATTATAATCAAAAAAAAGTCTGGGACCACGGTATATAATGACATTATTTAAATAGGTACATTTAGGTAGGTATAGAAACATTATAGGCACATTTAGTACAGTTAGGTAATTCCATATTATACTATGATATGGAACACTAAT
The DNA here is from genome assembly GCA_036924255.1 of Apodemia mormo. Classification (NCBI taxonomy): domain Eukaryota; kingdom Metazoa; phylum Arthropoda; class Insecta; order Lepidoptera; family Riodinidae; genus Apodemia; species Apodemia mormo. Next base: position 2,224,126 of record JAUPFN010000029.1, read on the forward strand.
ATTATTACTATAGTATTTATTATACAAACGATATTTTTGCTTCCTATTTTTTTTTTTTTGAAATAATATATTTTTTGCTGACGTTACTAATTTATCATTTAATACATGAAATTGGCAACAAGTACGTTCTTATTCTTAGTTGGCTCGCATAATACAAGTTTCAACCCCTCTCAGATGAACTTAGGTCGCTAAGAAGACCTTCCTTTTCCACGCCACCAGTGTGACGTCATCAATATCCACAATTATGACGTCACTGTGACAGTAATTGGCATGCCGGTTATGCCACTAAACTCTTCCGTGGTACCAAATAGCGGTGCTACAATTTATTTTCTTTAAAACTAATATTGCAATACTTAGAAACGCACTGATTTAATATCGCTGGACAAATCACAATCCTCAATCCTAATTATTTGCTTAACGATACAATACATATAAATGCTGAAACAAACTTAATAAACACCCAAACCCGGAAATACGAATTATGCTCTCTCTATGAATATATGCTCAATAGACAAAATTTTGTCCCTGTCGGGAATCGAACCCGTACCCCATTGATATGTAGACAGCTCCGTAAACCACAATGGAGCGGGGAGGACTTAGCTACAAAGAGATAATATTATAATATATTCTACCATTACCAGGGCTTGGTTTTAAAGTGGTAGGTTACGAACAGACAGACAGACATTCCTGTGTTGGTTCTGGCACCCATTGAATAACAAACCATCTGCCATTCTGCCAGGTTATTTGTAATACTCGTACGATAGGTTATATTAGTGCCTACCATCGTGACTATTAGGTGGTAGAGGCTACATCTCACCCAGGTTTTGGTACTACCGCTTTATCTATTCCTGCAGCAATAGCGTCAGTGCTTGTCACTGTCGTGAGTCCAATTGCAGAGTAAGGCTGCCACCAAACTTATAAGGTATTACCATCCGGCCACACGGGTAGTAATGCTTTTCGTTGGTGTTTATAGACGATGACTGAATTTTTCCACCAGGAGAGCTATCTGCTTATGATATAAAAAAACATCTTTGATATATACACATTATGGTTAGCTTTTCCTTTCAAGAGAACAATCTGCTTGCTTGTCAAACAATAATTTTAAGAAATACGGTATGTATTGTTTACAAATAAATAATCGCCATTAAAATTATCTTTTCAGATATGAAACTCGACAAAAACCAGTTGAACAACCAGAAGAGGATTATGAAGAAAGAAGAGCATATGACAGACCGAGACCTGGGAAACGACCTTACACTGATCATCGAAGACCCTACGACGATGATGAGAGAAGGCCATACAAAGGTAGAAGACCTAATAGACCGCGAGATGAGGAAGAAGAAGACATATATAGACCCGACGATGAAAGGCCGAGAGCGGGACAGAGAAATGAATATAGACCTAGGGATAAAAGACCTAGGGATGGAGCCCTTAGAGATGAAACAAGCACAGATGATGACTTAAACGTACGTGACAACATACGTCAAAGAGATGTTGCGAAGGTAAAAGATGATTTTGGGCCACAAGATGGTGAAAAAAACAGAGATGATATTAGACCACGTGACGAAGTAAGACTTAGAGATGAAATTAAGTCAAAAGATGAAATAAGGCCAAGAGATGAAATAAGGCCAAGAGATGAAATAAGGCCAAGAGATGAAATCAGGCCAAGAGATGAAATTAGGACAAGAGATGAAATCAGACCAAGGGATGAAGGCAGAAAAACAGATGAAATTAGACCTAGAGATGAAATTAGATCTAGAGATGAAATTAGACCTAGAGATGAAATTAGACCTAGAGATGAAATTAGACCAAGAGATGAAGTAAGACCCTATCGTGATGAAATTAGACCAAGAGATGAAAGAAGACCTTTTAGAGATGATATTACTGCACCTGATAGTAAAGCCAGAGACACAAGATTAAGAGATGATCGTTATACATCTAATGAAGGACGTCGATTATATGACCATCCTAGTAGAAATCGAGATGAAAAACCGTTAAGATCATATGAAAATAACGACAAATATGAAGAAAAGAGACAAATCCCTACAGCTCCTGATGGACAAACTTTAGTAAAACCGAATGGACATGGAATTTTTAGTAAGCCTAGGATGCCACCAAAAATAAAGAGGCCAGTTCCAGCGAATGAAAAGGACAAGTATGACTATGTTCCCATAGCTACAACAAAGGCTCCTCCTAAGCCAGAAGATGAATATTATGATGACTATGAAGAAGAGGATACTAGGAAACCAATGCCATCAGCAAAAACAAGTGTAGTTCAGCAAAAGCCAAGGGCAGCAATTGAAAGTGGAAAATTTAAGCCAACAAAGTCAAATCCTTCAGGTCCATCGAGCTTAAGGTACCAAAACTCAAAAAAGCCAATTGATTACGAAGAAGAAGATTATTATTATGATGCTCCAAAGCTAAAAAAACAGAGGCACTCTGACAGAGATAAAAATGAACGTATTCCTACTGGGACTGGAAAGGACACTGAAGACTACTATTATGACGAAAAAGAAAAACCTATCCAAAAGCCGATTCCAATAAATATAGATCAGGATATCACTAGTAAAATAAAGGAGGTAAAACCAACCGTCAGAGTCGTTAAGAGGCCTTTTTTACCGTCTAGGGGTGGGAGTCCTTATTTGCCAAGAGGACTACAGCCGGTCGCTGGGAGAGATCTAAGCGTTCCGCCAAACACCACCCCTAAACATACTACTACCTCTACCACTACGACTACTCCTTATACTACAACAACTCCTTCTACCACACACAGAACTACTACAACAACTGAACTACCTACACCACCACCAACAACAACTAGTACAACAACAACTACTACTACTACTACTACAACTAGGCCACCACCAACGACACAAAAAATCACAACTACTGAACATATAACAACAACGATTGGTACCGAGTTACCGGTTGAAAATACGGCTCCCCAAGATGAATATGAATATTACGATGAAGAAGATACTGAATATGAAAGTAAAAATAAACAGGAACATTATATTGCAACTGAGGAAGTTACGACACCACCAACAACAACAACTACTACAGAACCAACTACTACAACTCAAGAAACAACAACATTCGACAAGGCTAAATATCTTGCTACAAAAGTTTTAAAGAATTTCAATGAGAATTATGAAGCAATAAGGGAAACTTTGGAAGGAAATGGTAAAAACAGGATCTCTATAAAACCGTACACAACATATGGAACAACAATTAAGCCTTATTATAGACAACCAGAACCGAAACCAGAAATCTCAAAAGGCTATTCAGCTACTGGTAAACCACTTAAAATACCAGATATAAAACAAAATCTCGCTGATTCTATAGAAAATGACTACGACGTTAAATATAATGAAGCTTTAGCTCCAAAAATTCCAAATGTGAGGCTACCAAGTGGTTTTGTAATACCTACGGACAGAGATTATACATTTACAAGATTTAGAAATAATTTCAATACCGAACCACAATTTGCAGCATCAGATATAAGTCAATATCAAGTTAGGAAACGGCCTCAAATATCAGGAGTTAGTATTAGAACTCCAACATCGTATTACTTACAACCGCAAAGAATAGTATTTGATGAATCTCTTGTGAGACCAACTCGACAATTGTTGTATAGGAATTTAGGTGATTTTTTATAAATAAGTGAGGTGGTAACCTTTGAGAGATGGCAAAACCGGAGCCGTCTCAAAGAGACGCTTAAGGTTTTAGATTTGAAATGTGATTTGTAAAATGATGGTCGAATTATTTCCAGTATTGTCAACTTCAATTAATTATGTGTACGATGTTGTGTCATAATTTTTGAAATGAGTGCACATGATAACGAAAACATTAAGAAATGTATTCCAATATTAATTACATTTCATTAATTGAAAACAACAAAAAAACAGGAAATTAAATAAAACTAACAAACGTTATTTAATAAAAATTTTAATGCAGCTTGTGAAGTTAGATAATACCGGATATTTAAAAAACCGTTCATCATTCTTTTAGCTCGAGCCGAGAACATAATATTTATTATAGAGAATACGCAAAGCAATAAATAATACAAAAAATAAATTATTACAACAGGCTAGAAAAGCGACCATTTCAATAACTGTAATACCATTTTATACTTAAATTAATGAAGTGAATTCATATTTTTTCAAAACAGATTGTATTTTGTGTATTAATTACCAAACCTTTAATAATAATTGAAGACGATTATATAATATATTGTATTGATTAAGACTTAACAAAATAAAATAGAAGTAATGAAGTGAACGTTTTAAACAATAGTAATTTATTGTGTTAATGAACAAAATTACATTCATAGGCATCATATGTAGTAGTTGATAACTGAAATATACATCTCTCAATTGCATTATAGATTTATAGAAAGTATAGGACAAATCTATCTAATGAAAACATTAATTTAATTTACTTTACCCATTTTACAAATGGTTTATGTTATTATGACCGTATCTACTAGTAAAAGAATCTCGAAACTTGGGCTGTATATTACGAGTATTTTTTCACGTATTCCTTTTAATAAGAATTGGCGATGTGAACTTTTTGGATCTGTTTATCTTTCAATTAGATATAATCAATTAGATATAATCAAATAACACATGAAAGTGTCCAAAATACATAAAATCGAAAAAAGGCAAATTCTTCCAAAATGAATTAACTAAAATTTACTATATTTTTAATAACTAAGAACTGGCGCCCACTAATATAATGGCGATAACATACTTAATTAGATTCTACATAATTATAGCAAAAATAGTGTTCTATTATTGTCAATCCCTACGTAATTTGAAATACCACACGTTAGATAGATTTGTTTATTTACCAACTAACTGTTCGATGGTTTTCGCATACATATGAAATGTATGTTTTGCACTAACATGAATATAATGAGTAATTTATTTTATGTAATATTAATATGTACTACAATGTATTTTAATGTCGTTCTACTCTATGTTAGGACGTATCGCTATCTATACAACTCTTACGGCCGGTTCCCGAAACGCAAATTAATTTTAACAAGCAATTAATCTGTATTTAACAGATGATTTCCTTGTAAAAATCATGATAAACACTGATTAATTGCTAGTTAAAATTAATTTGCGTTTCGGAAACCGGCCGTTAGTCATTCTTAAAAGACCGGCAATGCAAATGCAAAACCTCTGATATTGCGGAAGTTCATGGGCGGTGGTGATTACTTATAATCAGGTAAGCCTCCTGTTTGTATGTCGTCTTACAAGATAGGGTCAATTGCATCACTGTGCAATGAATAACTCCAAATCTAAATTTGATGAGGCTTTTGTAGTTGAATACACTGTATCAAACTATTAAAACATTATAGAGACTTCATTATTTAAAAAAATGTATAAGGAATAAAATCAGTTCATTAAAAAAATGTGTCAAACAAAATTAAGATAATATGACAATTATTTCTAGGATAATTTAAGCTGCATGTTTTTTACGTGATTTTGAATGGTCCAATTTCCACTTTAAAGTAGGTATTTCATAATAAGATTGTTTGGCATTTATGAGAAGACAAATCTCTCTCAATATTTTGCAAAAATAATTTAACGTTTATTGGACACTTTTTCAGAACACTGTTAAGTGTCAATAACAATTCTGTTTGATTCAGCTTGTTAACATTAACTTACTTTGTTGTTTTCCGTCAGTCAGAGACAGAATAATTGTTAGTTTTAAATTTTTAAATGTCTTATTGTAGCATTTTGTCCGTCATACATTTGGGACTAGCCTTAAAAATTGTTGATTTTTCAAGACTTTTATGTTATACTTACCACGAGAATTAAAAGGCTTTTAACTCAAACAAATATTATAAATCTCAGATTAACCGTTCCTGACTAATTAATGTTGCAAATAACCCGAATACTTTATATATTATGAATATGTAATTACTAATGTAAAAACCCAAAATTCTAAGCACTTGATAGATTGGTCGAAATTGTACATACAGCTTAAGCCTCCCACTAGAAATGATTTTTTGATAATTCAACCCTTAATTTGATAATATTTAACAGAATCTCGTGCTACAGCGTCAAATCGTATGAGTATTTGTACAAATCGTATGAGCCACATGAGCAACATTCATTTTTGAATCTCTACTATTAAGTAGATATTAACATTCTGTATCACTGCCAATTTAAGTACTCAATTAGTTACCTTTTAGATTTTAGATATATTTTTCAAAGGTTACCTTGGTACAAAATCGAATAAAGTTTTATTTGAGGCAAACAATGTCAGTCATTTAATACTTTCTTCGATTTTCCCTATAGCACTGAGTTTGGTGAAATTGTATATTTTTACTATGTAATTAATAAATAAGTTTTGTAAAAAAATACAAATTTATTATGACGTGGTTTGTTTTATTTTATTATTTAGAGGCAAGATAAGAATCTAATACAAAGATTTTGAATACTTTTAAATTTATCATCAGATCTATCTAGAATAAAAACTGGAAACAAATCTACTGTCATATTATTTGTGGCATGATTTGGAAGAAAATACCAAAGATGATTTAAAAATCAACCAGTTTTTATACTCATTTTATTATTTATTTATTTATTTAAATTTATGCACAATTACAGTACAGGATGACTTAATACCCATTGGCATTCTCAACCAGCCAACCCCAAGCAACAGCGAAAAAAATAAGGGTGCAAGCTAATAATTAAAATGTATAATACCAATAATGTATAATAATATATAATGAAAAAAATATATAAATATTAAGATAAGCACAAAGATTATAATAAATATCAGATAATATAAGTCAATAGGTAAAAAGCGAAGGCCAAAAAGCAATTACATTTAAAAGGAGAAGGTATATAAAAAAAATAGTAAATATTCGAAGTGACAATAATACTTAGTGAATGCATACAAAATAAAAATAAAATAATAGAAAGGGATCTCTAAATCTATATATAATCATTGTAAGATATAAATTAAATAGAAGTGCAGTTCAAATGTAGTTGATACATGTACATTGGTATTAATTAAAATTTATAATGTTCCCTAAGCATGCGCTTACTCATTCACTTATATGTCTTAACAAACGACAAAGTATTGTCTAGAAAGACGCTTTTTTTTGCTTATGCAGAGTAAAGAATGGTAATACAAATAAATTAACCTGAAATTAAATCAACTCACTCAATTTTTGTCAGACCTGAGCTGGAAATTGAACAGGGTTTAGTTTAAAACCTAATGATTCCTTCGATTTATCAATCAATACTTGCCAAGTCATTATTAATTGCAATTAAGGTATGAGTATGTATATGTACAGCATGGTAGCTTGAGTATAGATTTCCATTAATTTTCCATATTGATTTGAGTCCACTTTAGACCATCTGCCATCCTGCCAGGCAATTTTTATTTGATACCGCATGCACTGCTCCTATCGTTGATGCAACAACATTTAGACTAAGGGCTCCAATAACTGTATTCAATTTCATTCAATTTAATTTAAATATACATAACAGTATCACTACATAGTAAAAAAGAAAACCACATTCCGCTGTCTGACCCTATGTATGCTTAGATCTTTAAAATTATGCAATGGATTTTGATGCGGTTTTTAATAGATAGTGATTCAAGAGGAAGGTTTATATGTATAATAATATCCATTGTATAGTAGAGAAATACCATTATAAATATATTTAGCAAAACAACGTTTGCCGGATCAGTTAGTGTATACATATATTGTTCTTTTTATTCTCTACCAGGTAGTTAGTAAAAAAATTGACCACCGTGACTACTAGGTGCTAGAGTTCTGCACCGTCACGTTTAGGTTTTGTTCCACCACTTTACCTATTCCTACCGCGATCACGTCACTCTTTGCCAGCTTTATTTTCTAGCTTAAGGAATAGGGTTGCTTATGAATATGGTCCATTACCATTGGATATAAATATATCAATAACATCTTTCGTGTTTATAGGCGATAGTTGTCTCTTTCCACCAGGAAAGCCACCTGGTTGTTGGCTATCTTATTATATAATAAAATCAACAGAATAAAGACAGTAACTGAATAAAATGGCAGTGACAAAATTTATAAAAATTGAGAATAATAGTGGGAATAATAGTCTCCCTTTTGGCACACTTACTAGTACATCAGAGCAGGCAAACGCACTTTCCGCTGGTTGAACAAAATGTCGACGTCGCTGAAGGTATCTGTTAAGTCAGCGATGGCGGTTGAGAAATTTTAAATGAATTTAAGAGGTCCAATAATATGTCGTGATCAACCGCATTAAAAGCATTGTTAAAATCGAGCAATGCTAACATTTAAGTTTATGGTAGGTATGATAACAAAAAGTATAGTGACATACATATATATTATTTTATTGATATTTAAATAAACATAGTCATTGAATATGATAATACATAAACACGAATTATTGACAAGATTTCAGCACATTCAAATAATTTTCTTCAATTATGTGAATAAAATAGTAAATTATATAAGTAAACTAATAAAAATAGACATATATTTGGAAGTAACGCAGAGCAATTAGAAATGCGACGTATCAAAATTTTTATTTAATAATAGCTAAACACTCATAAACACATACATTTTTTATATACTGATGATACTTCTATTGGAAAGAGACAACCATCGCCTATAGACATCGCAGGAGATAATTGCCAAATGTTTGGTCTTAACAGCCAGGTCTTAATGCCACATGTATAAATTATCTTACCTTCCAAACCGGAACAGAACAGTGACAAGCTCAGACACTGTTGTAGCAGGCATTGATAAGGCGATGGTAAAAATTGGGCTAGACGTAGCAGAACTCAACTACATAGTAGTAACAATGTTAGTGACCCGTATTAGCATTTTTCGCCTTTTACGAGATGCCTAGCAGCCAGGCAGTTTATATAATCTTCGTAAAGGGGTCCGGATCAACGTGGGGAATTATAATTAATTACACAATATATAAATTAATCTCTAATTAATCCATTTAATTTTACTGAAAATGAACCTCTATTATACATTACGTACATTCAAATATATACTTTAATACATCCATATAAAACTTTATTTTCTGTAACATTTGGCGTATTTACGATTAATTAATAATCTCTATTAACAATTTATATTTTCAATGCCTATTTATTAAATTAGATAAAAAAAATTATCAGAACAAATGGAACGTCTATAGACTTTTCGACTCACCACAATTCATCGGTTTGTAGTTTCAGATGAGTGGTGATCCCCATCCCGCATTTTACCGACCTAATAACGATCATCGACTATTTCTAGCGAAAATCGGGACGGACAGCTTTACGTGCTCATCGAAGACCCGGGAGTGGTCACCACCTACCAGACTTCGAGCTGCTACTGAGATTTCAGATTTTCGAGAAAGACTTCGATACAACCTCAATAATACTTTCGCCCAACCTAGGGTTCAAACCCAGACATGATCTGAGCCGAGTAGATTTTCCCCTAGACCAGTAAATTTGTTATTAATAAATAATAACTATTACAACGTGATTTTTTTTACTCAAATATTGATATTTGCATGCATCGCAAAACTTCACCTAGATCGCTTTCATTGATTTTGTATGAACTATAGCAAACTACACCTGGCGCATCTGGGTGATTTTTTGCGTAGCAGATTTAAATGAATGCAATGCGGTCTGGCCTAATATGCTGCGTCGCCACAGTGTTTTGGAAAGCGGAATTGCGTGCACATATTTTTCCATGTTTTGTTTATTAATTTATTATGGATGATGGATGATTAATTTATTTAATTCAAGGCTACAAAGAACTATATGATTTGCATGTTCCACGTTATGATGATCAATAGAGGATAGATAATATTTGGAAAGAAATATGGAAATTTGCTGCATTGCGGTGCGCTCCGACCCTTTGAGACCCATCGTAATGTGTTATGCTAGTATTTGTGGTTGCGATCCGGTCCATCGTGACCCGTCCCAATGTGCTCGATCCTTAACTGTAACGTGTTTCACAGCGAATTCGCATATCCATTTCTATTCTGTGTTCCATATATTTTGTCTTTCGTGGTCACATTATCCCTGGACCTAACGTTGATGACGTCATATCCACGCTTTGGTATCAATAAAAAGACAAAATGAAGGAAAAATTAAGGACGAAGCCAAATTTGCACCATACCATTCATAATGTCACCATATTACAGAAATAAATATTCAATAAAAATTAGTATCTTCAAGTCAGTCCATTGACGAGATAGAAATGAGCAATTGTTTGTCATTTTGGCTTACCATGATTTAATAGTTTGTGCATTGCGAGACGAAAGGTTAACGTGCTCTTCTATTCGAGGTAGCAATCCTGATATACCGTGTCTTTAAGAAAGAAATTACCCCTAATATATCTTTTGATTCACCTGAACATTCATTATCTAAACCAAACAAGCCAATGACATTAATAATAACAGTTTTTCTTATGAGAAAATTGACTTCGTTATTTTGAAAATGTTATCTATTATGTAATTTCCTTAGAATAATAATTATTTCTAATTGTCATATGCAAAGTATTTTTTTCATTAAAATACAATTAACTTTCTTTTCTAAAATGTTAATAATATTACAAATGAATCTAAAAATTATCTATAATTTGATGTTTATTTCATTCCATTTTAGAGGTAAAGGAAATACAATTTTTGATATATATTTTTAAAGAATCTAAAAATTATCTATAACTAGCTGACCCACGCAGCTTCGCCCGCGAGAACATTAACAGACAGACAGACAGACTTTAGCATTTATAATATTAGTATGGAAGGATGCATTTAATGTTTATTTCATTCTATTTTAGATGTAAAGGAAATACAATTTTTGATACATATTTTTAAAGTTTATCGTTAAAGATTATTAACTGAGTCTCGCAGTTTCTTCATTTTTCCGGCATGACAATTCTATATGCCAAATCAGGATACAGTCTACTTATTAGATAATATTTGAAACAGAATCCCAGCTGTTGAGGCATGAATTCGTAACAAATATCCATTCTCTTGATTTGATTTGTCTTAATTTAGATATTGACCGGTCACTATTTAAATGATTAACTTTATTCTACTTATAATTAGTTTATGAACATGTAAAACTTTATTTTTCGTGGCTTTTTCGACTTCTAACATTATAAATCGTTTCTACCCACTACCTTTATATTTAAATATATTTATCACAGCCACCTTTTACAACTTTATTGTTTCAAAGACTAGAACTTTCAAATTGATCTCTAATATTTCTAAATTTTAAACTCCATGATTTAGTTATAGATGGAGCATTCTTTAAATCTGTTAGTTTTTCATTGATCTTGTCGCCACTTATTTGTATATCCGTAGTATTTGTTTCTCTTTCCGTGTTTTTCGTTTCCTTGTTTGTTAATTCTTTGCTAATTTCCAATTCTGTTTCAGAGCCATGAATTAATCTACTTATTGGAAATTGTATTAAATAGACTGCATAACCTCCAAACCATATTAAAAGTTGATACAAACAAATTTGCCACCAATTCATCACGCCGAAAACTTGGTAAAGAAAGCGGTTTGTAATAAAGTAGATGGAATAATATCTGAAAGAAATAAAAATACATTAATATATTTAAGTAAACAAATAAAATACTACGAAGGTAGATTCAATTGATATAACCTTTATATTTTGAAAGGAATAACATATCAGTACCATAGTAGGAATAAATTAGAGCCTTATAGTATTTTTTTATACCGAGTAGTTTAATCGCATAGATGAAATTAATTTTTGCTATTTGCCGCAAAATGTTTTATGTGACATTCCCACCACGGCGCGGGCGTGTGGCCGTGTTCCGATTCGATAGTAATTTTAAAATGTTCACTCGTCAAAAGTGCCTGTAAGGGCGGCTTGCACCAAAATGCTTAAATAATTTTAAGTCACTAAATACGTTTAAAATGGCAGCATTTAAGACGTTTTGACATTTGCTAAACATGTTTAAAGGACTAAATGCATTTAAGCATTTTCGTGCAAGTTACCCTAAAGGTTTATTTGAATAAAATATTTTTTGAATTTTGATTGTAATTTCGTTCTTTCGTCGATCGAAAAACACTCGAATTCTCCCTTTTTCTTTCAAACACAGCGAGAGATACAAAAGCTTTGGTTTGATTATTTTAAGGATAGGACTACCTACAGCAAAAAAAGTATCTTCACGCCCTTATTCCCGAGGAGGTAGGCAGGGGTACAACAAGTGCACCCACGATTAGCCGAAGATGCTAAGTCCCACAATGTGATAGCAAGCCTATCGCCAACCGGGCAACTTGTTTTTATCAAAAAACGGAAAAACTTTTTTAATTGCCCGACCCGGGAATCGAATCCAGGACCTCATGTGGTCAACACCGAGGCCAGACCACTAAACCACAGGTGATACTTACACCACTGCGTATAAAATCCCCACGATCCAATACAAAATGCTCTCCAGCTTCTTATTCATGGGTTTCCGTCTAGGTTGCACGATTGTCTCCAAGATCACCAGCACAGAGATGTTGGTGTGGACGCAATGGTTGAACCACCAGGGTATAATCTCATCGTAGATTCGAGGGAACACCAGCTCACGATCGATGGCATATAGCACCCAGAACATGGAAGTGACGAACTGTAATAAGATACAAGTTATATATTAATACGTGAAGCTAAAACTTTGTCACCCTTTTTACCGCAAAAACGCGAACAGTGGAGTATAAAATCGACGGGTCCTACGTAAATTGTCATAACTTAAAAAATGCGATTTTTGTTATATTTATGGAAACGACTCTACTATAATGGACCTTTTAATATCATGAACAAATAAAATGAATTTTCTATTAGAAGTTGGATTTATCTAATCGAAATTTCATCTTAATTATTCTTTGTGTTATTATATCAGTAAAAATGACGTCATTTTCATAAATAAAACAAAAATCGATTTTTTTAAGTTATGACAACTTACATAGAACCCGTCGAAATATAGCGCAGTTAAAGTTTTCATTTCGGAGGACTGCAGAACCCTAATATGTTCAAATAATGAGCATTACCATAAGATGGCAAACAAGCAGAGGTGCCCAACGTAAAGAGTCAACCATCGCCTATAGACACCAAAGATGTTGATGTTGCGTTACTACCTTGTGGCGAAATCTAATGTCATGTGCATAATTTTACCGGCTACCTTACCCTCCAAACCAGAACGCGACAGTGACAAGCACTGACGCTATTGCGGCAGGAATAGGTAAGGCGGTGGTACCAGATCCTGGCGAGACAGTGCAGAATTCTACCACCTAGTAATCACGATGGTAGTAACTCGCATAGCTAATCGCACGCCTTTTACGAACTGCCTGGCAAAACGGCAGATCGTCCATTTTTCAATGAGATCCGGAGTAACACGACAAAAAATGTACATAGCATTCCAGATTCAATACAAAGTCCTCATGTGTGTTTGTGTGTATGTGTGTGTGTGCGTCTGTTCATGTGTGTATGTATTTATGTTTGCATGTGTCTGTGTTTGCATGTGTATATTTGTGCATATGGCTGTCTGTACCCGTGTGTGTATATCAGTTGTGTGTGTGTGTGTGTGTGTGTGTGTACGAGTGTTCGTGTGAGTGTGTGTATGTTTAAGTGTATGTCTATCTGTACGCATATGTGTATATCTGCTGTGTGTGTGTGTGTGTGTGTGTGTGTGTGTGTGTGTGTGTGTATGTTGTGTCTGTTTATATGTGTGTGTGTGTTCGTGTGAGTGTATGTATGTTTGTGTGTATGTCTGTATGTACGCACGTGTGTATATCTGTTGTGTGTGTTTGTTTGATCGTCTGATTCTGTATGTGGTTTCTATCTCACCGCTGTGTAAGGCACCACCACGCCGCAGTAAATGACATCCCTCCAATACTTGGTCTTCACGCCAGTCTCATTGTCGTGGTTTCTTCTCCACTCTAGGATATCGTAAACCAGAGATAGGATAAGGAATACTGTCTGGAAAGCCTGAAATGTAAAAATTGGATATTGTCAATTAATTGTATGGGGGTTATGAGGCTCGGGTTCGGTCGGACAAGTGTTTTTTTTTTTTTGTTTTTTATATCATAATTATATTTTCATGGGAAAGAAAATGTGCAGTTTTTTCCTAGCAGTCACGATGGAAGTAACTCGCGTAGTCAATCGTTAGCCTCTTACGAATTGCTTGATTGAACGGCAGATGGTTTATTGTTCAAAGAACCAACACGGAGGAAGTTGAATGCGGGTTTTTAACAAATAACGTAGTAAAATATTCTAAATAATACAATTATAAGTTTCTGTTGCTAGAGACATAAGAGCAAAATGGAAGATTCATTTTGACCCGTATTTATAAGCTGTAATTTAGCATGAATATTGCTAGTCACGGCAAAACAGTGGTAACATAAAATCTTGAAAAATTTTTTTGGTAGCTTCTCCACATGTACACTGGGGAAGTTATTTTTTTCTAATGTATACCATATTTTGGAGTATCGTATTTTTCCCCGTGTTGGTACCGGGTTCCTTTGAAGAATTTTACGACAACTGCTGTTCTGCCAGATAGGTCGTAAAAGGCGACCGACTGGCTACGCAAGTCACTAGCATCGTGACTACTAGGTGGCAGAGTTCTATATTGTCTTGCCCGGGTCTGGTACCACCGCTTTACCTATCCTGCCGCAATAGTGTCAGTGCTTGTCATTGTCGTGTTCCGATTTGGAGGGTAAGGTAGTCGGTAAACTTATGCATGTGATATACCTTGCCACAAGATAGCAACGCATCATTACTATCTTTGGTGTCTATAGGCGATGGTTGACTCTTACCATCAGGAGACCCATCTGCTTGTTTGCTATCTTATGATATATAAATATATACATAGTTTTTAAAAATATTGTGAGTTACGATCGATTAAGAGGCAACACTCGAACGCTGTCCCCTGATTCCTTCCTGGATAATGTTAATAAAACAAAAAAAATTCAAATTTTTTTTAATTTCAACTACTAGATTTTACAATTACGAGAAAAATATAAACATAAGAACATACAATGTTTTTCTCTATCTCATAAATTAATTATTAATCGACAAAAACCTAAAGATTGATCTGATTTTTCGTTGTCTTCAAACAACCAGCAAAATGATTTGACGAAATAATATTAAAAAAAGAAAAATATAAGAACACAGAGAAAGTCTTCCTTTAATTTATAATGAATAAAATATATTAAATCGAACTACGAAACGTTTTTGTAATATTAAGCTTTAAGGTGAGGCACTGGAGACAAACGGAAAAAACTGATTTGCTTAATCACATTTTTATGTATTGATTGTTAAGTATCGGTTTTAAAAAAATTACACGATATACCTGTAGATATTATACGAGGAATGTACCTACGTATTACATGATAGAATGTACTTTACTCGATCATATAAAATTCAGAAAACAGTCTAAAAAAGTCTTTAAAACAAGTAATTTGTTCATAATATTCCACACGATTTTTATATGGTGATATTTAGTTTTAAGTACAAAAAAGAATGTACTAAATTTTGGTTTTCAGCTGGAGTCCTATATTTATTTATCCGAAAACTAAACCGTTTCCCAGCGATTTCAGAACATACCGCGCTGCCATCTTTCTATAGTATTGGCGCGCGTCAAAATACGAGTCGCCTTAAAGTGCTAATTTTTGCTAGAGTCAAGTGTCACCCCTCCCCCCTTTCCCCCCTACCGCCTCTGCCAGATAAACGGTTGATATTGAGGGTGGGAAAAATTAATAGTAGTAGTAAATATAATAACGTTAAAAGGAAAATATCAGGACTTAGAAGGCTTTACAAGTTTTTGAGTAATAGTGGACCAACTTATTGCGCATGGATCATACATAACTAATTTATTTGTCTGAACTTAGTCTAAAAAGTAGTCTTTATTTCTATAACAATAAAATGGATGGCATGTGATATCGAAATGTTTGTCAATTATTCAAACTTGTATTGCTCCAGACAGCACAATTATCAGTCTGGCCTTTGAACAATCTTGTCAATTACAAATATAATTATCTAATTTACAATCAGCTATTTGACATGTGATCGCGACTAACGATCTAATCCCGACTTCACTCAATACTTTTTCAATTGAAATTGAAAAAAGAGGTTATTAGTTCGTCGAAATTGTTTTTATCTATGTTCACCGATTATTCAACTGATTTGAAAAATATTTTTTTGCTGTTTTAAAAGATACACTTTCCAGGCAGTAGTTCTATTTTAATTTAGTGAAGATCTGATATATATATCAGATGAAACCCTGGTTCCAAAGATAAAGATAAAGAAGTTGGTTGTTAGAAATTTAAAAAAAAGTGTCTTCACGCCCGTATCCCCGAAGAGGTAGGCAGAGGTACAACAAGCGCACCCACATTAGCCGAAGATACTTAATCCCACAATGTGGTAGGTGGCAAGCCCATCGCCAACCGGGCACTTATCCAATCCCGGGTAACGTTGTTTTTATCAGAAAACTAAAAAAAAACGCATTTTTGAACTTGGTTACCCGGGAATCGTATCGGAGACCTCATGTGGTCAACACCGACACCAGACCACTAGACCACAGAGGCGATCAAATTTCCAGAGATACGGAAAATGGAAAGCTGCTAGTTTGTAATAATTCTATTGCGTTTAAATTGTTACTCAGTGGCTTTACCAAGAAATGTTACATAACTACTAATTTTCCCATGTTAGTAAGGGTGAGTCGAAAAAAACTTATTTTTTTATTTTCTTAGTATGGTAAAAATGTTTGATTTATTATTTACCAGCCGCAGCGTACAGCCCGCTGCATTATAAAAGATTTTAGTGAATCCCGCGGGATCACCTAACTTTTCCTAGATAAAAAATAGCCTATGTGTTATTCTGGGTCTTCAGCTATCTACATACCAAATTTCATCGTAATCATTTCAGTAGTATTTGCGTGAAAGAGTAACAAACATCCATACATACATACTCACAAACTTTCGCATTTATAATATTAGTAGGATTTAAAAAATGGACTACCTCAAAACATTGAGTAAAAAATGTTTTTCTTTTTTTTCATAAAGTACAAATTCTACCCCCATGATAATAAAAATTTTTTTCGACCCACTCTAATGTTGGTCCGGATCCCCTTTGAAGAATAGACAATCTGCCATTCTGCCAGGCAGCGACTAAAAGTCGAACGACTGGCCATACTTGTCACTACCATTGTGACTGACTGACTGACATATCCCTGCCGCAATTGCATCAAGACTCGTCATTGTCGTGTTCCGGTTTAAAGCGTAAGATAGCCAGCAAACTTATACATTACCATCTTAACTTACGGATAGCAATGCAATTAACGTCTTTGGTATCTATAGGTGATGGTTATCTCTTTTTATCGTTCCCGAAAATCATTTGCTAGATTTCTATCTTGTTGTAAAAAAAAATTAAAGATTTATATAAAAAACCCAAGATGCACAGTCCCGAACAAAACTGACACTCAAAACTGTCCCTAATTTCGCATAAGTACGGCTAAAATATATGTTTTGGCATATTCAACCTTAAGCGCAAGATTTATAGTTGTTTTTACAAAGCAATGTACAAAAAATAATAAAATTGACAGTATCACGATCGAAGCGATTCTATTTGAAATGAGTGCAAAATTTGAAATTGTGCGCTAATTTTTAGAGGACGGCTTTGAGACACTGAATGTGCATCTTAGATTTTTATATTAATGAATTTAAACAAAGACTAGATTTTGAATCAAAGGCCTTCGTTAAGTATGGGTGACATTACATCACATTACAATTGTACATTTTTTTATTTAAATGCCAAACTTTTATCATTGTTGTAAAAAATAATATTTAAGGCGAGGCATCGGGACAAACGGGAAAAAACTGGTTTGCTAAGTCACGTCTTTTTTTGTATTGGTTGTTAAATAACAATTTTAAAAATTATACCTGCAATATACCTGAAGATATTATCTAAGGAATGTGCTAACTTATAACATGATAGAATGTTCTTTACTTGATCATATAAAATTCCGAAAACGGAGTGCTAAGTGTGAGTTTTTTTTTCGCATTCGATCGTGAGCGCGTTTCGAGTTTACTAGGAATTTGTATGTTATTTGTACAGCGCCACCTAGTGGTAAACGTGAGAAATCGGTTTACCACTAGGTGGTGCTGTACAAATCACACTTAGCACTCAGGCTAAAAAAATCTCTAAAACAAATAATTTGTTAATAATATTTCTAATCTTCCACATAATTTATATATATATAATATATATAGTAATATTTAGTTTTAAAAGCAGAAAAGGTGCACCAAATTTTGGTTTTCAGCTGAAGTCCTATATTTATTTATCCGAAAATTAACACATTTTCCAGCGGTTTCAGAAAATACTGCGCCGCCCATTTCCTATAGAATTGACGCGCGTCAAAATAGGTACCTCGCCTTAAGAACATTTTTTAAATAGTTTAACGACAATCAAGCCCGCGTAATTTTTGGAATTTGTGTGTATATCGTCGTATGATAACAAACAAACTCATTATGTAATAGTTCAATGACACAGGGATTTTTCAATGATTTTTTGTCCTGTCCTTTATCGTGTCTGCGTTTTAGAAAGAAATCTATTAAATTAGGTCTTCTTCTTTATATCACATTAGCTGCACCGTGCAGCCCGCTGAATTATAAGTTTTTGATGAATCCCGCGGGAACAACTCATTTTTACCGGAATAAAAAGGTCATCATCTACTTGTGTGCCAAATTTCATCCAAATCACTTCAGCAGTTCTGACGTGATTGAGTAACAAACATCCATCCATCTATACATCCAGCCAAATATCCAAACTTTCGCATTTATAATATTAATATAGAGTCGCCTCTGTGGTCTAGCGTTGGCGTTGACCGCATGAGGTCCCGGGTTCGATTCCCGCGTCGGGCACACATAAAAAAGTGTTTTTTCAGTTTTCTGATAAACACAAAGTTGCCCGGGATTGGAAAGTGCCCGGTTGGCGATAGGCTTGCCACCTATCACATTTGTGGGACCAGGTATCTTCAGCTAATCGTGGGTGCACTTGTTGTACTGCCTCCCCTTCGGGGATACGGTCGTGAAGATACTTTTTAATATAGATTAAAAAATGTGTTTAGGGACTTGGTGAATTTATCCACGTCAAGATAAAGTTTAAATTGATAACATTGTATCATCAGTAACTCAACAACATCCAAAACTGTACTTATGTCTAGTTTCCGAAACGCAACCCAATTTTAACAAGCGATTAATCTGTGCTTAGCATAATTTTTACAAGCAAATAATCCCTTAAACTTAGATTAATTGTTTGTTAAAATTTAATTTTCGTTACAGAAACTGGCCGTTAGTAAGTTATTCATAGGCCGTTATTCAACCAATGATATACAGACTAGGATCCCAGGAACAAATTTCTTTTTGATTGATAACAAGCTGAATTTTTGTGAACAGCTTCATTTTGACGAGACAACCATCTTTTCTATCTTCGAAAATCTTAAATTAAATCTTAAATAAAGTTATGGGGCTTTGAAAATTTTGATTCGGTGAAGGAAAAATATTTATTAATAACAATTATTATTTTTTGATTTTAATTGCTTGATTATATAATGAAAAATACGATGAAACTTTTGTCCTACACATTCGAAGTTTCGGAATTATGAGATGTTTAAATTGTTATTAATCAATTTAATAACAACCTAATTTTCTCACAAAAGTTTGTTAATTATTATTTTTATTCAAGGGTAACATTTTCCTACACGTAAAGTAGAAACTTCTTAGTCCAACACTCTAAAGTTTTCTTTTTATCTATCTTTATTAGCTACCCGATTCGAGATTTTTCGAAGATAGAAAAGATGGTTGCCTCGTCGAAACAAAGCTGTTCACAAAAAATCAGCTTGTTAGTAATAAAAAAAAGGTTGTTCCTGGGATCCCGGTCTGTCTGTCTGTTATCAGCGTCCTATTTATTACGTTCTACTGTACGTTAACTATTGTAGTTTCGTAATTCCTTCTTATCACCAGTAACCGACACGTGATTGTTACCCTTTGACCGTGTCGATGGCCGTCTAGTTCCGTTTCGAACACGTTTATAGATCTATTTAAATACTAGCTGTTGCCCACGACTTCGTCCGCGCGGACTTCGTTTACTCCGCACAGCTCCTCCCCCGTAGGTGATAGCATGATCAATGTAGCCTATATGTTGACCCGACCTGTTAGTAATATTCATGCAAAATTTGTTGTAAATCCATGCTTTACTTTTTACTTTTAGTAGTTAGTACAGTTAGCTAGTACTTTTTGAGTTTACCCCGGACACACATACAGACAAACAGACAAACAGACAAAAATTCTGAAAACTATATGTTAGGCTTCGATATCGATTGTAGATCACGACCCAAGTATTCTTTTAAAAAATATTCAATGTACAGTTTTGACTTTCTTACGATTTTATTATATGTATAGATAGACAATGGGCCCGCCCCTCATTCACACCAGTCACCACTGTCACTTTTGTAAACCAGAATCAACAGCAGTAACCCCTGATAATTACGCAGGTATGAGCTCAAGTTACCATGAAGAAAATCAAAGCTATCTTGAATTTTCTAATTTTTAGTAATTATTGGGATAGAAAATTTAAGACCGATTTTTTTTATCGAAAGTATTTATAGAAGGTGTAGGAAAATATATAAAATCAAAAGCCAGTAAGTCCGACTCGCGTCAGAAGGATTCCGTGCCATCATCTATAAGAAACGGCAAAAAGTCACGTTTCCCCGTGTTGGTCCCGGGCTCCTTTGAAGAATAGATCAACTGCTGTTCTGCCAGGCAGGTCGTAAAAGGCGACCGGTTGGCTATGCGAGTCACTAACATCGTGGCTACTAGGTGGTAGAGTTCTGCATTGTCTCGCCCGGGTCTGGTACCACAGCCTTAACTATTCCTGCCGCAATAACGTCAGTGCTTGTCACTGTCGTGTTCCGGTTTGGAGGGTAAGGTAGCCGGTAAACTTATGCATGTGGCATTAGACCTCGCCACAAGATAGCAGCGCACCATTAACATCCTTGGTGACTATAGGCGATGGTTGACTCTTTCCATCAAGAGACCCATCTGCTTGTTTGCTATCTTATGATATATATAAAAAAAAGAATATGCTGGTATCTTTGTAATTTTAATAACTTTTAACACATATTCTTGCTAATTAATATTCTCATTTCATTTCGTTACAGTTTCCCCTTCCCCTCTCCTCCCTTTTCAGCAGGAAACAACAAATTGATAAAGATAAGGTACTATTTTGCTACGAAAAGAAAATGGCCAGTTTCGGAAACGCAAATTAATTTTAAGAAGCAATTAATCACTGTTTAACCTAATTTTACAAGCAAATGATTTGTTAAACACAGTTATTTGCTTTATAAAATTAATTTGCGTTCGAAAACCGGCCGTTAAAATCTGGTTAAAACACATGTATAAGTTTACCGGCTACCTTACCCTCCAAACCGGAACACGACAGTGTCAAGCACTGCAGCTATTGCGTCAGGAATAGGTAAGGCGGTGGAGCCAAACCCGGGCGAGACAATGCAGAATTCTACCATCTAGTAGTCGCGATGGTAGCCACTCAAATATCCAATTGATCGCCTTTTACGACCTGCCTGGAAGAACAGCAGTTGGTCTATTCTTCAAAGGAGCTCGGAAACAACACGGGGAAAATTGTCTAGGTTTGGCACCATACTAACTTACTCAGACCTACCGTAAAGACATTAATGCTTAATGTCGTGATTTTGTTTGTAGCTGGTTCGTAAAGCAATGTATGCTACTAATCCTATCCTACTAATAGACCGGAATACCAGGAACAAACTTTTTTTTTATTACTAACAAGCTGAATTTTTGTGAACAGCTTCGTTTTGACGAGACAACCATCTTTTGTATCTTCGAAAAATCTCGAATCGGGTAACTAATAAAGATAGATAAAAAATTTAACTTTAGAGTGTTGGACTGAGAAAAGTTTCTACTTTACGTGTAGGACAATGTTATCCTTGAATAATAATTAACAGACTTTTGTGAGAAAATTAGGTTGTTATTAAATTGATTAATATCAATTTAAATTGATTAATATCAATTTGAACATCTACACCTTCTACAAGTATCAGTTACCCGATTCGAGATTTTTCGAAGATACAAAAGTTGGTTGTCTCGTCAAAACGAAGCTGTTCACAAAAATTCAGCTTGTTATTAATCAAAAAAAAGTTTGTTCCAGGGATCCCGGTCTATCCATACTAATATTATAAAGTAACTCTGTCTGTCTGTCTGTCTGTCTGTCTGTCTGTCTGTCACGCTTTCACGGCCAAACAACTGAACCTATTTTGATAAAATTTGGTACAAATATAGTTTGAGACCCAAGAAAGGACATAGGATAGTTTTTAATCCCGGAAATCTCACGGGAACGGGAACTATGCGGGTTTTTATTTTAGAAATTTCTCCACGCCAACGAAGTCGCGGGCACAGCTAGTAATATTATAAATGCGAATGTTTGTTTCACGCAAATACGGCCGGATCCACAGACCACATGAATACTAATTACACGCAATTGGGAAGAAAGTGTCGCCGCGCAAATGAGTAAATGCTCACATCACTTTAAAAAATATCATACATTGATAGATATCGTGAATAAATAGAAATAAATCATGTTATACTGTTTTATCGTACCGAATGAGATGACAAGATTTAAAAATTACCCTTGAAATGATTTTATTTCGTTGGTACTTACTTTACTTAGTATAACTCTGTATTTCTGTATGTGATTATAGGCTACACTGACAAACTAATAATAATTTGAAGACGGGTACATTCGTATAATAATAATCATTTGAAAAGTTTTTTAATGCGATAACCCTATATTTAGGGCGGCCATGACAGTCGTTTTGACATTACTTTTGACGTAGTTGACAGTTTAGAAAATAGCTGATGGAAAAAACGGAAAAACGCATTGACGAGACACGTGTTTATGAGTTTGATATGCAAACTATGCAACAAGCTTCGGGGTGGCGCCTTACAATTGAAACCTAAAAAAAGGCCAAATTCGATTAAAATTCAAAGTTATGTTGACCGGTTCAAACCCACAACCTCAAGACCCTTAGCCCTACAGGCTATTGACGACAGCAACAAGGCAATGCAATAATGCCTGATATTATTGCAAAAACAATAGCATATTTAAATCTCAAGGCCCATTATGATTTCCTGTATTTTATATAACGTAATCGTTTGTAATCACGGAACATCTCAGACACGGTTATCACGTATCAGACGTGAGATTTTATTGCAACTGCATCAGCGAATTTTCGCTCTTTATAGCGATCTATATATTAATATAAGAAGCAAATGTAAAGGGTACAAAATTAAGACTACACGAGCAGTAGAATATAAAATGTTGGCATTGTTAAAGTGTACATTGCGGTGGATTGCAGAAATCACATTTTTTTTTAAATAATATGCATTAGAAATGTAATAAACATTACCTACACTACATTCACGTGACATACATGACATATATACACATGTACACTATTTTCTTTAAGGCTGAAGTCTTTTTTCTGTCCTGATGGAAAGAGTCAACCATCGCCTATAGACATCAAAGGTGTTAATGGTGCGTTGCTATCTTGTGGCGAGGTCTAATGCCACATGCATAAGTTTACCGGCTACCTTACCCTCCTAACCGGCAGTTGCATAGTCAGGGTCGCTAACCACTCAACCAACGGGGCGGCAGACCTGATTTATTAACTTCCCACTACGTAGGTACCTATGTACATAAGAAAGTTAGGTACTGATTTTGCCCCGATTTTCGAAAGCCGAGTTTTATCCAGATCTCCACGTTTTGATGTTTTAAGAACCTTTTCCGACTATTTTTACGATGACGTCAGTATGTCTGTATATGTATGCGTATGCGCATGTGTGTGTATGTGTATATTATGTAAACATCTCATAACTTTTGAACGGCTTGACCGATCGAAACGTGGTTACCGCTCAACTTGGATTTCTTGAAATTTTAAAACAGTTCGGTCCAGGAGATTTTGAGAAATTCTGAAAAAACCTCAAGACTTTTGGTGAAACAGTAATTTTTTAATGTAACTTTAAAAAATTTGAAAAAGTGTTGTTTTGACATTACTTTGAGATTTCTTAACCAATCATTTTCCCACCTTCTACAATATTTTAGTACTTACTTAAAAAACTACGTCAAATGCGGTTTCAAAAATTAAAATCGAATGAAGTTTTTAAAAGACACAGCTTTTTAAATCTTATATATAAAATTCTCGTGTCACAATGTTCGTTCCCATACTCCTCCGAAACGGCTTGACCGATTTTGATGAAATTTCGTATGCATATTCAGTGGGTCTGAAAATCGGGCAACATCTATATTTCATCCCCCTAAATGTTAAGGGTTGTCCACCCCTAATTTTTTTTTTATTTTATGGACAAAAATTTTTATTTTTATTTTTTTATGATTCAACATTGAAAAATACATACAACCCTTAATTTTCAACCCTCTACTATCAACCCCTATTTTTTAATTCAATAATTTATGTGACAAAACAACGTTTTCCGGGTCAGCTAGTGTTTATATTTTTTTTACAGAAAACTTACTCAAAATTTTTAAAATAACTTTCAGGGTAATATACCGGTTGACTTAAAAATCTTATCAACTTTTCTCGCAAAAAAACTGCGTCAAATACCGTTTCGACGGAGTTTTTTATGATTTTGGTCAAAATCGGTTGATTTATTTGAGATTTATCAACAACGAAAATTTTTGATAAAAATGTTTTCTTGATATTGTTTGAACATTCTTTAGCCTATAGATTACTAGCGACCTGCCCACGGTTTTACCCGCGTAGTTTTTTCCCGTGGGAATATGGGAAAGGTTTATACTAAAACCTTCCTTAAGATTCAATCTATCTATTCAAAAAACCCGCATCAAAATCCATTGCGTAGTTTTAAAGATTTAAGCATACATAGGGACATAGAGACAGACGGAGAAAGCGACTTTGTTTTATACTATGCAGCGATGAAGCTAAGAAAACATTTTAGAGCTCAAAAATTGTGTTGAATGCCATTCAAAATATTAAAATCGACCACTGTTTCCAAAATATTTTGCTTTTCAAAAATTGCTGTCATTTATAACAAAAACTTGATTTTTGAACTCTGAAAAAATCTATGCTTAGGTATAGTTTTCGTTTTTGTGAGCTTAAAATACTTTAATTTAGCGGAATGGGATCAACCTGTTTACAGATTCATTCTATATTAGACACTAAACAAGCAGGTCCGCCTGCTGGAAAGAGGCAATCATCGCCTATAGGCATCAAAGAAGAAGCGCTGCTATCGGTATGGCAGGATGGTAATGCCATAATGCATATTTTTATTGAAAAATGAAAAATGAAAAAATATTTATTTGCAAGAATATGGGTGTAACAAGTTATTAAAATAAGATAAATTACCACCATAATATGGCGTGCAAACATTTTAATTTAGGTTGATTACTACCGGATCGGAACACGGCCACACACTGAGAAGATCCGGCGGAAGAAACTATTTGAATATTTTATAACTATTTGAATATTTTAATTTATTTATGTCATAACTCATAAGATAGCAAACAAGCAGATGGCTTTTCTGACGAAAAGAGGTTTCCATCGCATACGCAGTCACCACAGATGGGCGTGTGGCGAGGTTGTAATATTACGCATAATTTACCTTATCCTCCAAAAAACTTGACCTCACGTCAACATTGCTTTACCTATTTGTGTCAAAATAGCACAAATGTGTGTTGCTATTTCTACAGGGCATGGCGGGCGGAACAGGACAGGAATAGGTAAGGCGGTGGTACCAAATCCGGGCAAGACGTTGCAGAATTCAACCACCTAGTAGTCACGATGTTACTGAAATGTATTAATCTTTTCGCGTGTTTTACGAGATGACTGAAATATAAAAAATCTGTAAACCGGTTGACCCTGCAGGCGATCCCTTAAACTTCCCACTAAATGAAGATATTTTAAGCTCAATGAAGCAAAAATACTTAAGCATGAATTATTTAACTCACAAATTTTAAGTTTGTACAAATAATATTATTTTAATCTATATACATATAATAAATCGTATGAAAGTCAAAACTGTACATTGCATTTTTTTAAAAGAATAATTGGGGCGTGATCTACAATCGATATCGAAGCCAAAAATATAGTTTTCAGAATTTTTGTCTGTTTGTCTGTATGTATGTCCGGGATAAACTCAAAAAGTACTGCGTGGATTTACTTCAAATTTTGCGTGAATATTACTAACAGGTCGGGTCAACATATAGGCTACATATTATCATGCTATCACCTACGGGGGAGGAGCTGTGCGGAGTAAACGAAGTCCTCGCGGAAGAAGTCGCGAGCAACAGCTAGTATTCTAATAAGATGTATGTTTTCAAAATGATTAGTATTATTAGTATTGATCTTTCGAATGGCGTTCAAAGCAATTTTTAAGCTCTGAGTTGTTTAAATTAAACAATAGAATAACAAATAACAAAGAAAATGTCAAAAAACTTTTTTCAAAAATACGCATCATTGATAAATTCGATGAATTGAACAACGATTAACCGATTTTAATTCGATACAGCATTTGACGCTTTTTTGAGTAAAAAAGCTAACTAGATTTTTAAATAAATTAATATTCACGGGACAAATTACACTTACTGATCTAACCCCAAAGTAAGCAAATTATTTGCATGTGTTATGGGTGTTAGTCAACGATACTTATACATAGAAATACGTATATAAATTCTAAAATATATTTAATAAACACCCAAACCCGGAAATACAAACATTTATGCTCAATCACATACAAATGCATGTCCCCGTCGGTTGCGTAGTCTGGGTCGCTAACCACTCGACGAACGGGGCGGTCAATAAATTGGTGTATTTAAAATATGAAGTAAGTTTGCTATAAACGAAGTTTATATAAAACTTACTTATTCTAAGATTGGTTATTTATTAAATATATTTGAGTATTTATATATGTATTTCTATGTATTAATATCGTTGACTAACACCCATATCACAGGCAAATAATTTACTTACATTTGGGGTTGATCAATTCGTGTAATTTGTCCAGTTATATTTATTTATTTATTTCAGGCCTTCGGGCACTCTGTCTCGCATCAATATTAAAAACCCGGTGCACGAGTGTTACATCACATAATTTCCGTAGTGGTTTCATATCGACCGCGCTCACTTCCATACAAAATAAGCACATAATAAAAACAACAGACTCTTCAATAAATATTTTTTAAATATTTACATAATTGCAAAATTAAATTTATTTGTTTTTAAATATTTTTGTAATTATAAATTGTGGGTACTTACAAAACTCCATCCTGTTATGTAACCAGTACGAAATGAATTCAAACATCGTATGTCGGGGTTAGGGTGTGCTTCTATAGGCCCTTCAAATCCAAAAGCAACAAACGCGATGTAAACATGGTGGTACATACAAAAAATGTGAAAAACCGTCCTCCAATACAATTTCGCATCACTCCTATCAAATAATTTCTCATTTTCATTAATTAAAAAGCAGAATAAATTATAATAAATATTACTGTCCCGCCAAAGTTCTTCCATTTTAATATATCTATTTATAAAAGTAATAAAATATATAAAAACTAATAACAAAACGTCCGCTTTTCGGGCGCATTTAATAAAGAAATGCAGGGTAAAATTTTATTGATGGTAGTGTTGCAAGAAATGATCACACAAATTATTTCTCCCGTAATTAATTTAAATGCCAAAAAATGTTTAGCTTTTTAAGAACCGTAGACTGAACGATAATAGTAATAAGTACTAACATAACAAATAATAACAATAATAAATTTTATTTTTATCAGTTCACAAAAAAAAGAAAACGTTAAGATCTAGTTACAAAAACATACAGAAATTTTCTTTAATGAAAGACTGGTGCCTGGTGCTGGAAAAGAAAACTTGAGCACAATGTATCTGAATTATAGGTCACCAGGCCCCCCCTAACGAAAATCGGTACATATAATAATATATGAACATCCACAAGTCTATACCTATCCTTAACTACGAAAAATAAATTTAAATAGGTAAGGTTTGTTTGTTAATAATGGATAAACTCAAAAACTGTTACAATTTTAAAAATTCTTTCATCAATATAAAGTTACAACACCACTGAGGCTACTTTTTATCAGACTGAATAAAAGAGAATAATACGCGTGAGTCACACTAATGAAGTCGCAGGAAACAGCTAGTATTTTATAGGTATTCAATAGAAAATATGAGTTTGCAGAATTTAAAATTTAACATTTAGCTTGAATAACGTCGAATATTTGATGTGTTCGGTTTTAAAAGTATTTTAAAGATTCTAGTTTATTGAGAAATATTCAAATGAAAATATTTTAATGAAATAAATGTTTGTCAAACCTAAAATTGAAATTTTGCATATTAAACTAAAATTATTGGTCACTCAACATTACATAACGACGATTTTTTCCCGAATACTTTTCGTGCATCAAGTGCAATGCTTATATTACCTTGTCTAATGTAAGGACCGACAAAACATAATCACTTAAGTCATTTACATGTCGTTTTTGTCCGTTGTTGAAAGGAACGGAATCTAATTCAGACAGTTTTTTGTCTTCGTAATTTATTTGTGAGACAAAATACTTTGACTTTTGGCGGAAATTATATAAGAGTGCGTTCACCTGTACAATTTTTGTAAGGAAAAAATATGAGTGTTTTTTTTACAATGCGCGCACAAAGTGACACCAAATCTAGTTTTTAGTGCCGCGATAAATCACCCTTTAGTTAACTGTGAAGTATCTATATTCTAGAAAATTATTCCTGGTTTACGTTTACATAACATTAATTTGGAAAACATAGATAAAAATGAAACTGTTGATCGTTTATTTACGTAAATGCATACCCATATACACACACACACACACACACACACAAACTCACACACATACACACACACACACACACACACACACACACACACACACACACACACACACACACACAATTTCTCACTTACTATTTTCCACTGTCTATTTTAATTATCTACTCACCCGTATTATGTATCTTAACTGTAATCCAACAGACATATTATTTATATGGATTGTTTTTTATATGGATGTTCTGCATTTTTAACTACTTTTATTTTTTTTCTATATTTTCTCACCTTTTAAACCTTCCCTGGACTTCAACAATTAATTTACAACCAAAATTAACCAAATCGGATCAGTCGTTCTCGAGTTTTAGCGAGACTAACGAACAATTGATTTTTATATACATATATAAATATAGATTAGTTTGACCGCCCCGTTGGTCGAGTGGTTAGCCACCCTGACTACGCAATCAACGGGGCTCGAGTTCGATCCCCGACGGGGACAAGCATTTGTGTGATGAGCATAAATGTTTGTATTTCCGGGTTTGGGTGTTTATTATACATATTCTGGTATTTATATATGTATTTCTATGTATTAGTATCGTAGACTAACACCCATAACACAAGCAAATATTTTCTTACTTTGGGGTTAGATCAGTAAGTGTAATTTGTCCCAACAATATTTATTTATTATTATTAGTAAAATGTAAGCTGTCTAATACCAACATCCCCGTTTCGCAATCGCACTACACATAGTATGGGTGGAATCTCTTAATATGACGTAGGATATTCCGCCGACACTATCTTGACGTTTGGTTATCCACGATTTTCGCTTTTCTCGTACCTTCTTTTATACGCCTAGTCAAACTTTGGAACAACCTACACACGGTTAATTTAATATTGGGATTTTTAAAAGGAAGATCAACAAATTTCTTAGGAGCTGGCATCGCATTGGCAACTTGCTCTTTGTGTTACAAATGTCCATGAACAGTGGCGATTTACCTGCAAATTCAATAAAAACTCACTCCCATATCACATCCGCAATAGTTCTTCTCTGTGCACTTTTAAAAAGCAATTAAAATTATACTATTTATCCCTTGCTCAAAATAATTAAAGTTCTTTGATACCTAAAACCTAATGATATATTTTAGCATCTGTTGTACCTTGCACTTGATATTTATATTCAATTAAGAGTTAATTCTTATTGTACACTGTCTACCTTATTTTTCAATGTATTGAATTTTCTCTGTCTTGGGTTAGCTGTAAGACATCTCTTTTTAGTGATAAGCTCGCCTTTTGTACTTTTTTACCTGTTATTTCCTTTTTTATTAATTTTGTGTGTACAATAAAGTGTTAAATAAATAATAAGTAAACATACTAGACTTTTTATGATATAATAAATTACAAGCTATGGCAATATTTCTTCATTTGCAATATATGCATATTACGTAGTACATGAGATGTTTTAAACATCATAATATGAAAGAACATGTATTCACTTTACATCAATATGTGAAAAAACATGTTTATTTTTTATCAAGTCATTTTTAAGAAAAGTGTATATATGGAATTGCATGGGTATGTATGTCTCGTTATAACTCAAGACCGACGAACCAAAATTTTCAGAATGCTAAGATTAATGCATGACTCAAGAACGAATATTTACTACGAAATATAAAAAATTATATATCACAAGACCATTAACATATTATTGCTATGGCCGTCAGGTCCACGCTAAAAAATGTCTGAGGCAAATGAGCTACAAAACGCAAAAAGAGCTACAATTTCACGTTAGTCGAAATCAAACCTTGATATAATGAATTAGTGTTTCAATTACCTTGTTTATATATATATATATATATATATATATATATATATATATATATACATATATATATATATATATATATATATATATATATATATTCTTGTGATGTGTAACTGGGACATTTTTTGTAATTTTAACCAAACCAAACCAAACCAAGCTAGTTATTGACTTGTAATGTAGGTATCAGTAAACGACAATAATATATATAAATACATATATAAATACACAAATATATTCAATAAACATTTAAACCCAGATATAAAAACATCTATGCTCATCACACACAATTTTTATCCCTGTCGGGAATTTAAACAGAGCCCTATTCATGCGTAGTCAAGTTTGCTAGCCACTCAACCGACGGGGCCATCTAAAGTTAATACAAACAGACGCTACATTTATGTTAGATATACTCATATATAGTGGTATGGAAATTACCAATTACATGTGTCATCAAAAAATACGATTTTTCCTCTAAAACGGGAGATCATTTATTATATTACATGGCAACATTACTTGATTTACCATATCTATTATGAGAAAGATAACCTATTGGCGCCAATTATACGGACTTATTTAACTACATTATAATATAACTAGCGAACCACCCCGGCTTTATACAATACAATGTACAAACATATATGCAATAACACTTTAATGAAAAAAATATTTAAAAAAATTCTAAATTTCATTTTTAACTGACACAAAAAACAAAACGCATGGATATAATTTAAGTTCGCAAAATTGGAACTAAAATATTATTGCCTTGAACCAAAAAAAGGTCCCGGCCTCCATTGTAGAATAGACCAACTGCCGTTCTGCCAGGCAGGTCGTAAAAGGCGACCGATTGGCTATCGAGTCACTACCATCGTGGCTACTAGGTGGTAGAGTTCTGCATTGTCTCGCCCGGGTCTGATACCACCGCCTTATCTATTCCTGCCGCAATAGCGTCAGTGCTTGTCGCTGTCGTGTTCCGGTTTGGAGGGTAAGGTAGCCGGTAAACTTATGCATGTGGCATTAGACCTCGCCACAAGATAGCAACGCACCATTAACATCTTTGGTGTCTATAGGCGATGGTTGACTCCATCAGGAGACCCATCTGCTTGTTTGCTATCTTATGATATAAAAAAAAAGATTACATGAAAGTTACTATCGTAGTTATAATTAGGTAAATGCAAATAGACATACT
The DNA here is from genome assembly GCA_036924255.1 of Apodemia mormo. Taxonomy (NCBI): domain Eukaryota; kingdom Metazoa; phylum Arthropoda; class Insecta; order Lepidoptera; family Riodinidae; genus Apodemia; species Apodemia mormo. The sequence goes on from JAUPFN010000029.1 coordinate 2,256,065, forward strand.
GCCAGCAATACAGTTCATTCACAAGACTTGGTGCATCCAATTCATAAATTTAGTGAGATATTTTTAAACTAATATTTTTATATTATCTAGTAATAATTTTAAATTGTAATTAAAATGCACTTTTAATTCAATATTTAGTCTAATTTTAAAATTTGGCTGGAACTTTTAACGTAACCCTGTATACTGTTATTTTATATAAGATAGCAAACAAGTAAATGGGTCTTTTGATGGAAAGAGTCAACCATCGCCTATAGACACCAAAGGTGTTAATGGTGCGTTGCTGTATTGTGACGAGGTCTAATGCCACAAGAATAAGTTTACCGGCTACCTTACCCTCCAAACCGGAATACAACGGTGACTAGCACTGACGCTATTGCGGCAGAAATAGGTAAGGCGATGGTACCAAACCCGGTCGAGCCGATGCAAAACTCTACCACCTAGTAAAGTAAAGGTGTAATGGACGAATTATCGAAAATCAAAACTATACCTTTGGACCATGATTTTAAGATGAAAACCGTTAGAATTTTTTAAATTTCTTTAACGATTTTCTTAACTTAATTTTGTATAATTTGATTTATTGTAATACTGTACAGTGCTTTTTTCTAAAAATAATGGTAAAATTCAAGGAAATACACAATATAAACAATGTATTACGCGCCACGTGCCGTGCATAAATGTAAACGGCTGGTTGGAAAGTATCCGTGGTCGCGACGTTCGGGTAATGTACGCTTTATATCGCGTGGCGTGATAATAAGAAAAAACACAAAACACAATTTTTTTGCATTTCCCACAAAAAAGGAATGGCCATCATGACTAGGACGTAAAAATGGCACGTTTTCTTAATTTTTCGATAGAACATCCCTTACACACTGTGTAGCAAAGATTTAAATATCGGTATTTTGTTGTAACGTTATTGATCGCGGCATGACATAACGTTATTTTTAACATATTCTGTATCATTTTTGGATAACGCTATGTATCCAAAAATGATACAGAATTTGTTACTGTTTAGTAACGTTATTCATTACGTTCTGTTATACACCACAAATGAAAAGCATAAGTATCATGATATTGTCCTCTAGCGGTTAGCGCTAGTTGGCGAACCAATCACGAAACAGCATGAAACGCGGTGTACTAACGTTATCATATCGATTTGTACGTTACAAATCGTTTATCGTCGATTTGTACGTAAATAATTATAATTTTTAGTTTAATGATAAATAATTTTTAGTTTAATGATAAATAATTATAATTTTATTTTTAGTTTAATGATAAATTTTAGTTTAATGATAAATAATTATAATTTTAAAATATTTGCACACTATATCATGGTAGAATATGTTGGTAACTTAATCAAATTTTAATAACTTGTAACTCCCATATTCTGGCAAATAAATGATTTCTTTCTTTCTTTCTTTCTTTCTAACAATTTCGTTCTGTTATTTAAGTAGCGATACATACATATAGTGTTGAAAATAATTTTGTTACTGAGGTATCGCTACAATAATAATATTAAGTATCGCAAAATAAGATCTGTTACCTGATAATGTTTTAAATTCTTGCTGTATAGTGAAACCAGTACAAGTGTTATGCAATTAAAATCAAAACGCAGTTTCATCAAGTGCCAATTATTAACAGTATAGTATCTTTAAAGCTGAGGGACAGTCCAAAAAACTAATAACAAAATTGAAGGATACAACTTGGCGTTATAGCTATTGTCAATAACTATTGTCAATATCCGAAATCTAATATCGTTGGATAGCTAAAGAATATAAGAATTTGTTGAGCCAAGTTTGAACTATGATATTTCGCAGGGAAAGGAGGAAGAAGTGCCATCATTTGTAGGTAATTTTGCAACGCTACAAAATTTACATAATAATAATAATAATAATAATAATTCACGGGACAAATTACACTTACTGATCTAACCCCAAATTAAGCAAATTATTTGCTTGTGTAATGGGTGTTAGTCAATGATACTAATACATAGAAATACATATATAAATACTAGAATATATATAATAAACACCCAAACCCGGAAATACAAACATTTATGCTCATCACACAAATGCTTGTCCCCGTCGGGGATCGAACCCGAGCCTCGTTGATCGCGTAGTCAGGGTCTCTAACCACTCGACCAACGAGGCGGGATGTATAATATAGTAGGTATATGTTTTGACTCGAAACAGCTATTTGATTAAGTTTTGTCAAATAGCTCTTGTAAATATTTGTCACTTGTGCAAGTAAAAAAGTAATTTTAAATGCTTATAGTAAATATATATGGCATTTAAATGAAAAAAATTAAATAAAAGAACCGTGTGATGTCATGGGACACCAGATAGGAACGAAATGTTTTTTTATAAAATATTAAATAAAAGTTCTATTCGAGATTTGATGAAAATAATTATTCGAGTATATATTTTTTACTAGCTGTTGCCCACGACTTCGTCCGCGCGGACTTCGTTTACAGCGCATAGCTTCTCCCCCGCAGGTGATAGCGTGATAATATGTAGCCTATATGTTGAACCGACCTATTAGTAATACTCATGCAAAATTTGAAGTAAATCTATGCAGTACTTTTTGAGTTTACACCGGACATACATACAGACAAACAGACAAACAAAAAAAACAGACAAAAATTCTAAAAGCTATATTTTTGGCTTTGATATCGATTGTAGATCACGCCCCAAGTATTCTTTTAAAAAAACATTCAATGTACAGTTTTGACTTTCCTACGATTTTATTATATGTATAGATTACTAGCTGTTGTCCGTGACTTCGTCCGCGCGAATTTCGTTTACTCCGCACAGCTCCTCCCCCGTAGGTGATAGCGTGATAATATCTAGCCTATATGGTAACCTGACCTATTAATAATATTCATGCAGAAGTAAATCCATGCAGTACTTTTTGAGTTTACCCCGGACATACATACAGACAAACAGACGAAAATTCTAAAAACTATATTTTTAGCTTCGATATCAATTGTAGATTACGCCCCAAATATTCTTTTAAAAAAATATTCAATGTACAATTTTAACTCTCCTACGATTTTATTATACGTAATAGATAATATATTACTAGCTGTTGCCCGCGACTTCGTCCGCGCAGACTTTGTTTACTCCGCACAGCTCCTCCCCCGTAGGTGATAGCGTGATAATATGTAGCCTATATGTTGACCCAAGCTATTAGTAATATTCCTGCAAAATTTGAAGTAAATCCATGCAGTACTTTTTGAGTTTACCCCGGACATACACACAGACAAACAGACGAAAATTCTAAAAACTATATTTTTAGCTTCGATATCAATTGTAGATTACGCCCCAAATATCCTTAAAAAAATATTCAATGTACAATTTTAACTCTCCTACGATTTTATTATATCTATATATATAGATGATTTCTATGATTTTTTATTATCGATAAAAAAGAAACTACAAAATTATCTTAACAACTTTATTTTTTTTTTTATATCGTAAGATAGCAAACAAGCAGATGGGTCTCCTGATGGAAAGAGTCAACCATCGCCTACAGACACCAAATATGTTAATGGTGCGTTGCTATATTGTGGCGAGGTCTAATGCCACATGCATAAGTTTACCGGCTACCTTACCCTCCAAACCGGAACACGACAGCGACAAGCACTGACGCTATTGCGGCAGGAATAGGTAAGGCGGTGGTACCAGACCCGGGCGAGACAATGCAGAACTCTACCACCTAGTAGTCATGATGGTAGTGACTCAATAGCCAATCGGTCGCCTTTTACGACCTGCCTGGCAGAACGGCAGTTGGCCTATTCTACAAAGGAGGCCGGGACCAACACGGCAGATGGACGCACTCTTATGTAATTTCGGCCAAAAGTCAAAGTTTTTGTATATATGGAATAAAAATACAATAAAAACTGAATATTGCTTAATTTGCTAAAAACATAAGTGATAATAACGTAGGTATATTTCTTAGTGCATCTTTAATGGTCACAAATAGTTGTTTCGAATCTTCTTGAATAGATTCGTGATTAATATCTTAATTTGATTCTTATGTTGCAATATTCATTGCAAAAGTAGGGGTTGTGGTTATATCATGTATCCACGACATAGCCACAACCTTAAACACAAAAATAGTTAGAAATACGAAAGTACTGATCAAAATTATAAATGTGAATTTCATCTGTAACGATGAACTCATTTAACTAGTTATACGTATGTATAATTAGCGATCAGTATAATCGACGTAATCGATCACATAACAAAGAAGAATTTCGCCGCCTCGAGCCTGTCGACACTAGCTCAGCGGAAGAGCGTCCCGGCTTTAGGGAAATGTAGCCTCCTTTGTAGAATAGGCCAACTGCCGTTCTGCCAGACAGGTCGTAAAAGGCGACCGATTGGCTATCGAGTCACTACCATCGTGGCTACTAGGTGGTTAGAGTTCTGCATTGTCTCACCCGGGTCTGGTACCACCGCCTTACCTATTCCTGCCGCAATAGCGTCAGCGCTTGTCGTTGTCGTGTTCCGGTTTGAAGGGTAAGGTAGCCGGTAAACTTATGCATGTGACATTAGACCTCGCCACAAGATAGCAACGCACCATTAACATCTTTGGTGTCTATAGGTGATGGTTGACTCTTTCCATCAGGAGACCTATCTGCTTGTTTGCTATCTTATAATATAAAAAAAAAAATCTGTACAAACAATTTTTGTATGAAAAAATTATACGAGTGATTTTTTGAGAAATGCGCGAAAACTACTGTATTCACAGTATTGAGCCCGCAAATTTTCCTTTAGTTAAGTGTGAAGTAGAATATAGACAATATTTGAGATACTTATTTCGGGATTTACATATAAATAACATTAATTTTGTAAAAATAGATAAAACTAACCGCCGCATGCAGCTAAATATGCATATGCAGCATGAAAGTTTTTGGCGAATCCCGCGGAATCATCTAATTTTCCCGGGATAAAAAGTATCCTATGTGGTATTCCAAGTGATCATCTACCTGTGTACCAAATTTCATTCAAATTCGTTCAGTAGTTTTTGCGAGATTGAGTAATAAACATCCATCCATCCATCCATCCATCCAAACATCCAAACTTTCGCATTTATAATCTATATCTATATTATTATATAAAAATCAATCCCTATTTTCCTTGGTCACGACATCACGCCTGAATGGCTGGACCAATTTCGGTAATTTTATTGTGTTTCTAATTGTAAGAAGAAGGTTCTTATAAAAGAAAATATTAAGAAAATTGCGCGGAAAAATAGAAAATTTTAGAATACTTAACCACCATGTAAAGTTTAATGCCATGTTGGCTGCGTGGAAGGACAATCCCGTAGACTTATATAAATTACGTGTCACGTTGTTTGTCCGCTATGGATTCCTAATATGTAAAGCAAAACAACGTTTGCCGGGTCAGCTAGTATTAATATAAATATAGATTGAAACTATCGTTTGTTTAACTAAGTGCATATACATACATACACAAATTCTCGCTCAACTGTTTCTTTGTTTAAACATTGGCAATTTTATTTATAGTGACATTTACTAAATGCATATGGATGTATACACGGCACTTATACCAAAATAACATTTTTTACAATTTTTATTTGTCTGTCTACCTTTTTGTTCTGGCTAATCTCTGAAATGACTGCACTGATTTTAAAGGGACTTTCACTGGTAGATAGCTGATGTAATAAGGAGTAACTTAGGCTACTTGTATTTTAGAAATATTTTCTAGAAATTTTAGAAATCTTTTCTAGAATTTTTTTCGGATAATGTCGCGGGCACAGTTTGTGTTGACATTAACTATAATGTCCTTCAATATCTTGTATTTTATCAAGTATCAGTCAATTTGCAAAATAAATTTAGCATAGCATAATGTAATTAGCGCTGTCTAACGAACACCGAGTACTCGGTAGAAAAAACTCGGTTTCTTGAATACACATTTCGACGCGTGGATTTTCGGATAAATAAACATAGGACATCAGCTGAAAACTAAAATTTAGCACATTCTTTTTTGTATTTACAACTAAATATTACCATATAAAAATCATGTGGAAGATTAGAAATAATATTAACAAGTTATTTGTTTTATAGATTTTTTTAGCCTGTTTTCGGAATTTTATATGATTGAGTAAAGTACATTCTATCATGTAATAAGTAGGACATTCTTTAGATAATATCGTCAGGTATATCGAGTAATTTTTGTAAAATTGTTATTTAACAATCAATACAAAAAAAAACGTGATTAAGCAAACCAGTTTTTTCCCGTTTGTCGTAATGCCTCGCCTTAACATTTTCACCTTCTAAGTTTAAATTCATACCAACACATTTTATTTATTGTGATCATTGATACAAGCATTTTTAATCTATTCTAATATTATAAATGCGAGAGTAACTCTGTCTATCTGTCTGTCTATTTTTACGTCTAAACCACATAACCGATTTCGATGGAATTTGGTGGAAGATACTAGATCCAAAAAATGTGATAGGTTATTATCAGAAAATTGAAAAAACACTTTTTTTTTAATTGCCCGAATTAGAAATCGAACCCGGTACCTCATGTGGTCAACGCTAACGCCAGACCACTAGACCACAGAGACGATATACTCAAAAAACTGCAAACTTCCTGCTAAGTTGAAATATTTCTGGTTTAAGAAATTTATTTTTCAAAAAGAATACATTGTACTCACTTACTTGAAAATTAAAATCGCGATGCGTACATGAGTTGTCATATTTCAAGCTCAAAAAAAAACCAAAAAAAATCTTAAAAATTACTCTATTTTAATTTATGACAAGATTTTTTGATATCTTAAATGTTGTCTTAGCTAAAAAATAGATTGGTTGAAAAACATCCAAGTAATATCGAAAAAATATTTATTTTTTCAAAAACTTTTGTTATTGATAAGTTCCGAACGCATAAACCGATTTTGATGCCTACTAATTGCGGTATTTGATGCATTTTTTACGTAAAAGAGCTGATTCGATTTTGAAATTAATCGATGTATTGCTTTGAAAGTTATTTCAAAATCTGAAGTTAGCTTATTATATTTTTTATGATAGAAAAGCTGTATCTTTTGAGCAATTAACTCGACTTTGATTTTTTATTGACATTCCACGTATTTTTTTAAGTACTAAGATATTGTGTATGGTCAAAAATCGATTTGTTGAAAATTTTCGAAGTTATGTTAGGTAAATATATTTTTTATAAAATGTACTGTACTGAACTCAACTGAATCCCGTCGTTTGAATCGGTCAAATCGTTCAAAAGTTATAACAGGTTTATATACAGAGGTACTGACGTCATCGTGATAATTATATTGATCATCTGAGCTGTAATATAAAGTTTTAATTAGCGTTGTAAACAACACCAATCAAAACTTTATATTATGTGTTCATTAAATTAGAAACCGGACGCCCAGATAAATTACTTTAAAATTATAAGTACGCGCCATTTTGTTGTGTAATAAATAATCCATAATAATATTATAAATGCGAGAGTAACTCTGTCTGTCTGTCTGTTTCTTCTTCATGCCTAAATCGCTGAACCGATTTGGTTGAAATTTGGTTTAAAAATAATATGAGACCCGGGAAAGGACATAGGATAGTTTTTATTCCGGAAATCCCATGGGGATTTTTTCCATGCGGACGAAGTCGCGGGCACAACCTAAAGATTCATAATTATATCAATATTTCTGTACAGTGGTATATTAATTATAATTTATAAATAATTATTTTAGAATTAACCTTAATTTATTATTATTAGCTTTTGTTCCTGTGGGAATATCAGAAAGACTTATATAATAAAACCTTCCTTAAGAATCAATCTATCAATAAAAAAACCGCATCAAAATCCGTTGCGTAGTTTTAAAGATTTAAGCATACATAGGGACATAGGGACAGACAGAGAAAGCGACTTTGTTTTATACTATGTAGTGATTCGTCATTAAATATATTTATTGGTTTATTTAAATTTTATTGTAAAAACTAAATACATGTTAGCGGGGTCACAACCTTCGAGGCGGTTCGTTTTTTTCTCGGAAGCAGTTTTAGAAGACAGAGATAGCGACTATGTTTTATACTATATAGTGGCTAGCTGACCCGTCCGAAGATTTTGCACGGCGCCATCTAGCGTTTTCCAAGTATAAAACTCTATTAAGATATTTGATGTATCACCCACAGATGGCGCTCCGGTCGATTATTATAAAAATTATATTTAATTAATTTTTTATTCACAAAAAGTTTTTTTCGATTTTTTTCATATTTTTCGCCGAAAGTAGAAAAAATAAGCTTCAACTGGGTATTTTTTTTTTGGCGAAGTACCCGGTTAACGAGATCGAGCCACACCAGGATAAAACACTTATGATGATGATAATTAATAATTATCCTCTTGAAAATCTTATAAATAATAAGAAATCGCCGAAATGTTTCTACGCGCATAGCTTCGAATTTTTTTTCATTAAATAGCAAACAAGCAGATGGCTCCCATGATGGATAGAGACAACCATCGTCTATAGACACCAAAGATGTTAATGTTACATTGCTATCCTTGTGACGGGGTTTTAATACAACATAATAAGTTTACCAGATACTTTACCCGCCAAACCAAACCACGAGAATAAAAAGCATTGACGCTATTCTACCATCTGCCATTTCGCCAGGCAGTTCGTAAGAAATGAACAATAGGCTATACGTATCACTACCATCGAGACTATTAGGTGGTAGAATTCCGCAACCTTTCGCCTGGGTATTTGGTACCACCGCCTTGTTTGGAGGGTAAGGTAGCCGGTAAACTTATGCATGTAGCATTAACACCCCACCACACGATCTTTGACATCTATAGGCGATAAAATTATGATAATGATCAACAATTATTACAATGACGTCAGTTTGTTTGTCATCTAAACCTGTTATAACATTTGAACGCCTTGACCGATCCAAATGTCGGCATTCGATTGAGTTCATATACCGTCTTTCCATCAGAAGCACAATATACTGGAGACTAACAGTAATTCAATCTACATACATGTGATATTCGAACAACGCACACATAGACACCTCTCGCGGACGCGATATCTCGGAATGGCTCGGGACAGTTTGTTCCGCACCATTCCGAGATATCGCGTCCGTGAGAGGTGTCTATGTGTGCTATGCTCGAATATTACTTGTATGAAACATTGACTTCTGTTAGTTTCTTAAGTATTCTGTGTCAGAAGTGTTATTTGTTTGTTTACGATCTTGTAATATATAACAAATATTCCGGATCAACACGCAAGATAAATGATAACGAAATTGTTGATAAACAAATTATAATATAATACTAGATAACATGCGTCCGCTTCGTTGGACGTATATTCATCGATGATAAGAAAAATTAAATTGCCTATCGTCATTCGACATTCAATATACCGTGAATGTGAAATTGGATAAATTTTCAGGAGAAATATAATTGATCGCCTCTGTGGTGTAGTGGTCCGGTGTCGGAGTTGACCACAGAGGTCCCGGGTTCGATTCCTGGGTCGGGCAATTCAGAAATGTGTTTTTTCAGTTTTCTGATAAAAACAACATTGCCCGGGATTGGAAAGTGCCCGGTTGGCGATAGGCTTGCCACCTATCACATAGTGGGACCAAGTATCTTCGGCTAATCGTGGGTGCACTTGTTGTACCTCTGCCTACCCTTTCAGGGATACGGGCGTGAAGATACTTATTTTAAATATAACACCGAATTGTATTTAATTTACAGTTAGATTATTGTTAAATAATATTAATCATATTCTGTTGCTAAGTATCTAACAGTTAAATAGCTTTGATTTATACATTTTATATTAATGCAAACATTAGATACAATCGGTTTTATATCTCTCCTAAAAAGTCATCAAATTTCACATACGCGGTAATGAATGACGAACGACGCTATAATATTTGCAAACACGTGTACTATTTCCCAGTTTTCATTTAGATCGGTCAAGTCGTTTTTGGGTTGGGTTGTAACCAATGATTTAATTTTTTTTTTTTATATCATAAGATAGCAAACAAGCAGATGGGTCTCCTGATGGAAAGAGTCAACCATCGCCTATAGACACCAAAGATGTTAATGGTGCGTTGCTATCTTGTGGCGAGGTCTAATGCCACATGCATAAATTTACCGGCTACCTTACCCTCCAAACCGGAACACGACAGCGACAAGCACTGACGCTATTACGGCAGGAATAGGTAAGGCGGTGGTAACAGACCCGGTCGAGACAATGCAGAACTCTACCACCTAGTAGCCACGATTTTAGTAACTCGATAGCCAAATATTAGTTATTTTCAAGAATAGCGTTGTCCAACAATGATACAGAATTTGTTACTGTTTAATAACGTTACTCATTACGTTCTGTTATACGCTACGAATTAACTTTATAGTATACTAGCTGTTGCCAGCGACTTCGTCCGCGCGGAGTTCGTTAACTCCGCACAGCCCCTCCCCCGTAGGTGATAGCGTGATAATATGTAGCCTTTATGTTGACCCGACCTATTAGTAATATTCATACAAAATTTGAAGTTAATCCATGCAGTACTTTTTGAGTTTACCCCGGACATACATACAGACAAACAGACAAACAAACAGACAAACAGACAAAAATTCTAAAAACTATATTTTTGGCTTCGATATCGGTTGTTGATCACGCCTCAAGTATTCTTTCAAAAAAATATTCAATGTACAGTTATGGCTTTCCTACGATTTTATTATATGAATAGATAGTGTTATGATATTGTCTTCTATCGCAAGTTGGTGAACCAAACATGAAATAGCATGAAACGCGACAACGTCGCATACATATCGATATTATAACGTTATTTAGTGTTGCGTTCTTTATTTGAGTAGCGATTCATATAGAGTTTGAGATTAATTTTGCTACTGAGGTATCGCTACAGTAATAACTTAAAGTATCGTAAAATAAGTTACATTGTTTGATAACGTTTAAATCCTTGGTTGTAACGGGATGTTATCAAACGGTGGGAGGGATACACTGTGCCACGCTCCCGGCTGCATGGGTAACACCCAAGGATAATGTTACTTCACTAACAACATTAATTTCAAACGCTGTATGTATCGCTACTCAAATAGCAGAGTGAAATTGTTTACGCTTAATAACGTTATATTATCGATATATATATGCGACATTGCCGCTTTTCATGCTGTTTCGTGATTGGTTCGCCAACTAGCGCTAGAAGACACTATCGTAATATCGTATACTATAACGTTAATTTGTAGTGTATAACAGAACATAATGAATAACGTTATTAAATAGTAACAAATTCTGTATCATTGTTTGATAACGCTATGCTTGAAAATAACGATGCCGCGAGCAATAACGTTACCACATGATACCGATATTTAAATGCTTAGTACCACCATCTTGCTTGTTTCTCCCGTGAAACACCTTTGTTGTGTTTCGGAGAGAATGGCAAGACAGGCGGTGTTATTACTGGCACCGAGACTCAACATCTAATGCCTCAGGATAGGCAACACATAAGTTACCTGGGCTAGTTCCAGGTAGACTAATTTCTGTTCATTGGCGACGTCGACCACTTACCATCCGGTGGCACATCAGCTAGTTTGCCTATCCAACTAACATAAAAAAACATATTGTTACGAATAATCTAGAAACGTGTAGAATTGGAACGCTGGAGAGATCTAGAAATAAAAGAAAGAGATAGCTACTCCTATTGACAAACAAATAGTTGACCTAAGCTATGCCATAATGGACTTTGTGGTATAAGGCATAAGGTTGAAAGTAGCGTGTACTAGGATTTATGACACATAACTTGTTTACGATAAGAAGTAATAAGAAGTGATTCATTGTTTCCCGATACATTTAGATTTTTCTGGATCCAGGTAGAAATTTACCATGAGTACAAATAGAGATGTGTTGACAAATACAGGGCAGTTTTCATCAAGCGATAGAGAGCGATACTTGAAGTGACCCGTGCGAAGCGAGAAGTGTTTTATTGTGTAGTTGGTTAAGTTTGGAGATAGTACAGTGAGTGACTAGTGTTATTCAGAGTATTTAAGTATTACATTGTATCGTGTTGTGTGTATTTGTATCGTAAATACACGGATTTAATATAAGTGGTGTTTTCTTACAATTACGAACCCGAAGTACGTAACAATATTTACATAAATATAGACAATCAGACAAAAAATGATAAAATTGTATGTTAGTCATAAAATTAATATTTATCACGAAATTTTCCAAAAAAAAAAATCAATGTACAGAGCGATAGTATAGACTTATCTTATATATAACAAGCTGTGCCCGTGACTTCACCAGCGTGGAAAAATTTCTTAAATTAAAAGTACCTGGGTTTTACCCACATAGTTCCCGTTCCCGCGAGATGTCCAAAATAAAAACTATCCTATGTCCTTCCTCGGGTCTCAAACTATCTTTTTACCTTTCATCCAAATCGGTTCAGTCGTTTAGGCCTGAGGAAGAGACAGACAGAAGAGTTACTTTCGCATTTAAAATATTAGTATGGATGAATATAGATAACTGTTTTGTTTTGACAAAACAAAGAATAATTGTTTTAAATTCTCATTGCATGTAATAAAGTTATTAATCGTAATGTTTTTTACTTTGAAACTTATCTTAATATTATTCCAGGGCAACTGCTGTTGTTGTTGCTATTTAATATATTTCAATATTTATATAAGTGTATATAAATTACATTACAACTTCCATTTTGAAGTAGGTTCATCGCGCCGGTTTGCGACCACTTAGTGGAGTTGCCCAATTTGGATACGTCAAAATATATGATATCTATACATAACATAAATATCTTTTTATAAAAATTAGTCGTAAATATAGTCAAGTTATGGAATATGTAATAACGCAATTCACTTCCATTAATGAATTTTGAAAAAATATTCAAAATATTCAAAAATAGCCAAAACGCTAGTTTACGACCACTTTTCTCGGTCTGCGACCACCACTGAAACTTGGGCGACCGCTATGAAGAATAATAATATAGAAGTAAAACCATGTTTATGTAAATCAAATATATATTTTCTCTTTACATACACATAATTATCTTCACGCCAGATCCGTTACGGGGTAGGCAAAGAGAAACGAGCCATACATCACGATCCTTGCAGACTTGCCTCGCTTCTTCCATATTCACTACATTCTTAATACAAACAATCCGGTTACGAAAACTCTTGACACTACCTTCAGACAGTACCCGATCTATCTCATCATGATCAATCAGTCTTGACTCTCGATCGTATGCGACATGCGAATGTGGAAGGATGTACTTCACTATTCGCATTGTATACCGATCTGTTCTGTTAACTTTTCATCTACCATTCTTCCTACATGTCCGAACCACTTATTACATTTGCCAATTTAATTAAACAAAAATAGTCATCGACAAAAGTAATAGGTATAATATATTCCTCCGTGTTGGTCCGATCCTCTTTCAAGAATAGACCAACTGCCGTTCTGCCAGGTAAGTTGTAAAAGCCGACCGATTGGCTGTACGTGTCCCTACCATCGTGACTACTTTGTGGTAGAGTTCCACACCTTCTCATCCAGATATTTCTACCATCTGCCGCAATAATGTATTTTTTTATATCAATAAATCATTTTGTATATCATAAAAAGCAAATGGGTCTCCTGATGGAAAGAGTCAATCATCGCTTATAGACACCAAAGACGTTAATGGTGCGTTGCTATCTTGTGACAAGGTCTGAGGCCACATGCATAAGTTTACCGGCTACCTTACCATCCAAACCGGGACACGTGGTATTTTTGTTGCATTACGCGACACATAAACTCACCATTGAGTCATCACCTTAACTCAGGCACTATATCCTAGATTTGGGTTTAGCAAATAAATTTATGATTTTCTTGTTACATAAGTATTCAATGAATATTTAATGCATACTATTCATTATTTTTCGCTGAATAAATGCTATTACATGCCAGCTACACTTTATTGTTAGAGAATTTAAAGTATACATAAATATTCACGGGACAAATTATCTTTAATTAAAGAAACCTAGCCTTACTATTCATTGTTTTCTGCTGAATAAATGCTATTATTATTAACTAGCTGTTGCCCATGACTTCGTTCGCGCGGACTTCGTTTACTCCGCACAGCTTCTCCCCCGTAGGTAATAGCGTGATGATATGTAGTTTATATGTTGACCCAACCTATTAGTAATATTCGTGCAAAATTTGAAGTAAATCCATGAAGTACTTTTTGAGCTTACCCCGGACATAAATACAGAAAAACAGACTTTTTGGCTTCAATATCAATTGTAGATCACGCCTCAAGTATTCTTTTAAAAAAATATTCAATGTACAGTTTTGACTTTCCTACGATTTTACTATATGTATAGATAGATTAAGGAAACCTAGACCCTCAAGTGGTCGCATACTAGAGGCGGTCGCATTACCGACGCAACGACCCCTACTTTGGTTCAAGCTTCTTAATCATTTAACATATAATTGTTAACCAAAATATTTTATTGTTTCCAAATGGCAGTTTCCTTAAGTTTTTGTTTTTTGCTCTATTACATTGTAAGATAATTCTCAAAACTATCGTGTCATTGTTAACATTTATTAACATTTTATGTATCCATTCAAAAGTACCTACAATATTTTTCTAAAACCCTCGTCATTTTTTATCAAGCAAAGCTCGTCTGGCGAAAATAGAATCGTTTGTCGACACTAGCTCAGTGGAAGAGCGTCCCGGCTTTAGGGAGATAGCAATGCCACTTACATTAGTCTACTGGCTACATTAGCTTCCAAACCGGAACACGACAATTATAAGTATTGCTATTGCGGCAGGAATAGATAAGGCAGTGGTACAATATATCCGGACAGGATATTGGGTATCTCATCTCTCTAACCGTGTAGTTACAATCATGAAGTATTAGGTATAGATGGAGCTAGCACCCCTATTAATGACTTGAAACCAACGATTTATAACGTTATAATTTCGTTATTTTTGCTGTTTCGTGATTGGTTCCCTGCGTTGCATGCTGTTTCGTGATTGGTTCGCCAACTAGCGCTAGAAGACGATATAATATCATATACCATAACCAATCACAACGACGCAAATATATCGAAATCATAACGTTTTAAATCCTTGTTTGAAACACATATTTACATTATATCTCTGTCTATGAGGTTTCTCCGTCTCTTTTTATACAGCTGTGTTAGAAAGAGAGGGTAGGACCTCAAAAGATGACAGCAGTATTTAAAGTTGTGTTTCAAGTAGGTATTAGAAGTGCTGTCTCCAGATATAATACAGCTTCGTAGTTACGATTTTAGTGACACGTAGTGATGGGACTCGAGCCGTGTTTCACTCGAGTCAATCGAGTAGCTTTTATTCTACTCACACTCGAGTGAAATATATGATAACTCGGACTCTGACTCGGGTCAACTCGAATGACTCAGACCACTCGAGTGAGAAATTCAGGTTATGGCTATACGAGTCACTACCAACGTGGCTACTAGGTGGTAGAGTTCTGCATGGTCTCACCCGGGTCTGGTACCACCGCCTTACCTATTCCAGCCGCAATAGCGTCAGTGCTTGTCACTGTCGTGTTCCGGTTTGAAGGGTAATATAGCCGGCAAACTTATGCATGAATTATTAAAAATTAACGGGATCTTACTGCGATTATTTGATGCACAATTTTTCTGATATTTCGGGAAATTATCCAATTTATAATCTATAAAGTTTATTCTTGTAATACTTACTGAAGTTAATAATATTTCCAAACAAAGCACACTGTCCTTACAAACACTTACATTGGAAAAACTCGTATTAATTTTAAGTAAAAATATAACAAAAATGGAGAGCTCTAATCCATGGATCCCGCATTTTATTTCACACTCAATTTTATTAAATAAATTATCCGACATGTTAGAGATATGAGAAGTATTCACATTCTAGTGGTAAATATATGCTAATCTCTGCATTCAGAGATAAAGATAATCTTGTTTGCCTGCCATTGTTACATGGGGTGTATATTTTTCTAGATCATTTTTCTCAACGACGATCGACTTTCATCGAACAATGACTGCCCTTTTATTTGAGTGGTTAGGGACATTGATTTGCAATTGATAAGGCTCGGGTATACATATATATATATATATATATATGTATATATATATATATATATATATATATATATATATATATATATATATATATATATATATATATATATATATATATATATATATATATATATATATATATATATATATATGTATAATTGGTACATCTTACTAAAACAGCAATGTCATAATGGACAATCAAAGCATTGTGATGCATAACCTGAATCTCAGAAACGACTTCAACGATTTTCATGAAATTAAGTATGCGAGGGGTTTCGGGGGCGATAAATCGATCTAGCTAGGTTTTATTTTTAGAAAATGTCGTTTTTATTAAAACAAAATACATACATATACATATATCGAGGACTAGCTAGTATCCACAGATTATAAGCTAAAATGTCTCTAAACAATTTCATTACTCATTAACTCTGCGTAAGACGCACCGTTCCTTACCAACAAAAATTTAGATGAAGAGAAAAAAAATTATCATTAAAATGTAATTTTTGACCATGGAGATGATAATAAAATAAAATGTACTATTTTACTGTAAGAAATATCTTAAATCTGATCATTTTGAAATGATGTCAATTATGATTTCTAATGTATGTCGGCTTGAAGGCCGACTTAAGTAGGTATCTAACTAGCGTACAACTAAATGAATTTTAATATAAACGTTAATATATTATAATAACTTTTCAAATGTTAACATGTCGATAATTTTTGATTGAACTTCAAAAGAAACTCTTTATTAATTTTTGAAACACAACAACAGTGTCCCAAGTATTAATATATGTTTTCATTACTTTTTTGTTAAATTTGGTTTTTAATAAAATATATATATGTATATATATATATATATATATATATATATATATATATATATATATATATATATATATATATATATATATATATATATATATATATATATATATATATATATATATAAGGATTGTATGAATATGTATGTCATTGACTAACATGTGTAACAAAAACAAATAAATTGCTTACTTTGATTGTCCATTATAATTTATTACATTGTTGTTTTAGTAACAGATACCAATTAATATTTAACAAAGGTAAGCAGCTGTCTCTTTTTATTATTTCTAGATTATTCCACTGACACTATTGGTTTTGATCTTTCATCTAGAATCTATTGGTATTAGAATATATATTAGAGCAGCCTGTATCATACTCAACAACCTATAAGGAATTCATTAGGTATTGTTACGGCATAACTTTCTGTACTGAATCATTGGTTACGATAGCAGCGATAATCACCAGTATTTTCTTAACATTACGTCATAATGTGACAAGCACTGACGCTATTGCGGCAGGAATAGGTAAGGCAAGAACAGTTAGGTGGTACCAAATCCGGGCAAGCCAATACAGTAGTCACCTAGTAGCCACGATAGTAGTGACTCGCATTACATAGCTAATTGGTCGCCTTTTACGACCTGTCTGGCAAAATCGCAGTTGGCCTATTCTTCAAAGGAGCCCGGGATCAAAACGAGGGATAAAGTAAGAAAATTATTTGGTTGTGATATGTGTGTCAATGATACTAAAATAAACATAGTAATGTTTCAGTATTTTTGATGATTTAGTATCATTTCGATACTGTGATACTGATACGATGATTTAATATCAGTATCACACCCAAACCCAGAAATACAAACAAATGAACATGAAACAAACAAATGACCGCCCCGTTGGTCGAGTGGTTAGCGACCCTGACTACGCAATCAACGGGGCTCGGGTTCGATCCCCGACGGGGACAAGCATTTGTGTGATGAGCATAAATGTTTGTATTTCCGGGTTTGGGTGTTTATTATATATTCTGGTATTTATATATGTATTTCTATGTATTAGTATCGTTGACTAACACCCATAACACAAGCAAATATTTGCTTACTTTGGGGTTAGATCAGTAAGTGTAATTTGTCCCGTGAATATATTTATTTATTTATTTATTTATCTTATCACACAAATGTTTTTCCCTATCGGGAATCAAAAGCGAACTTAAACGAATGTTATAGCTGCTCTGAGTAAAAAGATATCTATATTAATATAAATATTAATTAATTAATATTAATTAATTAATTTAATTTTAATTTTAATTTTAATTTTAATTTTAATTTTAATTTTAATTTTAATTTTAATTTTAATTTTAATTTTAATTTTAATTTTAATTTTAATTTTAATTTTAATTTTAATTTTAATTTTAATTTTAATTTTAATTTTAATTTTAATTTTAATTTTAATTTTAATTTTAATTTTAATTTTAATTTTAATTTTAATTTTAATTTTAATTTTAATTTTAATTTTAATTTTAATTTTAATTTTAATTTTAATTTTAATTTTAATTTTAATTTTAATTTTAATTTTAATTTTAATTTTAATTTTAATTTTAATTTTAATTTTAATTTTAATTTTAATTTTAATTTTAATTTTAATTTTAATTTTAATTTTAATTTTAATTTTAATTTTAATTTTAATTTTAATTTTAATTTTAATTTTAATTTTAATTTTAATTTTAATTTTAATTTTAATTTTAATTTTAATTTTAATTTTAATTTTAATTTTAATTTTAATTTTAATTTTAATTTTAATTTTAATTTTAATTTTAATTTTAATTTTAATTTTAATTTTAATTTTAATTTTAATTTTAATTTTAATTTTAATTTTAATTTTAATTTTAATTTTAATTTTAATTTTAATTTTAATTTTAATTTTAATTTTAATTTTAATTTTAATTTTAATTTTAATTTTAATTTTAATTTTAACTTTAATTTTAATTTTAATTTTAATTTTAATTTTAATTTTAATTTTAATTTTTAATTTAATATTTAATTTAATTCAGTTCGGTTCGGTTCGGTTCGGTTCGATTCGATTCGATTCGATTCTATTCGATTGAATTCGATTCTATTCGATTGAATTCGATTCGATTCGATTCGATTCGATTCGATTCGATTCGATTCGATTCGATTCGATTTGATTTGATTTAATTTAATTTAATTTACATAATTATTTAATCTATATTAATCTATATTAATACTATAAATGCGAAAGTTTGGATGTTAGGATGGATGTTTAGATAGATGTTTGGATGGATGTTTGTTTTTGTTACTCAATCACGCAAAAACTACTGAACGGATTTGAATGAAATTTGGCACACAGGTAGCTGATGACCTGGAATAGCACATAGGCTACTTTTTATCCCGGAAAAATGAGGTGATCCCGCGGGATGCGCCAAAAACTGTGTATAATGTAGCGGGCTGCACGTTGCAGCTAGTACTAAATATATGCAAATTATGTAACGTAGCAAAATTACCTAAGATGTCGACACTTCCTTCTCCAACAGAGGCGTCCATGTCACGGGGGCCCCCAACGTGCATAAGCGAAAATTAATAAAAACTTCACAAATGGCATAAGTCAAAAAAAAAGTTTTTTTTCCAAAAAAAAGGCCAAGAGAGTGTATATTCAATTTCAATTGTTTGTAAAAATTTAGGAAATAGTTACAGATACTTATTTAATTAATTATGATTAATAAATATTTTTTCGATTTTATGCAAAACATTTTTTTTCGCCTGTGTGGTCTAACGGTCCAGCGATGGTGTTGACCACATGAGGTCCCGGGTTCGATTCCCGGGTCGGGCACAAAAAATAAATGTTTTTGCAGTTTTCTACGAAACACAAAGTTGCCCGGGATTGGAAAGTGCCCGGTTGGCGATAGGCTTGCCACCTATCACATTTGTGGGACCAAGTATCTTCGGCTAATCGTGGGTGCACTTGTTGTACCTCTGCCAACCCCTTCGGGGATATGGGCGTGAAGATACTTTTTTTTTACTTTTTTTTCTTTTGTGAGAAATCTCTACCCTTTATAATTTTTTAATATTTTATACATATTTTTTATACAGTATTAATTTGTATACCATGACACGCTACGCCACTGTCCTCCACCCTGCGAGAACCATGGTCCGCACTTA
Organism: Apodemia mormo; assembly: GCA_036924255.1. Lineage (NCBI taxonomy): Eukaryota > Metazoa > Arthropoda > Insecta > Lepidoptera > Riodinidae > Apodemia > Apodemia mormo. Next base: position 2,276,158 of record JAUPFN010000029.1, read on the forward strand.
GCTTGATAATTTTTTTGATTCTTTAGCTATCCAGAGAGGTATAATTATATTTTGGATGTCGATGTTAGTTATGTAGCTATAACACCAAAATATATCCCTCAATTTTGTAATAAGTTTTTTTAGGATACCTAAAAAGTGAAAATGGGACCCTAATACTAAGCCTCCGGTCTGTCTGTCCGTCTGTCTGTCTGTCACCAGGCTGTATCTCATAAACCGTGATAGCCAAAAAGTTGAAATTTTCACAAATTATGTATTTCTGTTGCTGTTAACAACAAATACTAAAAATAATAAATTTCGCCGTGTTGGTCCCGGCCTCCTTTGTAGAATAGGCCAACTGCCGTTCTGCTAGGCAGGTCGTAAAAGGCGACCGATTGGCTATCGAGTCACTACCATCGTGGCTACTAGGTGGTAGAGTTCTGCATTGTCTCGCCCGGGTCTGGTACCACCGCCTTACCCATTGCTGCCGCAATAGCGTCAGTGCTTGTCGCTGTCGTGTTCCGGTTTGGAGGGTAAGGTAGCCGGTAAACTTATGCATGTGGCATTAGACCTCGCCACAAGATAGCAACGCACCATTAACACCTTGGGTGTCTATAGGCGATGGTTCACTCTTTCCATCGGGAGACCCATCTGCTTGTTTGCTATCTTATAACATAAAAAAAAGCCTCCGGTCTGTCTGTCCGTCTGTCTGTCTGTCACCAGGCTGTATCTCATAAACCGTGATAGCCAAAAAGCTGAAATTTTCACAAATTATGTATTTCTGTTGCTGTTAACAACAAATACTAAAAATAAGCATAATTTTTAAGCAACTTTTGACTCGATCTTAATAAACAGGTAGAAACTTGCATGGGGATGGTGCGCGTGTCCAATTGGCACTTGTCCGGTTTTTTGAACTGTCCCTCACTATGAAAGCAACGATGTACTTGAGCCAACGCGTCATTACACTCGTGCGTCGCGTTTACCTAAATATGCATTTCCTAACCCTTTTCCCAACATTATATTATTTTGAAATCACTACATAGTATAAAACAAAGTCGCTGTCTGTCCCTATGTCCCTATGTACACTTAGATCTTTAAAACTGCGCAACGGATTTTGATGCGGTTTTTTAATAGATAGTGATTTAAGAGGAAGGTTTGTATGTACAATAACATCCATTATATAGTAAGGAAATACTGTTATAAATATATTTAGCAAAACAACGTTTGCCGGGTCAGCTAGTCTAATATACAAAATTCTCGTGTCGCGGTGTTTGTAGTTAAACGCCTGCGAAACGGCTTGATCGATTTTCGTGAGATTTTGTGTGCATATCGGGTAGGTCTGAGAATCGAACATCTATTTTACATCTCCCTAAATGTTAAGGGTAGTCCACCTCTAAATTTTTTTTTCATAGATAAAAATTTTTGTTTTTTTTTTGATACAGCTTTAAAAAATACATACAACCCTAAATTTTTAACCCTCTACGATCAACCCCATTTTTTTAATTTAATAATTTATATGGCAAAACGACGCTTGCCGGATCAGCTAGTCATATAATAAAAGCAATGATGATTATTAACATGGAACAGGAAACAAACGGAATTGGCAAGTACAAACATTTGTATCAGGACCCCGATCGCCATACTCACACATAAAATAAGCATTATTGCATATAAACTACTAATGCAAACATTGTTTTATTGGTTTTTTTTTTCGGAATGGCAGCTTTATGGGCTGTTACAGCTTCACCGGTCGCGGGGGCGAGCAGAGTGCTCAGCCAGAATTTAAAGGTGTAGGGCTGTACGCCCTCCGCCCTAAGGGTGTCTCCTGTGAGACCGAACCTCGGCTTAGGGTGGGGTCGTGATTTGCAGTGAAAGGGCTAGTGGCATTGTTTTGTCCGTCCGCCGAACCTTGCCCTTGGGCTCGGTTCGCCGAAGGGCGAAACAGGGGTCCTCGTCGCCGCCGGCGGCGACGGTGTCGCGAATGTAGGTGTGTAGTGTTATCGTGTAAACCGTTGGCCAGAGTTATCAGGTCATCGGGATCGGTAAGAACGTGGCGGGGCCTACGTAGTTTGGGATCGGGATTAGGGTCTGGGATGTAGTCAGCCGCGGCTACCACCAGTGGGTTCGGATGCGAGATGGCACGATCGAAGTATCTTTTAGAGAAGTCTTTGAAATGCTTTGCTAAGCTCGGCAATTCAAGATCGTTATGGAGGTCTACGTTGCGCATATACCACGGTGCTCCCGTGGCAATACGCAGGAATTTATTTTGTACCACTTGCAACGGATGCAAGTCCGTACGGGGGAGATGGGCAAACGCTACGCAAGCATAAGAAAGGATGGGGCGTACGCACGACTTGTAAAGTGTCACCTTGTGTCTAAGTGACATTTTACTGCGTTTATTGATAAGATTATATAACCGACCTACAACGAATTTAGCCTTAACATTCATTCTTTGTATGTGCGGTTTGAATGACATTTTGCTGTCCAACGTTACCCCGAGGTACTTGACTTTCCTTTCCTACGGAATGACGTTTCCGAACAGTGTAATGTTGCCTAGCTTACGCAGACCGCACCTTTGTTGTCGCCGGTGTTTACCGTGGCGAAAGTACACGGCTGCACTTTTTGTGGGGTTTATTTCGATACGCCATTTTCTGAACCAATCACCAAGGGCGTTGGCCGCAGCCTGCAGCCGCTTGTTTCATTGGTCGTTTTCATTTTAAACAACAATAATCCGAAACACACAAACAGAACATTTAAAAATATACCAAACTGCGTTACAATAAATTTTATTTTGCTACAAAAAAAAGAGTATTTACGTCCTTTTGTAGTCTATTTGAAATAGACTTATCTATTTGTACAATAGTGAAACTATAATCTTAATAGTTTCGCTATTCTACAATAGATGGCAGTATTGATTTTTCCGTAGTTTTCAGTTGGTCATATTTGAGTAGAGAACTTTCTAAACGATATACGTAATGACTGTCATTACGTATATCTTTCTAGAAAAATTAGCTCAACCTAAAATGAACTTTACATGTAAGGTGTACGGCTGATTTTAGCTTGACTTTCTATTATATCATTAGAGATTATTTTAAATCAAGAATTTTATTAAAATAAAATAAAAATTGTACTTTCGGATGATATGAAATATCTCCATTTTTAATTATCTGTATTCTACTATAATTTCTGCATTCAAGGATGGCACAATACGGCATAATTCAGTGTATAATAGATTTTCGCACGACGACTATCTCCTAAAGATATGGTAAGTATCATTAAGGCAATTTAGAGTAACAGCGCATAATAGTGATGCACGCGGCACGCCCACTCTTCACTTCCACTTGTTTTTTTTGTTTCATGATTATTAAACAGTCAACGGGTTTTATTTACCTCCCATTTATCATATATCATCGGCTGCAGGATCACTCACCATATCATATACCTATCATATATCAGTCTTATATCAACATCCCTATCATCTAGCACAAGTCTACAAAAGACCTATTAATGACCGAAAAAGCGGGGCCAAAGTGCAGATTTAAATTACACAGTGCTATAAAATATATTTATTACAACTAAATCTAAATACATGTGTATGTATGCTCCGTTAATCATCAAACTGTTCCATTGAATGACTTCATACCCTTGAAGATACAGACGAATAAATATTCTGTACTTTTTATGCCACCAAAAACCAGTCCTAAGTAATGGAAACAAGAATCTCTGTTAACTGAACACAATAAAGTGATAATTGACTAAATAATATTAACTTAAACTTTGCTTTTGTGCATTTTTTTATAAAATTTCAGTTCCGTGTAGAGTCAAAAAACAAAAAAGGCTTAATATAAGTTTTTTAACAAATAAATATTCTGTACTTTTTATGCCACCAAAAACCAGTCCTAAGTAATGGAAACAAGAATCTCTGTTAACTGAACACAATAAAGTGATAATTGACTAAATAATATTAACTTAAACTTTGCTTTTGTGTATTTTTTTATAAAATTTCAGTTCCGTGTAGAGTCAAAAAACAAAAAAGGCTTAATATAAGTTTTTTAACAAATTTATATGAGACTAACACTTAATTTCCTTTTTCCCAAAATCGTTATTTTCCTTTTTTCAGTAGGGTAGCCTATGTCACGCCTAGATAATGTAGATTTGTAAAAAGAAAATAATTTTTAAAATTAGTCTAGTAGTTTTTGAGTTAAATCGTAACAAACAAACATAAATCAAATCTTTTCTTTTTATGATTTAGACTATATGGAAATATCTCCTTTCCACCGCAACAGTGAAATTCAACAACTGACCTCTACTCTTTCTCAGAAAACTGAAAAAACATTTTTTTATGTGCCCGACCCGGGAATCGAACCCGGGACCTCATGTGGTCAACGCCAACGCTGGACCACTAGACCACAGAGGCGACAAAAAATACCTTATATAAAAAGACCTTATATATCTAAGAAGGTAAAGTCTAAACAGTTTTTCAAAGAACACTGGTTACGCTTCATAGTTCATACATCGCTTGGACTCGTAAATTGAATATCATGTCTTATAACGCAATTCATGTCGGAATTGTTGTCGGAACGAAAAATATACGTTGTTTAAATACATCTTTCGAGAATTTCTGTATTGCTAATTTATATTGAAAACAATTTTAAGATATATTACGATCTCAGACAAGACAAAGTCCATTGTAGCCAGCCTTCTTTGGTCACCTTACCTATTATCGCTTATTTCTAGGGATAACCGGCTTCGAAATCTTTGCATGCTCATCCGAGGCATGAAGGTGCATCATCATCACCACTCTCAGACTCCGAGGTGTATTGAGCATCAAACTATTTCGGTTAATTATGTAGATCAGTAAAATGTCTCTTTTCGCTTGTGGTGTGGAAACTATTATTTAAAAAATAGTAGAAAATATTAATTCATGTTCTATAACTCCCATTAAATTGATACACTTTGATTTTGATGAAGCAGACGATATGACTAACTGGTATCCTCCTCCTTGCTTCGTATTCTTCATTACTGAGGGTCGTAACCTCCTCATTAGATCGTTCTTGGTAGCACAATATTACGCCATTGGACTCTATCTTCAGCGGCGTGCAGAGAATCATAAAACTTTTTAGACATGATATTGGTGCAAACCTGGTCTGACCATCGCATAGGCGTACGATCACGTGGTCTTTTATCTTCTACTTTTCCGGTCACGATTAGCTTTGCGAGATTGTCTCCTTGCTTTCTAGAGATGTGGCCGAAGTATTATAGAATTTTTTGAAGGCACGTAGCAGACAGTCTGGTCTTTACTCCAAGTTGTTTTAGTATGAAGGCGTTGGTCTTGTGTGCTGTCCAAGGGATACGTAACATTTTCCTCCAGCACCACATTTCAAACGCATCACTGCGACGTCTGTCTCCAGCTCTTAGTGTCCATGACTCTGCGTCGTACGTAAATATGGAGGACACCAGCGTACGAACCAGCCTCTGATTGGTTTTTAATGAGAGGCTTCTGTTGTTCCAAAGACACTTCATCCATCTCATAGCATTTTTGTGGTGTACCTTACTAGATGGTGTGCCTTAAGTAAAATTATTATAGAAAAGAAACAATTAGACGGGGTAGATCAAATCATTGTACCAACTCACTCAATTAAGAGTCATGCCGTCACCTACTTCACAAACTGCTGTCTTGGCAAACTATATTCTTTTAAGACGTAGATATGAACCGATTTAAGAGCACCACTGCATTTCGAGGAAGTTAATTTTTGTGTTAGAATTGAACATCGTGACAACGATTGTCGTGATAAACAGAAACTTATCTCAAATAATTTTTGCTTGCAGCGAAAGCAGGTCATCTACCACTATCTCTGGTGACGTGCCCAGTGGCCGACCACCAGTGGTCTGCTATGTATGTTGTGACCGCGGCCCGGCCACAAAGCTTCCATTTGTCCGATGCGCTACAAGAAGAAAGAAGTTGCCACTTCGAGTTCCGAAAAACAGAAAACCAGTCAACATCTGTTCCAGAGCGTTACATGGCGTATTACACTAAGTAGAATTTAATTATCTTTTATATTTGAGTCTGGTTTAGAATGTAGCCATATCAAACAAATCTGTTGTGATTCCTTTGTAAGAGAACGGTTTTATGAACAAGAATCTCTAAATAGTCGCTTGTTTTGATGTAGTTTCCACTGAACAAATCAAATGCTTAACCACAAGGCAAAATTTAAATTTGGAGGTAGTTTCACGTTTGACCTCATAAGTTTTAATGTTTCGTTAGGCCGCAAAATTTTGGACCAATGTAGAATAGGAACTAAGCGACAACAGGTTAATACTTAGCAATACTTAAACACAATCCTGCTCAGTTTCAAAATCTGCTAGCGAGAGTATGGTTAACACTGACATTGTAGGTAAAGATAGAGCGCTTGGTAGATATTTTTAAAAACAATTGACAACCAATTGAATTAAAACCGTCGGGCTTAAATTCGTCGAGCTGAAATCGAATTAGTTAACCTTTTGAAGATCGTTAACAAGCAATCTTAAAGTTTATTACCAACTAAACTCAAACTAATATTTAAAAAAAAGAAAACAATGCAGATTTACACTTCTTGCGACAGGCACATATAGAGCTAACAGTCGGTCCGAATGTGTGATGCGAATCTTGTAGGGTTTAATAATGATAGCGCAGTATAATTCTCTGAAAAATCATGGCAAAAGCGGTTAGGTAATATTTAACACGTGTTCAGCAGCATTAAGTTTGACATTCGGCAACTAACAAAAACTCGCAAAAGTATCTACAAGCTTTGAAGATCCAGTGTATCCAATAGAATCAAAAAATCAGCCCAATCGGACATTTTACGGTTGAGCAGATGTAATGAAAGGTTAAACCTTTTAGTGTAGGTGACTTTGTCTTTAACTGTAATAAAATTGACAGTGACGCGGCCGACGCGATTCTATTTGAAATGAGCTCACAATTTAAAATTGTGCGCTTGTTTTTAGAGGACGTTTTTGACACACTGACTGTGTATCTTGGGTTTTTTATATCAATGCAGCTACAACGGTCAATCGACGCGACGCCAACGCAACACGCCGTATGAACTGACATTAACTTTAAAAACTTAAGTCTTGAGATAGTTACCTTGAACTATGTTGTTTTAAAACGCATTGGAGTGTTTAATGCCGCAGTAAAACCAGTTCAGTTAACTAAAGCTGCATACAAATGAAGCTTGTACCTCAAAAAAACCGAAAAAAATGAGCAAGGTAATGTTGAAGCTCGAATCAGGTATTAACAAACATTAATTTTATAACAAACATTCAGATTTGCTCTACATTAGATTTAATTGTCAAGACACCTTATTAATGTATCTGTAAAAGTATTTGGGGATAACCATACAATTTATTGCCCGGTGAAAGTCCTCGTCCCCATTTGAAGAATAAAAATGTCATTCTGATAGGCAGTTTGTAATTTGGCTATAGGTTTCATTACTGTCTACTATGGTACTAGGTAGTAGAGTTGATTCCATAGGTATTAGAGCTGTGAAGTGTTCAAAGGAGCTATTTATTTTGATACCAGCTACATCTTTCCACTGATACAACACTAGCCGAGACCAGAAATTCATTCACAATACCTTGACTCATAGTGTCCATCAACAGTGCGGTTGAATCAAACTTCTTAGTTCGCACTACCAAATTATGAAATAAATTCCCTAAATCAGTATTTTCTGAGCTTTATAACATGGAATTTTTCGAGAGACGGATTTATGCTCTACCCCGTTGATCGAGTGATTAGCGATTCTGACTACGCAATCGTTGGGACTCGGGTTCGATCCCCGATGGGGACAAACATTTATGTGATAAGCATAAATGTTTTTTATTTCCGGGTTTGGGTGTTTATTTAATATATTCTAGTAAGTATTTGTATATGTATTTCTATGTATTAGTATCGTTGACTAACACCCATAACACAAGCAAACAATTTGCTTAGGTACTTTGGGGATAGATCAGTAAGTGTAATTTGTCCCGTGAATATTTATTTATTTTATTTATGCACTAGCTGTTGCCAGCGACTTCGTCCGCGCGGACTTCGTTTACTCCGCACTGCTCCTCTCCCGTAGGTGATAGCGTGATAATATGTAGGTATTATATTGACTCGACCTGTTAATAATATTCATGCAAAATTTGAAGTAAATCCATGCAGTACTTTTTGAGTTTACACCGGACATACATACAGACAAACAGACAAAAATTCTAAAAACTATATTTTTGGCTTCGATATCGATTGTAGATCACGCCCCAAGTATTCTTTTAAAAAATAATCAATGTACAGTTTTGACTTTTCTACGATTTTATTATATGTATAGATTTCTTAAGATTAGAAGGCATTATATATGTTCTCATTTTGCAAATGTCCATAGGAGCACTTCCCAACAGTTACCCCGTTTAACTTTTGGTTCATTTAAAAAAATGCAACGCCATCTGTGTTTTGAAGTACGCGACATTATACAGTTATAAATCTCTAAAAATTTAATATAATTTACTCTATGGATGGCTAAATAGCGTGAGATGTCGCACGCGAGAGAAGAGTTATTTATCAATGACGACTAATATCTCGTCTATTGTAATATGTATGCCACGACGAACGCTTTCTCGTCGCAGAGTTACCTCTGTACTAACCCACTCAGTTTCGCCCACGATTTGAGTATAATGCCATCAATTTAGTTTAATTTAATCTAATCTAATATAATCTACTAATTTAATCTAATAAAAAGCTGGCACAAACCAACCTATCCTTCTACTCTCTGTACTCTACCAATTTTCATCTGCGTAATGATAGAATGAGTAAAGATGATGGTCGAGTAGCTATCTATCTTCAAAGTAAAATACGTAGTAGGGGAGCCCAAAATGCTAAATGGGGTAAAGTTACTCGAGCGTTGCAGGGACCTATTGGATTTTGTAAATTATAGGAAAAATAAAAGGTTATAATATTTTTCATTTCAAGGGTGGGGGAAAACCTACACATAAAAAATGTTTTAAAAAATCAGTGACATGGAAACACTGAAGCGCGTTAGATTAGGGTATGGTGGGTTGATTGCCAGGTAACATTTAGAAAATCAGACGATTCAAGTGTAGCGTAAGGGTGTGCAAAGAAAATGTTGTTTTGATAGTCCCGAGAGAGACTGACTTTTCTTTTATTACTGGGTGGGACTGGAGGGAATTATGTAAAAATGACGAAAAAAGTATAATCTGACAATTTCCACAAGCCGAAGTTATCTTTTGTTTTTTTTTCTGCCATAGTTACACCCCTCTATAGAAAGGGCTTATATTTGGTGGAGAGACTTAACAGTATGCGAGGTACCCCCTCCATGTTAATCTGACGGGCTCGAGTAAATACCAAAATCCCCTCTTGGGCTCCCCTAATATAATCTGTCATCTATATTCTATATTAATATTATTAATGCAAAAGTTTGGATGGATGTATGTTTAAATTGGATAGTTTCCATCGTCGGCACTTGGTGAAACTGCATCATCATCATTAAAGCATCATCAGGGATGTTTTACACATATTTTATAATATCATAAACATACTTTATACAATTCAAGTTACATTATTAGCCACTCTTTATATGGTATTAGACAAATATTTCAATTCGACACAAACGTCTGGCTCTCTGGGTTACCAACATGATATTTTTTCCCCAACAAGCGGAAACTATATTATTAGCTATTTTATTATATTTTATTACACACATACACATGTATATATTTTAAGACAAGGCAAAATTTTTTTTTCAACACATTAAGATTTGATACATTTCATATTTCGATATAATCAATAAACGAATATTATGCCAAAAGATAAATTTAGTTAAATGTCAAGCTAAATTTAAAAATAATGTCATAACTAAAAATAATTTTAAATAATTAAATAAAATATGTTAATCTACATTCGGTCACATCTAATTAATTTAGAAAATTTCCATATACTTCTTAATTGAACATATTTAATATATAGGCGAATTGTTTAAGTCCCTTCGATCATTTAGCAGTGTGGGTTCGTTTTTCGTTTGTTTACTTCCAAAGTTAGTTCTATCCAGAACGCAATGAGAATAGCAGTGACTCCAGGAAAGTTGATTATGGTTAGAGGATAATAAACGGCGCCTAGAACAACTTTAACCTCTAGAGAATTACCTCAATAAATATAAATATCAAGAGATTTAGAGTATTGAGACGCAGATGTTGCAATTATTTTTTGCTAGCTGCAGCATGTAGCTCGCTGCATGATAAAAGTTTTTCGTGAATCCCGCGTCAACAACTCATTTTTCCGGGATAAGACCCTATGTGCTATTCCGGGTTATCTCTACCTGTGGGCCAAATTTCATTCAAATCCGTCCAGTTGTTTTTGCGTAATTATTAATTACTATTTGAGCAGGATTTGTCTAAAGAATCCCAAATAGATAACTGTCTACTTAAATTCAAGGAGCGTGAAGTGCTTTCCAAAAAAATATAGATATTAGCCCTAATCAGCTGATGCACTTACCATTTTGTGGTATAGACCAAAATTGTTAGTAAATGACGAGCAAAATCAAACTTTATCCAAAAATGAAAATATTAGATGACTTTCCTTAAGGGGAGTCCTTTGCTATACGTTCCCTAGATATTTATTGGAAATTGAACGAATTTCATAGGTAATTGACTAAATTCAAAAGAGCTTTGGAACATTTAAAATGTTTTATGTTTAACTTAATAAATTTTAATCAAAATAAAATCACTGATAGTATAACTCTTGAAAAAATTAAATAATCCCTGTAGTATGATCCAGAAACAATATTTTTCTAACAAATATAAAATTCTATACAAACAAAATATAATTTTTAAATGCAAATTTTTATCATTGTGTCCCTACATACATCTCATTTTACCGTTTAACCAAGCCAGCTGAAATACTTTCCGACAGTGGACGTAATTTTGCAATTCTTTATAAAAATCTTAGAATTTTCTAAAGGGTCTATCTATATATTTCTAAGTCTCTATCTGAGTTTTCAACCGAGGAAGGCTATACATACATCTTTATAGTACTTTACGCCGTCTTACGTTAATCATTCCGGTGGTATCTGTGAGCGCGGCGTTCCTTATACAAAATACATTGGTTAATTTTCACCTTAGCTTACGTTCGAAAAATTATTCTTTATTTGCACAAGTGCACGGCAAAACTTATCCTTACAAACAACCGTCCTTTGCATCCGCCATGCTCATCTGCGTATGGCTACTGATACCTATCCCCAGGGCACTTCTCAATCGAAAACCCGCTGAATGCATTACCTGCACATAACCTGAAGAACAAAAAGGGTGGCAAAAAGAGTAAATCTCAATACTGCAACAGTAAACATGATGAAAACAAAACTCCGAGAGCATGAAAGCGTGTTGGACGAGTAACCAAATTGTTTCCCGGACCAGACATTTCTCGAGTTACTGATGTAACTACTATCAAGGAACCTACCCACGTCCACTGGTTCGACTAAGGAGAGGATCGTTCCCGAAGATGCAAGAAGTTGAAGAACAGACTCCAGTTCTTCAACGGCGGGGAGTTATGTTGACGCCTGCACGCAATGTACACCACAACTCAATAACCAAATAATTGCTTTGGCTGGTGGCCCATGAGGGGAACGAACCCGCGACCTTTGCGTTATCAGCACGCATCCGAAGATTGCAGGTTCGTGTCCTGTCACGGTCGCCAATGTTTGGGCCTTTAGTGAGCCCAATGGAATTAAAAAAAAACTAGTTTTGAACTCAAATACTGTTGTATAATAAAATTAATGTTTGCTGTTTGAAGGCGTGAATATGAATGATAGTACATTTTAAATTGTGCATAAATTATGACATACACCTGCAATTTTATAAAAGCAATTATTTGGTTATTGAGTTGTGGTGTACATTGCGTGCAGGCGTGAACATTCCCTAATTCTTGTCGAAAAGGATTTACCAATTTGACCCACATATTCAGGCTATTCAGGATGTATGTTTGTTACTCAATTACGCAAAAACAACTGAACGGATTTGAATGAAATTTGGCCCACAGGTAGAGATAACCTGGAATAGCACATAGGTTTTTATCCCGGAAAAATGAGTTGTTGACGCGGGATTCACGAAAAACTTATCATGCAGCGAGCTACATGCTGCAGCTAGCACAAAATAATTGCAACATCTGCGTCTCAATACTCTAAATCTCTTGAATTTATATTTATTGAGGTAATTCTCTAGAGGTTAAGGTTGTTCTAGGCGCCGTTTATTATCCTCTAACCATAATCAACTTTCCTGGAGTCACTGCTATTCTCATTGCGTTCTGGATATACTCGCCAAATAATTATAGGAGACTTTAATACTGATATATCAATGGATAGCCGCAAATCACGAAGTTTCTGTAGGATTCTTGATTCTGCTTATTTTATGTCTTGCCTTTAAACTGTGTAAGGTACATCATGATATCCATATATGTAACACTTGGATCCTTTGAATATTATCTCGTCCGCTTATCGCGTCGCTAATCATGGCCAGTTATCTGCTCCCTGTTTTTCCCGACATTATATTTTTCAAGGCTGAAGAATCATGAACTGGTACATGATACTTCTTTAATAGATTGTTCCAATGTCTACGACATACCATCTGTAGACTTGAAGGTAAGGACCCTAAATAAAAATATATTTTTGCGTGCGCACCTACTCACGCAGTTAAGATTAAGCGGCTACTCATACCTTGGATTATGCCTAACGTCCGCTTAGCAAAAAACAAACATGACAGAGCTTTTTTACGATTTAAAAAACTTCTTTCAGGTGACAATTGGTGTTTATTTAAACAAACCGGAAATCATTGTAATCAGATTTACATTAACATATACATACTAACATTCGAAATTCTTCTCAATTTCTTTGGAAATTTTTAAGGTCTCTTTTAATTCCTAATCCCACACCTGAGTCAACGTGTAACAGTACTTCATGCCGGTCCACCGCCTTCAACTTTATAAGGCTCAAATTCGGCCTCACATGGAGTACTGTTCTCATCTCTGGGCCGAAATACCTCAGTACCAGCTTCTTCCTACTAATCGCATTCAGCGTAGCGTTGACGACCAGGCTATTTCGAAACGGCTTGACTCTTTGGCGTTGCGCAGAAATATTGGTTCACTCTGTGTCTTCTATCGTATTTTTCATGAGAAGTGTTCCGACGAGTTATTAATAACGACGGATTAATTCCTGACGCCAAATTCCATCATCGGACATCGCGTTAAAATATGAAATTCCATCCTCACTGTTCCAATGTTTGGAAATCCACAACTGTGCGTTTCTCTCGGCACTTTTTGCCTCGCACTACTTCGTTATGGAATCAATTACCGTAAGGGGTGTTTCCAAACGGATACGACTTGGGGGCCTTCAAGAAAAAAGCTTACTCATTCTTAAAAGGCCGGCAACGCAACTACAAGACCCCTGGCATTGCGGATGTCCATGGGCGGCGGTAATCACTTACCATCAGGTGCACCTCCTGCTCGTTTGCCCCCTCTTCTATAAAAAAATATATCCTCTTAATAGTCTTAATAAACATTTGTTTCAGTCAAGGGACTGAAACAAATGTTTATTAAGACTATTAAGAGGATATATTTATTAAGAGAGAGGATTGAACATAAGAATTAGTATCAATTTTGATTGTATTGTCAAACAAGGGTTTGACAATACAATCAAAATTCATACTAATTCTTATATTCAATCCTCAGGTTTTTCATATAAACAATTTATTGTTACTCCAATTAGGGAGGACGGCGTTTCTAAATTCATTTTATTGATTAAATCAAAAAAGTTAGTAGGGTTTTGATAGGCCAGTTATTACCCATATAATCAATTTCTCCTTGGCTAATTCAGTCTTCCCTTCAGCTTAACGAAACGCATTTGTTACGCAGCTTTCTAACTATCCTAACCCAAATATACCTAGGCATTAGAGACCCATATCAATTCTGCCATATCTTTCCAAAGTCCTGGAAACTGTGGGACATTGGCAACTCACTAACTTTATTGAAAGGACTAGTTACCTTAATCCATTCCAATTCGGCTTTAGAGTAGGTCACAGGACAACCACAGCTCTTTCAAAGGTCACGGAAGATGTAAGGATGAAGATGGAGGAGTCGCGGTCAACTGTTTTAGTTATATTTAGTTTATAGTTTAGTTATATATATAGTTTTGATTGATTTTTCTAACGCTTTTAACGTCGTTGACCGTGACATATTACTCGCAGTTCTCACACACCTTGGCCTTACGACCTCTAGTCTAGAATGATTTTCTTCATTCTTTGCAGTCCGTAGTGCAGGTAATTTTTCAGATTGATGTGATGTAAATGCTGGTATAACGCAAGGCGTTATTCGCTCTCCGCTTCTCTTCTCAGTCTATATAAACCTAATCAGTTTCTGTCTTAATTTTTTGGATTCCGTACCTAAAAGGTAAAACGGGACCCTATAACTAAGCTTCCGCTGTCTGTCTGTCAATATATCTGTCTATCACCAGACTGTATCTCATAAACCATAATATAGCTAGAAATCTGAAGTTCATGCATCAACTCAGGACTCGGCAACCTGCGGCTCGCTCGCGGCTCTTTGGACGGGAAGCTGCTGCTCTTTAGTTCCATACGCAAATATTATCTATGTATTAAAAAAAATAATCATTAAAAAATTTCTACTCGCATAAACACTCAAAGCACTTCCTCGTATTGAATTTGTTCTCTCTTTAAAGACTGAAATTTTGTAATTTGTAATTTGTGACCCTTCCGGTTCAAACTGGTGCCGACCCCAACATCAACTGACTATAAAAATTTAACAAGAAGTAATCGTGAACTTTTAAACTAACGCATTTTACTACCATTTTTAAATATATAAACGGGTCAAAAACGCGTATATATATAGAACTTACTTGGAAAGCTCGACGTTTCGGCCAAGTTACATTGACCGTGGTCACGAGCGGACTGGAGCAGCGAGGTTCATTCGGGATCACGTCGGGATCGATTTTCATCTACCCCCTTCTGGTCTTGTCTTTTCCGAATTTAACCTACACACTACACTAACCGAATCTTGAACTTTATTCGTTTGCAGGTGCAAAGGCCGTATTCTGTTAACCACTGGATTCCAAGAAGGAGACAATTTAAATATTTAAAAAAAAATCGTAATATCGTAATGTTTGTACAATGCCCAAACATCAGACAGATTTTGCTGCCGTTTTTGTTCATTTTTAGGCGTATTATGGTATAATCGTATCAAATCAATGGCATATACTCACTTTCTCGATTTCTCGACGTATTTGTAAAGTTATAATAATTAAGTCGTCTCTGTGGTCTAGTGGTCCAGCGTTGGTTTTGACCACATGAGGTCCCGGGTTCGATTCCCGGATCGGGCACATTAAAAAAAAGTGTTTTTTCAGTTCAACACAAAGTTGCCAGGGATTGGAAAGTGTCCGGTTGGCAATAGGCTTGCCACCTATCACATTTGTGGGACCAAGTATCTTCGGCTAATCGTGGGTGCACTTGTTGTACCTCTGCCTACCTCTTCAGGGATATGGGCGTGAAGATACCTTTTTTATAATAATTAAATACTTATTGACTTTTAATTACAAATATTTAACTATTAAAATAGTTATTTAAAATTATTGTCATCTAACAATGTGTACCTAATCATAATAAATGATTATGATTACATTTATAAATAAAAAAAACCTGAATACCAATTGACCCCACAGGCGACCTCTAATTTTTTCTTTAATAAATCGATAGATTTTGTAATAAATCAATACGTTAATTAAGAAGTTATTATAAAAAACATTGTTTTCCTGAAACATGTTTAGTGGATTTTTCAAAATTTCTCAAAATCTCCAACGCCGAGTCAGCTTAGATTTACAGGAAATCTAAGTTTGGCGGAACCTAATCGAATGCCATCAACCACGCTTCAATTGGTAAATCCGGCCAAATGATATGAGGTATTTACATACGAAAACAGAAAAAAAAGAAAACGAAAAAAGATCTGATAAATACTTGGTTTTCGAAAATCGGAACAAAATCAGTAACTTCCTTATCTACAAGTAAAAAAATGTAAACTTCCACGTTCTTTCCGTTTTTCCTGTGTTGGCCCCGTGTTCCTTTAAAGAATAGGCCAACTGTCGTTCTGCCAGGCAAGTCGTAAAAGGGGACCGATAGGCTGTACGAGTCACTACCATCGTGGTTACTAGGTGGTAGTGTTAGTAGACGTGGTCTCGCCCGGGTCTGGTACCACCACCTTACCTATTCCTGACGCAATAGCGTCAGTGCTTGTCACTGTCGTGTTCCGGTTTGAAGGGTAAGGTAGCCGGTAAATTTATGCATGTAGCATTAGAACTCGCCACAAGTTGACTCTTTCCATCAGGAGACCCATCTGCTTGTTTGTTATCTTATGATATAAAAAAAAGACTTTGTAAAAAAAACGTAAAAAATAAATGGAAAGGCGCAGGAATCTGTAATACAGATTTTATCATTTAGTACGGAATATGTCATTATTATGTCAATTTTGTCAAAAATGTTGTTGTAAATAAAGATGATTGTTATTAGTATAAACCATTACTTACATAATTCCAGTTTGTAAACAGAAACGTTGCATATTTCATTACAGTCTTAGCTTCCGGATCTTGTATTTTACTTCTGTCTTTTGTGAAATACATCACCACTCCATATAATACTACGCTTAAGTTAATAAGACAATAAATCACATGCAAAATTGTTCTAACCAAAAGTCTCGTTCTAATTTTTTTTTCAAAATCATCAGTTTTAATTTGATTTTCTATATCAGCCATTTTGAACACGTTCAAAAGTTTTTAACCTTGCACTATTTTTAAACAAAAATGTTCCACAGACGTAAATTTAAACAATAACACTATTACACGTACAATACGATACTATAGTTAAAATATTAATTTTTATTCACATTAGCTGTTAGCATTGTTTCGATAAAAACGGGTTTTTATTCAATGATTGTTTTTAAAATATTTACGCCTTTTTGATTTAAATTATCGTTGTCTTTTTCCGTGTGAATTTTTCTAACAATAAATAATAATATGATTTGCGTATTTTTGTGGTAATTATACTAAATTATGTTGTAGTTTAAATTCAGTATCAACTACTCTGATCAAGGCATTTAAAAACGGATACAATGAAAAAGATTCACTTTGATATTGTAAATAAGATAAATTAATGATGATAAAAAACTTCTTAATTCAAAAAATTGAAATATTCTATCTAAATTTATTAGAACTTATAAATATACAAAATATTAGCGTTAGCATATTTTGTAAGTTCAAGAACACTTTTTAAGTTAAACTTGATAGTTCAAATTACGTTTACTTCACTGATAAAGAAACTACAATTAATGTTATGTAAAAGAACAATCCAAACGTTAAATGATATATTTTTTATTCTAGGCTACTAAAAGCATGTTAACTAGCAGAGCTTAAAAACAAAAACTACAATTCTTAGAATACCTAACACTAAATTGCAAATAAAAACTAACTTGCTTATACTAAGTAATAACAAAACGTCGAACGACGTATGCAGACTGGCATTATTCGAGTTGCGAATCGAGTGTAATTAAATATATCATTGAATGAACGGTGAGAGATTTCAAGGTGATCAGATGAACTTTGAATTTACGTAGGACTTTACTTTTATTTTTATTGAGATTTTTTTTTTTTTTTTTTATATCATAAGATAGCAAACAAGCAGATAGGTCTCCTGATGGAAAGAGTCACCCATCGCCTATAGACACCAAAGGTGTTAATGGTGCGTTGCTATCTTGTGGCGAGGTCTAATGCCACATGCATAAGTTTACCGGCTACCTTACCCTCCAAACCGGAACACGACAGCAACAAGCACTGACGTTATTGCGGCAGGAATAGGTAAGGCGGTGGTACCAGACCCGGGCGAGACAATGCAGAACTCTACCACCTAGTAGCCACGATGTTAGTGACTCGATAGCCAATCGGTCGCCTTTTACGACCTGCCTGGCAGAACGGCAGTTGGCCTATTCTTCAAAGGAGGCCGGGACCAACACGGCGAAAATACAATTTTATACAATGATTATTTTATTTTATTTTATAAAATAAAAAATTCATAAATTAGCGTATCTTCGTGTTTTAGGGTTCCGTACCCACGGATTAAATGCATACACCTTTTAAGACAATTTCTTAGTTTGTCATCATAGCCTGCATTTACACACAGAAATACAGACTTATACTAAATTACTGATGAAATAAAATCACCCCAAAGGTAATTTTTAAACCTTGTCATCTTATTCGGTTCGATAAAATAGTGGAACATAGTTTATTTCTATTTTTTATAATATAATATACCTACAAATGTATGACACTTTTGAAAGTGATAGGAGCGTTTGCTCATATGCGCGGTGACATGTTTTCGTCCCAACGTCGTATCTATTAGTATTCATGTGATCTGTGGGTAAAACGGACCCTAATACTAAGATTGTCCGTACGTCTGTCCGTCTGCCTGTCTGCCACCAGGCTGTATCTTCTAAATGATGTATTACTGTTCCTTTAATCGCAACAAATACTAAAAACAGAATAAAATAAATATGCAAAGGTGGCTCCCATATAACAAACGTATTTTTTTTTTTTTGATCTGAAAACGACAACTGAACTGTTTGAAATATTCACAGAATATTTAGTTGTATATTTACTTTAAAATTAAATAATTAAATTTAAATAAAACAAATTATTAAGCGTGGCTTAACTTAACAAACTTAATTTATTGTCATTTTTATTGATAATGGAACCCTTCGTGCGCGTCCACTCGAACTTCGGTTTTTATATCATTAGACAGTAAACAAACAGATTTTATTTTTTATTTATTTATTTATTATTCATTTACAATATCATTACAGAGTGCTAAGTGTGAGTTTTTCTTTTCGCATTCGATCGTGAGCGCGTTTGGAGTTTACTAGGAATTTGTATGTGATTTGTACAGCGCCACCTAGTGGTGAACGTGAGAAACCAGTTTAAAGAAAAACTCACACTTAGCACTCAGTTGCCTAAATCGTTATTGCAAGAAAACTATAACTTAAAAACTATTCTTTTCAATATATATTTTAGCGCATTCCATGACATCAGAAAGGCTACTATGATAAATATCTATTTTCAATAATATAAAATTAATTAACCGAATGGCTCTCCTAATGGAAAAAGAACCCATCGCCTATAGACACCAAAGATGTTAATGGTGCGTTGCTATCCATGTGGCGGGATGGCAATGCTACATGCATATGTCTATTTTCTACCTAACCCTATTATAAATAAACGCTATTGCGGCAGGAATAGGTTAGGCGATAATGCCATATACCCGGGTGAGACGATGCGGAACTCTATCACCTAATAGTCACGATGGTAGTGATATGTATAACCAATTGGTCGCCTTTTACGACAAGCCTGGCAGAACGGCAGTTGGTCTATTCTTCAAATGAGCCTGGTCCAACAGGGGGAATATTCATAATTTGAATAGAAATGAATGAATTTTAATGATTCGTGTGTTACTTTGCGGAAATTCATAATTTTTATAGACTGAAGTATTTATTACGCAAGCAGCAAATAAGCAACTTCATATCAATAAAGCAGCTCATATAGAACTTAGAGTTCTGTTGGAGACGTACAAGGGTGTAAGAAAATGCTGTTATCGGTATAAGAGACCTTTATGAGTTATTATACAGCCTAATGCTGTACAAGGCCTTTCTTAGAGTTTTGCGTAAGCTTTATAGGCGCTATATCTGAATATTAATACACTACTGTACAGCTTTAATCCTTAAATCTGTACATTAGCTGTATTTTGTTTAGCACGGGAATTTATTACAGCTTTAAGTGCCTAATACAGGTATATTTTTACTTAATAGTTATGTCACCACAGTCTGTTGTTAAAATGGTTTGTAAAGAAATAAAATATTTTTAATTTTGATTTTAAGTGTTATTATAGTATCACTCAACGCTTGTTTCTGTAAAATGGGACATCATAGTGACTCAGTCTTTACAGAGTGAAGTGCTATATATGACTCTTCTAAAAATACCTCGATTACACAGTAAAACTTGCATTGAATATATAATTTGTGTGTTACTGATTTTGCTCTTGACATGGGTATATTACGAACGTGGGCGGACTATTATGCCGCTGGGGTCTCCTTTAATTTTCAGACCTTGGATAGATTTGGAGCTGGAAAGAGACTGGAAGATAGGTTTCAATTTCAGTTTGGAGAGTAAGGTAGCCCGTAAACTTATGCATGTGGCATTCCGACCCCGCCATACGTGTAGCGATGCATTATCTTTGAAGTCTATCGGCGCTGAAAACCTCTGTGATGATGGGAATCTGTTTGAACTCCCCGAGTTGGTCTGTGCCTTTTCCTCGTGTTGGTCCGGGCTCCTTTCGACTGCCGTTCTGCCAGGCTTGTCGTAAAAGGCAACCAATTGGCTATACATTTCACTATCATCTTGACTACTAGGTGGTAGAATTCCGCATCGTCTCACCCGGGTACATGATACCACCGACTAACCTATTCCTACCGGGTAGCGTCAATGCTTGTCGTATTCCGGTTTGAAAAGTAAGGTAGACAGTAGACTTATGCATGTAGCATTGCCATCCTGCCACATGGATATCAATATACTATTACCATCTTTGGTAACTATAGAAGATTTTTTACTTTCCATCAAGAGAGCCATCCTCTCGTTTGCTATCTTCTGAGTGCTAAGTGTGAGTTTTTCTTTTCGCATTCGATCGTGAGCGCGTTTCGAGTTTACTAGGAATTTGTATGCGATTTGTACAGCGCCACCTAGTGGTAAACTAGTTTCTCACGTTTACCACTAGGTGGCGCTGTACAAATCACAAACAAATTCCTAGTAAACTCCAAACGCGCTCACGATCGAATGCGAAAGAAAAACTCACACTTAGCACTCTGATATAAAAAAGTACGACAAACGTAAACTGTTGCAACATTAAAGTATCAGGAAGCAATTATAATATTGAAGTAATCATTGATGACGATTGTGTAACCTTTGTATACACGCGACGAGGAATAATGGACTTCAATAAGCGTTGTACAAGATAATATTATAAAATATTGTTTATTTCACACATTTACACCGTACATAGCATGAGAAAAATATATTTAATTACCCTCTTAACTAAGGCTCTCCATAAAGGGGATAAGATCCTGTTGGATACTACGAATATCGTCAGGATTTAATTGCAGCTACCACTGATGCTAGAGATCAGGGATACCGATTTCTTGCGCATGACGGCATAAAAGCCGACAGGGTGATAAAGCGTGAACATCCTTAACATGGGCGTACCGAGGGGGCCGGGAGGGGCAGCTCTCCCCCCCCTCAAATTGTTTACCTCTCTATTAACTATCTACTGTTTTAGATAAAAATATAGTCTTAAAATGTTACAGTTGCCCCCCCCCCCTCCCCCTGGCCCAGAAACTGGGTACGCCCATGATCCTTGACATACTACAGAAGAGAGGCAGCCGCAGCAACATCCTAAAAACTTATATTTACTATTTATTTTATATTTACTATTTATTTATTTATATTATACTGATAGCGCTGGTTATCGGGCGATATTTTTGTGGGATTGGTCCACAGTATCTCAGTGTATATGCTCTGACAATAGACTTGAAAAAGAGCCACCCCCCACTCCCCCAGTGTCTCGTGTGGGTCCGGGCTCCTTTAAAGAAAAGACCAGCTGACGTTCTGCCAGGCAGGTCGTAAAAGCGACCGATTGCTTATACGTGTCACTACCATCATGACTACAAAAACAGGATGTATTTTCCTACTCGTCCTATATACTTCTGATTAATTTCGTTGCGGGATCCAAGACATCTTAGCTTTCCCCCAGGGCACCCTGAGCTCGCAACCCAGTGGTTATCAGGACGGTTGCCGCCGTTGATTCTGATTTACAGAAGTTACAGTGGTGGGAACGAGAGGTGGGCCCATTGCCCTTTACCATCATGACTACTAAGTGGGAAAGTTCCACAACGTCTCGTCCGGGTATTTGGTACCACCGCCTTACCTGAGTGCTAAGCGTGAGTTTTACTTTTCGCATCGAATGCGAAAAGAAAAACTCACACTTAGCACTCTGTTCCTGCCGCAATAGCGTCAATGCTTGCCATTGTCGTGTTCCGGTTTAGTAACTATGCACCATGCATAGTCTCTAAACCAGAATAAGTCTACTTATACATGTGGTACTGCCATCCCGCTACACGTACCTATAGCAACTCATTATTAGAATCGTTAGTGTCTATAAGCGTCGATTTCTCTTTCCATCAGGAGAGCCATTTGCTTGTTTGCTATCTTATGATATAAAAATAAGCTATCTTAACATCTTCAAAGCACTACAGTAACTTTTGACTTTTCCCCGTGTTGGTCCCGGGCTCCTTTGAAGAATAGATCAACTGCCGTTCTGTCAGGAAGGTCGTAAAAGGCTACCGATTGGCTATAAGAGTCACTATCATCGTGGCTTCTAAGTAGTAGAGTTCTGCATTGTCTCGCCCGGGTCTGGTACCACTTTACCTATTCCTGCCTCAATAGCGTCAGTGCTCGTAACTGTCGTGTTCCGGTTTGGAGGGTAAGGTAGCCGGTAGACTAAGGCATGTGGCATAAGATACTTAACTTTTTTATCCATCGCCCTGCTATTTTTAAGATGACAATACAGTTAGAGATATTTGCCTCACCGGTGTGTGATCTTTCTCCCAATAAAAAATAGGTTTTGCAAAAATTTTCATTAGTAAAATATGTAATTTAGTCAAATAGTCATTTAGTTAAATAAGGGATGAGTATAATAACAGATAAAGAAAACTGTAGGCTTGACTGTAGAAAATATAATGCGTTACGACAGGCCTATGTTAGGCGTTCCAATGTTGTTTTGTGGTAAATCTATTATCTATAATATTATACTAGCGGCCCGCCCCGGCTTCGCACGGGTATAAAGTATACAGCCTATGTAACACAGTAAAAAAAATGATTAAAATCGATGCAGTAGTTTTGATATATTCATTACTGCCCGTGGCCCGTGAACAATTCCCCTTTCCCTATACCATGAAGATTTCCTGCTATCTTTGGAACATCTAAATTTCCTGCTATTTTTGGAACATCTAAATTCATATAGGTACTACATTTTTAGTTTTTACATTTTACCTATTTCTTTTACTTTTTCCATTAATATATTACAAAATGTCTTTATATACAACGTTCACAGCTTTCTTGTCATTAGACAATATAAACATGTTTTCTTTAGAGGTTACTCTTGAAAGAGCGACATATAAGTTGACCATGTGAAAAACATTCAACGCTCAAATCTAAGCCTGCATCGTTAAAAGTTTGACCCTGCGATTTATTAAGGCGAAAAAATGTGTAAGTGGTTGACCCTGCGGGCCATCCCTGAAACTTCTCACTAAATAAAGGTATTTTAAGCTCAAAAGAGTAAAAACTATAAGCATAGATTTTTCAGATCAATTTTGTTAAAAATGGCAGAATTATTAATTTTTGAAAAGCTGTATATTTGAAAACGATGATGGCATTCAACTCAATTTTTGAGATCTAAAATATTGTTTCAGCTAAATCACCGATAGGTTGAAACATTTCGGTGTTATGTCTAAAAACATTTTATTTTTAATTTTCTTCATTGATAAATCCCAAACAAATTGACCGATTTTGATTAAATTAACGGCATTTGACGTAGTTTTTAAAGAACAAAAGCTGATAATATTTTTAAGTCAATCGGTAAATTAACTTGAAAGTTGAAAGTTATTTAAAAAAAATAAGTAAGTTTGCTAAGAACAACGTAATTTTAAATTTGAAAAGCTATAAGTTTTGAGAATTAGATTCGATTTTGATTTTTGAAACGGCATTTGAAGTAATTTTTTAGTACTAAAATATCGTAGAACACCAAAAAATTATTGGTTGAAAAATTTTGAAGCTATGTCGAAAAAACCCTTTTTTCAACATTTTTTATTTATTAAACGATTACTCCCAAACGGATAAACCGATTTTGATGCAATTTATGTATTAGACGTAGTTTTTTGAGGAATAGAGCTAATTATTTTTTGTACTCGTTACATAAATCTGGAAGTTATATTAAAAATACTGTTTCATTTGGTGTTTTTTCAAATATTTTTTGGTGTTTTTTCAAAATTTCTCAAAATCTTCTTCAAATCGGTTCAAATTCGGTTCGGTTCGGTTCGGTTCGGTTCTCAAAATCGGTTCAAATTTTCAGGAAATCTAAGTTAAGCGGAATCCAATCGAATGCCATCAACCGCGTTAGATCGGTCTAGCCGTTCAAAAGTTATGACGTGTTTACATACACACATACACATATACACACACACACACACAGTACACACACACACACACATACGTACATACAGACATACTGACGTCATCGTGAAAATATTCGGAAAAGATTCCTAGGACCTCACCTCAAAACGTGGACATCTGGTGAAAACTCGATTTTCGAAAATCGAGGTAAAATTATCTTCCTTATCTGCATACGTAGTGGGAAATTAAAAACTGGTTTGCTAAATCACGTTTTTTTACATTGGTTATTAAATAACAATTTTACAAACATTATACGATATACCTGAAGATATTATCTAAGGAATGTGCTAACTTATTACATGATAGAATGTACTTTACTTGATCATATAAAATTCCGAAAACAGGCTAAAAATCTCTAAAACAAATAATTTGTTAATACTATTTCTAATCATCCACATGATTTTTATATGGTGATATTTAGTTAAAAAAAAAAAGAATGTACTAAATTTTGATTTTCAGCTGAAGTCCTATATTAACGACGAGTCCCAAAAACAAAATCTTATGGAGAGATTTGACTAAATTGATTTTATAATAAAATTCGCATTAAGCACGTAAAAGCTACAACATACTTTTTATAATTATTGGTCTTTTTTACACGCTTTGTAACCGACTCCTTTGGGTGCGATTTTGACCCACTTTAAACGGCCAGATTTCGATCAAACTTTGTAGATTTATCGAGGACCGATGACAATACACTAATTTGATAAAATTATTCCATTTTTAACCGACTTCAAAAAAAGGAGGAGGTTCTCAATTCGGCTGGTATATTTTTTTATGTATGTACACCGATTTCTCCGAGGTTTCTGTACCGAATTACGTGATTCTTTTTTGTTTGATGCGTAATAGTTTCGAATTGGTCCCATAAAAATTTGATTCAGGTAGGCCCAGTAGTTTTTGTTTTATGAGCATTTTTTTATTTATTGTACCTATCTCGATGTCTGAAATCAAATCTCGCAAGTAAATTTGATCCACTTCCCGGTTACCGATTGAGCTGAAATTTTGTATACGTATGTTAATTGAATGACAATGAAACCTTATTATGACATGGAGCTGATCTGATGAATCTGAATCGGAAGGTGACCACAGGAACTTAATAATTAAATGGTTAAAAATCGGTTAATAACAAGACTATTGAGTTTGGACTCATTTGATTCATGTTGACGAGCACTTTGGTGCTTGGTGGTGACTAGGATCCTGCAGGGACCGATGATGTAGCTAGAAGATGGTCATAGGAGCTCAGCAATTAAATGACACAACTCTATCGAATTTGGGCTCATTTGATTAGTGTTGGCGAGCACTTTGGTGCTTGGTGCTAACTAGGATCCTGCAGGGTTCGATGATGAAGCCAGAAGATGACCATAGGAGCTCAGCAATTAAATAGCACAACTCTATTGGGTTTGGGCTCGTTTGATTCGTGTTGACGAGCACTTTGGTGCGGGTGGAAACTAGTTATAAAAGGAACTACTCTTAACAAAAGTCTTTGTTCTACGTCTGTCAAGTCAGTCAGTTCAAGAGGTAAAGATATAACTTCCATGTTATTCCAGTAGGCCTGAGAAGGAACTTTTCTTTTTTTTATGGTAGTCGAGCAAAAAAAAAATCAAAACGTGCTTTAACTAATAACGTCTGTTGTTTTGGATATAATAATTTCTTACAGATTGTACATGGTACTTCAGCATATTGATTGATGGTGGTTATAAAATTACGCTCAGTAATTGAACGAAGTCTTTGTGACGTCTGACGCACTACCGCTAGGCGGTTCTCACGTGGCTGAGCAGACTCAATTGCTGTACGGTTTCGTATCACTACTAATCCACGAGCTCTCTGCTCGGCGGACTCCTTAGCTAAACGCTCCTCAATGAGACCAATTCTATGAGCCTTCTGCTCGGCAGACTCGTTCGCTAGTAGTTCTCTCGCTAGTCGCTAGTTCGCTAGTTCGCTCAATAATGAGATCAACTCTAATAGCTCTCTGCTCAAAAGACTTATTCGCTAGACGCCCTTGGACCTTACCGAGTGTACTTCTACCAAGGGTGGGCCAAAGCGGGTTTACAAGCATGGGCCAGAGATAGACAGCATTGCGCCAAGCATGGCCCATATCTGGCCCCGTCGTATTGTCCTGTATGGGAGTACGACAGGAACGCCTTGCACACTTACACACACACACACACACACACACACACACACACACACACACACACACACATATGTCTATAAGCGTGTAAGTAGTTCCGTGCTTCTACCGCGGCACTCGACTAGGTATGCGCATTAGAGTTTGCAACAGTGTCTGCAATTGCCGATTAGAATTTAAAAAAAATAACTCAAATAACTGATTTTTTCATAAGTTACAGTGTTTCCGGAGTTTCATACGTGACGGACAGGAAATTTTTTGACCTATTTTCATATTTTTTTCGGTTTTTATTGCACTAAATTAGTTTTTAGCAAGTATAGAATTAATCTCCATTAAATTATCTCGACAATAGTATGCAAAATATCTTAATTCCGTTAACTAACAATACTAAAACTAGTTGCCAAAATAAGGCAAAAAAAAATTCCGAAGGTGGTATCAAGAGTCTTCGCAAACGGCGTGTGTATGAAAAGAGTGATGAATGTGGAGGAAGCGAGACAAGCCTGCAAGGATCGTGATGAAAGAAAGTGTCGGTGTAAAGATGAGAAGGGGCATGCTCCGTTGGTTCGGACATGTAGAAAGAATGGTAGATGAAAGGTTAACAAAACAGATATACAACGCGAATGTGGAAGGATGTAGGTACCGGGGAAGACCAAGGCTGACATACCACGATCAGATTGATCGAATACTGTCCGAAGGTGGTGTCAAGAGTCTTCGCAACCGGCGTGTGTGTATGAAGACAGTGATGAATGTGGAAGAAGCGAGACAAGCCTGCAAGGATCGTGATGTATGGCACTCGGTTCTCTCTGCCTACCCCGTAAGGGATCTGGCATGAAGATATGTATGTATGAAAAAAATTTTTCGATCGTAAAGCACTCTCTGATGCTTCGCATCATGAGTCGTGCAATAGTTTAAAATTAAAAAAACAAACTATTATAAATAAACCAAACTAAAAAGTAGAAAAATAATAATAGTTTAAAAAAACTAAAAAACACGCTTTTTATAGAAAACCGAACTAAAAAATATAAAATAAATTTTAATAAATTTAAATTAAGAATAGTGTTAAAAATTTCAATAATTATAAATTAATAATAGTGTGAATAAAAAAAAATAATTTTGTTTTAAAAAAAGCGTGGGGTGCTTTTTAAGATATTACCGAAATGATAATCACTCTACTCATATGTGTCAATAAAATATTTATAACTATTGACACCATGCACCCCACGCTTTTTTTAAATAAAATTATTTTTTTATTCACACTATTATTAATTTATACATACATATCTTCACGCCAGATCCCTTACGGGGTAGGCATAGAGAACCGAGTGCCATACATCACGATCCTTGCAGGCTTGTCTCGCTTCTTCCACATTCATCACTCTCTTCATACACACACGCCGGTTGCGAAGACTCTTGACACCACCTTCGGACAGTACTCGATCAATCTGATCGTGGTATGTCAGTCTTGGTCTTCCCCGGTACCTACATCCTTCCACATTCGCGTTGTATATCTGTTTTGTTAACCTTTCATCTACCATTCTTTCTAGATGTCCGAACCAACGGAGCATGCCCTTTCTCATCTTTACACCGACACTTTCTTTCAAACCTAACCTCTCTCTCACTTCGACATTACGAACCCGGTCCGCGAGTGTCACACCACATATTTTTCTTAGGGACCTCATCTCGACCGCGTTGATTCTACTTTCATGCCCTTTCTGACATACCCAACTCTCACTTCCATACAATAGCGTTGGGATAAGCACATGATTATGCAGGGCTAGACGGGCACCCTGACTTAAAATTGTGCTATTAAGTAATCTCCCTAACGCTCCATTCACTCTGTTCCCTGCACACACTCTTCTTTCAACATCATCCATCCCTGCTAAAAGCACATCCAAGATATACAAACTCATCCACTTGTTCCAGCACTACATCATCGACCACAACTCTTACATCCGTTCTGGTTGTTTCTCTTTCAAATACCAAAACTTTAGTTTTCTTCGCATTCAAATGTATCCGTTCTGGTTGTTTCTCTTTCAAATACCAAAACTTTAGTTTTCTTCGCATTCAAATGTAAGCCCATACTCTTACAATCCTCATTCATAACTGTGACCAGTGTTTGTAGCTCAGATGGAGTTGAGCCTAAAAGTACAGCGTCATCTGCATAAAGCAGGCAGTTCACCACTAGATCACTCATGCGCATTCCCACATTCAATGACCTCAATCTTTGGAGACACTTATCCAGATATAGAATAAACAGACGAGCTGACAACACACAACCCTGCTTGACGCCGATATTGACATCGAACCAAGGTGATATGTTACCGTCAACCCGCACACATGCTTTGCAATCCCAGTACATGGATTGCAAAGCACGCAGCAGACGCCCATCTATCCCATAACTGGGTAAAATGTCCCAAAGTTTCTTTCGCACAACTCTATCAAACGCTTTCTCCAAATCCACAAAACCGCAGAAAACCTTCTGGCCGACAGCCAGATGTTTCTCTACGATGTTGCGGAGTGAAAAAACTTGATCCATACATCCTCTTCCAGATCTGAAACCCCCTTGTGCCTCCCACAACATTCCCTGGGACTTCCCTTGCATTCTCCTTTCAATGATCTTACCATACACCTTCGATGCTAAGCTGATCAAATTGATGGCCCTATAGCTATTGCAGTCTATACGTGAGCCCTTGCCTTTATACAAGGGCACGATGACCGCGCGCCGCCAGTCTTCGGGTACTCTACCGTACATGTATTGCAGAGGACCCAAAAAGAGTCCCAGACGGCAGGACCACCGTATTTGATCATCTCAGCAGTCACCTTATCTATTCCCGCAGCCTTTCCGTTTTTCATACTTCTTATCGCCCATACGATCTCTTGCATAGTAATGTCCTGGCACGCTTCCACCGTCTCTGAGTCACTTACTGAGTCAGAGAAGGAGGCAGCGTCCTGAACAGCATCATACATATCTCTAAAATATTCACTCCATCGTTTTAACACGCTTTCTGTGCTTGTAAGAATGTCACCATCCTTAGATTTAATCCTATTCATTCTGGAGGCTGCCGAACAACTCCTAGACTTCTTCACCTCCCGCCAAAAAAGTTTGGTGGGAGGTGAAGAAGTCTAGGAATTGTTCGGCAGCCTCCAGAATGAATAGGATTAAATCTAAGGATGGTTGTTTTATAATTATTGAAATTTTTAACACTATTCTTAATTTAAATTTATTAAAATTTATTTTCTATTTTTTAGTTCGGTTTTCTATAAAAAGCGTGTTTTTTAGTTTTTTAAACTATTATTTATTTGTGGAAATACTCAAGTGAACATCATCTTATTTACAATGTACTCCCACAAACAAACATATTGTAATTTGGTAATTTTGTAGATACGATTTTGTTCTTGGGACCCGTCGATTTATTTATCCGAAAATTAACACGTGTCCCAGCGGTTTCAGAACACTCCGCGCGCGCGCCGCCGACCGGCCGGTAACCCTGCAACCGCTATGCCCCTGCATTTTAAATTAAATCTGTAATATCTTCGAAAATATTAATTTAAATTACATGCTGTAAACGGCCATATTGCTCTATATTAAATCAGTAATATATTTAAGGTATTTAATTGTATAAGGATTAGTGCTGTATTGCTTAAAATTGCTTCGAAAAAAAGCCATTATTTCTCGTAAAAAGTAAATGGCAAAAAAATGCCATTGTGGGTTATCCATAAGAGATAGACATATACCATCGCGGAGTTATCTGTAGACCTTTTCAAGGTGTACAAATACTTAGTACATTATTTTGATAAATCTCGTAGGGTTTAGCCAGCGTTTGCAATGTAAGCGAAAAAAAATAATTATTTACGACATGACATCAGAAAACTCAAAAATTGCAGTATTTCTCGATTCTATATTGAATGTATACATATAAACCTTCCTCTTTAACCACTCTATCTATGAAAAAAAACCGCATCATAATCCGTTGCGTGGTTTTAAAGATTTAAGCATACATAGGGACATAGGGATATAGGGACAGACAAAGAATGCGACTTTGTTTTATACTATGTAGTGATAGTGATTATCTATAATTACATTTAATAAAATCGTAGGAAAGTCAAAACTGTACATTGAATATTTTTTTAAAAGAATACTTGGGGCGTGATCTACAATCGATATCGAAGCCAAAAATATAGTTTTTAGATTTTTTGTCTGTTTGTCTGTATGTATGTCCGGGGTAAACTCAAAAAGTACTGCATGTATTTACTTCAATTTTGCATAAATATTACTAATAGATCGGGTCAACATATAGGCTACATATTA
Organism: Apodemia mormo; assembly: GCA_036924255.1. Taxonomy (NCBI): domain Eukaryota; kingdom Metazoa; phylum Arthropoda; class Insecta; order Lepidoptera; family Riodinidae; genus Apodemia; species Apodemia mormo. The sequence continues at coordinate 2,306,966 of JAUPFN010000029.1, forward strand.
TCACGCTATTACCTGCGGGGATGTGCGGTGCGGAGAAAACAATCTCCGCGCGGAAGAAGTCGTGAACAACAGCTAGTACATTTAATAAAATCGTAGGAAAGTCAATGTATGTCCGGGGTAAACTCAAAAAGTACTGCATGGATTTACTTCAAATTTTGCATGAATATTACTAACACGTCGGGTCAACATATAGGCTACATATTATCACGCTTTCACCTACAGGGGAAGAGCAGTGCGGAGTAAACGAAGTCCGCGCGGACGAAGTCGCGGGCAAAAGCTAGTACTGTCTAAAGCCCTACAAGCCACCATGAAGCTGTATTATATCTGTAGGCAACACTAATACCTACTTGAAACCAAATTTCAAATACTGCTGTCATCTTCTGATGTCTAACCCTCTCTGTCTAACATATCTGTATAAATAGAGATGGGGAGACCTCATAGCGAAGATGTAACGTAAATATTTGCTTCAATTCATTAATATGAGTACTATCTCTACCTATACCTAATATTTCATTCAAGCCACAAGGGTAGATGTCAAATTCAACGTGTTATCAATTATTTTTTTATAGCAGAGAGGTGAAACGAGCAGGTGGTGCACCTGATGGTAAGTGATCACCGCCGCCCACGGACAACTGCAATACAGGGCGTCTTGCAGCTGCGTTGCCGGCCTTTTAAGAATGAATAAGCTTGTTTCTTGAAGGTCCCTAAGTCGTATCCGTTCGGAAACACCCCGCGAGTAATTGATTGCACAAAGGAGTAGTGCGAGGCAAAAAGTGCCGACAAAAGCGCACGGTTGTGGATTTCCAGACATCGAGGCGGTGAGGATGGTACTTTAAATTTTGACGCGTTGTCCGATGATGGAATTGTTTTATTTAAGAAACATGTATTTCAAAAATTACAAAAATTCACACTAACTTACGCTAAAAAAAATTAAGAATAATAATTTAGGGTATTCTACAATTAACAGAGGTTCCCAAACTAGGCAGACCCTGTATTTTGGGATAACACAATTAAAAACAAAAGAATTTCAAATAATAAAGGACGAGTAGAATATCAAATAAAATTATAATAAGATAATTTTGATTTGATGCTTCACCGTCCATAATATTGCTGAATATGAGAAATGCTGTGGTCAAATACAAGTAACTACTCTGCTGGGATAGCAATCGCGAACGAAGTCGCGGGTACAGGTAGTCATATATATAAAATCTCGTGTCACAATGTGAGTTACCATACTCCTCCGAAACAATTTGATCGATTTTTGTGAAATTTGATATGCATATTCAGTGGGTTTGAGAATCGGCTACTATGTATTTTTCATACCCCTAAGTGTTATCTACCCTAAGGTTAAGGGTTGTCCACCCCTAACATTTTATTTTTTACTTTTTCGTTTTTTTTTGTAATGTGGCATTAAAAATACATACAACCCTAAATTTTCACTCTTCTATCACCAACACATATTTTTAATAGCGAAATTAGTAATTCAATAATTTATATGGCAAAACAACGTTTGCCGGGCCAGCTGGCCTTACTTATATTTCTTACTAGCTGATCCGGAAAACGTTATTCTGCCTTTTTAACTACTCTTATTTTTTTCTATATTTCCTCACCTTTTAAACCTTCCCTGGACTTCAACAATTAATTCAAAACCAAAATTAGCCAAATCGGTCCAACCGTTCTCGAGTTTTAGCGAGACTAACGAACAGCAATAGATATTTGATATTTTGACGCCCTCATTACTCCATATAATACGATGACGACTTTCCAAAGCTAACGCTGTATAGACTTCAGAGTGGACTCCAGCAAACAATTCTCTTAACGCCTGTTAAAACAATCACCAAAAATGCAATAGATTTGTTGCTATATGTAAAATTTCAGGCTATTATATTACAATAAATCGTAATAACCTGAAATTGTTGAGCTGCAATAAAATACTGTCTATGACTATGACTACGACTATGATTGTGACTATGACTATAATCATGACTATGACTACGAGCTTGACAATGACTACGACTATGACTATGTTTATGACTGTGACCATGACTATGACTATGATCATGACTATTATCATAGTCATGATTACTATGATCATGATTCTAACTATAACTATGTTTTCCAGATATAGGCAGAATGTCGTTTGAACCTTCGAACATTCTGTGAAAAAAAATATCGGCCATCACTAAATAAATCTTCCCGCTAAATTGAGGTGTTTTAAGCCTAAAAAAGCAACAACTATACCTGAGCATAGATTTTTGAGCTTAAAGGGTTCAAAAATCTAAAATTTGTAAAAATTACCGTTTTTTTATTTTTGAAAAGCTGTATATTTTCAAAATGGTAATCAAGTCTTAACCGACTTCCCGATAGAAGAAGGAGATTAATTTGACTGTATGTTTTTTTATATTTATCGCCTCAGAACTCGGTCATTTATAAACCAACTAGCTGTCCCTGCGACTTCTTCCACGTGGAAAATTTCTAAAATAAAACCCTCATAGCTGCCGTTCCCATGAGACTTCCGTGATAGAAAACCTATGTCCTTTCTCGGGTCTCAAACTATCTTTGTACTAAATTTCATCCAAATCGCTTCAGTGGTTTAGGCGTGAAGATGAGAAAGACAGAGTTACTTTCGCATTTATAATATTAGCTCCCATTCCCATGGGATTCCGGAATAAAAACTATCCTATGTCCTTTCTCGGGTCTCAGACTATGTTGATACCAAATTTCATTCGAATCAGTCAGGCGTGAACAAGAGAAACACCGAGTTAATTTCGCATTTATAACATTAGTATGGATAGTATGGATTTTAAAAATTATTTTTTGTTGGAGCGGATAACTTCACGTGTGGTCCCGTTTAGATTCGGTGAAGATCTGATGCCAGGGTTCCGGAGATATAGGAAATGGCTATTGAGTCACTACCATCGTGGCTACTAGGTGGTAGAGTTCTGCATTGTCTCGCCCGGGTCTGGTACCACCGCTTTACCTATTCCTGCCGCAATAGCGTCAGTGCTTGTCGCTGTCGTGTTCCGGTTTGGAGGGTAAAGTAGCCGGTAAACTTATGCATGTGGCATTAGACCTCGCGATAAGATAGCAACGAAAACGAACGAAAGTCTATAGGCGATGGTTGATGATGGAAAGAGCCATCAGGAGACCCATCTGCTTGTTTGCTATCTTATGATATAAAAAAATGAGAAGTTGATTGCTGCAGTTTTACTGCATTCAAAAATTATGATCTTTCGAATGGAATTAACGCAATTTTTGAGTTATAAAATATTTTATTATCTACAAAATCGATTGGTTGAAAAATGTCCAGGAAATGTCAGAAAAAAACGTTTTTTAAAATTTTTGCCATTGATAAATCTCGAAGAAATTATTCGATTTTACGCTATTTAAGGCATTTTTTTGTTAAGTAAAAGAGCTAATTATATTTTTAATAAATAGGCATATAATACGATAAAATTATTTAAAAATATAAAGTTATAAGTCCTGGTGATGCGTTAATACGCGAAACCGGTAGACTTTAAGTAATTTGAAGAAATAAATATTGTTACGTACTCGGGTTCGTAATTGTAAGAAAACACCACTTATATTAAATCAGTATTCAGTATTCAGTATACAAATACACAAGACAACACAATGTAATACTAAAATACACTTTACCCACTAGTCACTCACTGTACTATCTCTGACATAATAAAACACCTCTCGCTTCGCACGGGTCACTTCAAGTATCGCTCTCGATCGCTTGATAAAAACTGCCTTGTATTTGTCAACATATCTCTATTTATAGCCAGGGTAAAGTTCTACCTGGATCCAGAAAAATCTAATGTATCGGGAAACAATGAATCACTTCTTATCGTAAACATGTTATGAGTCATAAATCCTAGTACACGCTACTTTCAACCTTATGCCATATCCCACAAAGTCCAGGTCAACTATTTGTTTGTCAATAGGAGTAGCTATCTCTTTCTTTTATTTCTAGATCTCTCCAGCGTTTCAACTCTATACGTTTCTAGATTATTCGTAACAATATATATTGAAACTAGCCCCCCAATTCACGTAATTGAGTCAATGCGCTTAGGGCTCTCATACACATAAACACGATAGAACATCGAGACGTGCTGCGACGCGGCATAGTATGTAAAACAATGTGTAAGAGTCTTCGGTTCGATTACCGTTTGGTTACGTGAATTTGGCCCCAGCGCAAGTGTTTTATAATTAAAATCAATATGAAACAAGTCGTAAACAACATAATTTTAATTTTGTATTTTGTACTGTATTTTTTGAAATTTTGATTCGATTTTGTTTTTTGAAACGGCATTCGCCGTAGTTTTTTAAGTACTAAAATATTGTAGAAAATAAAAAAATGATTGTTTAAAATATCTCAAAATGAAGTCGCAAAAATCCTTCTTATCAACATTTTTCGCCAACTATACGGATAAAACGATTTGGATGCAAATAAGTTGACGCAATTTTTAAGGAAAAGAGTTGATTAGATGTTGTACTCAACTGGTAAATTAATCTGTATTTTAATGAAACGAAGTTCCTTATCGCGCGTTGTGAAAGGGGGCTAGACGGAAAAAATTCTTACGAAAAGTTGTCACGACACTTTTTGCTATAGTAAGCTATTGTAAGCTGTGCGGCGTGCGCATGTTTCTCTCCCTCTCTCTCTTATAGAAATCAAGTCAGATATTTTCATTTCTATTTCGCGAATAATTAATCGAAAGGAACTTCGTTCCATCCGGGTGTCCCTTGACACCTCTCAAGTTTTTTTTTTTTCAACATTTCTCAAAATTTCCTAGGCCGAATCGGTCCAGATTTTTAATAAGTCTAAGTTTGGCGGACCCCACTTGGGACTACCACCTAATATACAATAATGGAGTTTTTTTAAAGGGCAATGGTACCCCACCTCAGAAATCTCAGAAAGGTGGAATACATCAGAAATCAGAAGATTTCTGAGACTTTATTCAATAAAACTTTATACAAGTTATTTTGCCATGTCAAAATTTTTTAAAACTACTACCGGATCGGAAACGCGGCCACACAGAGAAGATCCGGCGGAAGAAACTCAGCGGGCTTGTCTTTTTTTCATATATTTTTTACCTCTCGTTCTAACCACTGTAACTTATTAAACTTATTAAACTAGAATCAACAGCAGCAACCTCTTGATAATGCTCACCCCTTGATAAATGGCCGCCCCGTTGGTCGAGTGGTTAGCGACCCTGCCTACGCAATCGACGGGATTCGAGTTCTATCCCCGACGGGGACAAGCACTTGTGTGATGAGCATAAATGTTTGTATTTCCGGGTTTGGGTGTTTATTAAATATATTCCAGTATTTATATATGTATTTCTATGTATTAGTATCGTTGACTAACACCCATAACACAAGCAAATAATTTGCTTACTTTGGGGTTAGATCAGTAAGTGTAATTTGTCCCGTAAATATTTATTAACCACTGAGTTGCGAGCTCAGTGTGCCCTGGGGAAAAGCTAAACTCGCAACGAAATTAGTCAGAAAAATATAGGAGGAGTAGAAAAATTTAAACTTTCATTCTCTTTTCAGCAGGAGACAAGAAAATGATAAAAACATAAAAGAAAAATATATCTTCATGCCTGTATCCCCGAAGTGGTAAGCAGAGGCACAACATACGGTTAGCCGAAGATACTTAGCCCAACAAATGTGATAGGTGGCAAGCCTATCGCCAACCGGGCACTTATTCAATCGCGAGCAACTTTTTTTTTATCAGAAAACTGAAAAAACATATTTTTGAATTGCCCGAGACCTCATATGGTCAGCACCGATACCGGACCACTAGGCACTAGATCACAGAAGTAATTAAAAGAAGAAAAGAGCTAAAAAATGATACTTTTACAAGTCGACACCAATAACGCGCTCTCTGTCTATATCTATCGGAGTAAACGAGACCGCACTACCAGTGAAACTGGGCGGACAGGACTTATAGGGTTATTTTTTTATCACCTGCCAAATTTAAATAGGTGATTCAGAACATGGAAGTAAACCACTTTCCCAAAGAAACACGGGTCGAAAAGTGAAAAAAAAATTCAGACCTTCCATACGAAATCGACCACGTGATCGAGCAGTTTTCTATGGGAGGGTCGAAATTTTTTTCACTTTTCGACCCATGTTTCTTTGGGAAAGTTGTTTACGTTCATGGTCTGAACCACCTATTTAAATTTGACAGGTAATAAAAAAATAACCCTGTATATAAAAATCAATTGCTGTTCATTAGTCTCGCTAAAACTCGAGAACGGCTGAACCGTAGGCGTATCATCTAACGTTTGCAATTCGCCAGCGATCAGCGATGACTGTTAAACGTAATGAAAAAATCATCAAAAACGTCGCCAATTGCTTGCTGGTCACTAGATGCACTTTTTGTAATGTCACAGCATCAAAACTAATCAAGCGGCAACGACTACCACTAATGTACAAGGCTGTTATGTGTCTTGCAATAACTAAACAATCACGATAATTTCGCATTGCGAGTTACGTGATCACCCCGCCGATTTTGCTAATTTTGGTTTTGAATTAAGGCGAGGTATTTCGACGCGCGTCAATTCTATAGAAAATGGGCGGCGCGGTATGTTCTGAAACCGCTGGGAAACGTGTTAATTTTCGGATAAATAAATATAGGACTTCAGCTGAAAACCAAAATTTAGCACATTCTTTTTTGTATTTACAACTAAATATCACCATATAAAAATCACGTGGAAGATTAGAAATATTATTAACAAATTATTTGTTTTAGAGATTTTTTAGCCTGTTTTCGGAATTTTATATATTCGAGTAAAGTACATTCTATCATGTAATGAGTTAGTACATTCTTTAGATAATATCTTCAGGTATATTGTGTAATTTTTGTAAAATTGTTATTTAACAATCAATACAAAAAAACGTGATTAAACAAACCAGTTTTTTCCCGTTTGTCGCAATGCCTCGCCTTAATTGTTGAAGTCCAGGGAAGGTTTAATAGGTGAGAAAATATAGAAAAACAATAAGAGTAGTTAAAAAGGCATAACAACGTTTGCCGGGTCAGCTAGTATAATGAATAAATATTGAAATAAAAAAAGTGTATATTATTTGTCAAATATGATTTCGCTAGCAGTTTAGGTATGAATACGATGACTTCGTGTTTTTAATTTCAGACCCATACGTCAAAAAATAAAGATATAGAACCATTAATGATGATTTTAGACGAATCCTCGCAATTACTTTCTGTCGACCCAATTTTGTTCAATTATATATCGAATCCGGCCACTGTCTTTGACATTATGATGAATATTAACATAGGCATTGATATAAAAAACACAAGATACACAATCAGAGTTTCAAAAACGTCCTCTAAAAATGAGCGCAATATTTTAAATTGCGCGCTCTTTTCAAATAGAATCGCGTCGGTCGCGATACTGTCAATTTTATTATTTTTCGTACATTGCTTTGTAAAAACAGCTATAAATCTTGTGATTAAGGTTGGATTTTCAAAAACATATATCTTTGCCATATATATAACAACTTGTGTGAAATTAGGGACAGTTTTTTTTTTTTTTTCGCCGTGTTGGTCCCGGCCTCCTTTGAAGAATAGGCCAACTGCCGTTCTGCCAGGCAGGTCGTAAAAGGCGACCGATTGGCTATCGAGTCACTACCATCGTGGCTACTAGGTGGTAGAGTTCTGCATTGTCTCGCCCGGGTCTGGTACCACCGCCTTACCTATTCCTGCCGCAATAGCGTCAGTGCTTGTCGCTGTCGTGTTCCGGTTTGGAGGGTAAGGTAGCCGGTAAACTTATGCATGTGGCATTAGACCTCGCCACAAGATAGCAACGCACCATTAACATCTTTGGTGTCTATAGGCGATGGTTGACTCTTTCCATCAGGAGACCCATCTGCTTGTTTGCTATCTTATGATATAAAAAAAAATAGGTCTTGTCAGCCTAATAAGCCTGATTGCTATTGCATCACAGAAGTTCATAAATTAAGTTCCAGGTTCCAGTTAACCTAAAGGATTATTTGATACTAGCTGTTGCCCGCAACTTTGTCCGCGCGGGTTTCGTTTCCTTCGCACAGCTCCTCCCCCGTAGGTGATAGCGTGATAATATGTAGCCTACATGTTGACTCGACCTGTTAGTAATAATCATGCAAAATTTGAAGTAAATTCATGCAGTACTTTTTGAGTTTACCCCGGACATACATACAGACAAACAGACGAAAATTCTAAAAACTATATTTTTGACTTCGATATCGATTGTAGATCACGCCCCAAATATTCTTTTAAAAAAATATTCAATGTACAGTTTTGACTTTCCTACGATTTTATTATACATATGTATAGATATGTATAGATACTATTAAAGGCCTACTTAATCCTGCTTCCAGTAGCAAATTTGACAAAATCCCACAAGTTAGGAGTAATACGAGTAGATTACATTGAATATACATCCAATACTATCAATCATTTTGCTACATTTAGTTTTGACAAAGATTACGTTCCCAATAAATATGATGCGTGGTTTGTTCATATTTACAATTCAATGAAGAGCACTCGCAAAAAGGAAAACTAACTAATTTAAACGAGAATAATTGAGCTTTACAATAAGGGACTATTTTTCCTCTAACATTCCCCCCGCCTCTACCTCAAAGTCACAACATAAGCTTATTATTTTTATATGAAATTCTGTAAGTATTCTGTCCTGACTAAAAAACAAAATGATCGCGTTCTCGTTGGTTATAATCACAGACCACATGAATATTAATAGACACACCATTGGAAAGGAATCGTGTCGCCGGGCATATGAGCAAACGCTACTATCACTGTCAAAAATGTCATACATTTGTAAATATACAATATCGTGAAAAAATAGAAATAAAAGATATATTGTTTCATTGCACCGAATGAGATGACATGGTTTCAAAGTTACCCTTGAAATAATTTTATTTCATGCGTAAGTACTAAAACTCTGTATTTCTGGGTGTAATTGCAAGCTAGACTGACAAACAAAAAAATTGACTCAAAAGGTGTATCCATTTAATCCGTAGTTTTAATTAAAGTTAATTAGTAACAAGGAAGTTACAGCTCACAAATGACAATGCCATTTAAAAAAACTCGTTTTAATTCTGGTTAAATTCATAATTTTTAACGACTGGTTCTGTTCATATCGAGGTTGTTCGGCTCAAATCTTAAGGTCGCGGATTCGATTTCCAAGTCAGTGAAAGTGTTATTGGTTTTGTTTACTGCAAATCTCAGTAGATAATAACGAGCAAGCAGATGGCGCTCCTAATGGAAATAGATAACCATCGTTGAGAGTTACCAAAGATGCATTTTTTTAAACAAACAAGCAGATGTCTCTCCTGATGTACAGAGAAACTATCGCTTATACACACCAAAGATTTTTTTTTAAAATATGTAACGGGTAAAGTCCAAGGGCCAAGTTACATTGGCCAATCAACCAACCGACTAACACAAAACTATCCCGATGACGTGATCGACGAAGAAACCTCGCTGCTCCAGTCCGCTCGTGAGCACCACAGAGTAGGGGGCAACGGCGTACCGAAGGGGGGCAAGGAGAGGCCGCTGCCCCTCCCCGGAATTTGGTAACCCTTCTACTAATTATGTACTGTTGTAGATAAATATATAATATGATAACAATATAGTCTTTAAATATTACGGCTGCCCCCCCCCCCCTGACCCAGAACCTGAGTACGCCCATGGTAAGGGGAGATGGGGTACATTGATACATGGGGCACATAGATACAGTCAATATACATTGAAAACAAAACGCGCTAGAAAAGCTGTCCGCCACACATTGGGAGGTAATCCTACACCCTACACGCACACTACCGCAGAGCAACGCTAACTCGATGATTAGTGTTCGACACGTATAAACCTGTTTCCGACGTCCGCAACAAAATTTTCATAGTTTTCTTTCGGATGTGATTCTTCTAATATGTTTACTATTACCAGTAATACATTAACGTCGTCGTACCAGTGATAGATAAATATGTTTAGTATTACCAGTGATACAGTACGTCACCCATCGCCGAGGCGCGCAAGCGGTCACGTTTAGCCCGTCAGCAATATCCGATGGAGCAACAAGCAATGCCGCTGTCGCCCCCGCCCGCGTTCCCCTCCCGGTTGCGCCGGTGCCGAGTCCACAGGCGACTCAGCAAAACTTTGCGACTGTTGCTGGTCGCTCTGCACCTCCCCCTCGGGCGAATAAAAATGGGGACAATGACAGCCGCAAGGCTACGAAGAGTCGCAAGACTAAGGAAAGCCACAAGGCCACAAAGAGTAAGGTGGAGTCTTGTCGACCTGGTAAGGTTGAGAGCAGGGTGTGTGATGACGAGGGTTTTACACTAGCGGAGAGAAGAAGGAAGAAGAAACCTGCCGCCCGCAACAATCGCGGCACCGCGCCAAATGTACCCGAGCTGCGTCTGCGGAGAGAGGTCCCCGCAACAGCCTTGTACATATCTCGTCTGCACTGGTCCATGAATGTCGAGGACGTCGTGGACTACATCAGTAAAAAGACGTGTCTCCACTTGAGGGTCGAGCGTCTGCAGTCTCGCTACAAGGTCAACTTTAGTTCTTTTGTGGTGAGAATCCTCCTGTCGCATCTCAAAGTCAAAGTCAAAGTCAAAACATTTTTATTCAAATTATCCTTTACAGGCACTTTTGACGAGTCAACATTTTTTGAGTTACTACCGGATCGGAAACGCAGCCACACATTGAGAAGATCCGGTGGAAGAAACTCAGCGGGCTTGTCTTTTTTTGCGCATATACATTTTTTTGTTAAACAATGTTTTTACAATTACAATTACAATGTATTTATGAATAATATATTATAATTACTATGAGACTGCTATGAGGAGCAATTAATCCCATGCCTTATTATCATCCAAATATTCAGATATTTTATAATAACCTTTTTTACAAAGTTTGGATTTGATACATTTTTTAAATTTGTGTATTGGTAGATCTTTAATAGCATTTGTAAGTTTATTGTAAAAGCGTATAGATTGCCCCATAAAAGAGTTACTTATTCTGTGGAGACGTGATACATGCAGAGCAAGATTGTTTTTGTTCCTTGTGTTTACATTATGTACATCACTATTTTTCTTAAATGAAGAAATATTTTTACGAATATACATCAAGTTTTCGAATATAAACTGTGATGGTACGGTTAAAATATTAATTTCTTTAAATTTTTCTTTTAGGGAAACTCATAGACTGATATTGTAAATAGCTCTTACAGCTCTTTTTTGTAAAACAAAGATTGTATTTATATCACCGGAATTTCCCCATAGTAGAATCCCATAAGACATAATACTATGAAAATAACTAAAATACACAATTTTTGCAGTGTCTACGTCACTAATCTGTCTCATCTTTTTAACTGCAAATGCTGCTGAACTCAGTCTACTCGTTAATTTGTCGATATGTGGTCCCCACTGTAGTTTTTTATCTATCGTAATCCCTAAAAAGACAGTAGAGTCCACAAGATCCAATTTGTCCCCGTTAAGTTGTACATTGGTATCTATATGCCTTACATTAGGCGTTGAGAATCTAATACACTTGGTTTTATTTCCATTTAATAGGAGGTTGTTAACATTGAACCAGTGTACAACTTTTGAAATCGCAATGTTCACTTCGTCATACTTACCAACTCGTCTTTTCACTTTAAATAAAAGTGAAGTGTCATCCGCAAACAGTACGATTCCATGCCTATCGCCAACAAAGAACGGCAAGTATTTATATATATATATATATATATATATATATATATATATATATATATATATATATATATATTAAAAACAAAAACGGACCAAGAATGGATCCTTGTGGAACACCCATGGTGGCAGTGGCACCGTTTGATCTTATTCCATTGATGTCGACCCTCTGAGTTCTTCCATTCAAATACGAAGACAGAAGATCGAGGGCCTTGCCTCTAATGCCATAGTAGTGTAATTTCCTGATTAAAATATTATGATGAACACAGTCACCTGACTCCTGTCGACCTTTGAGGTGGGGAAATTCTGGCCGACTGGTGTAGTTTACCGAAGGTTCCGGGGGAGACTCTGGAATGAAGTGCGTGTTACGTCGCCGTCAATACGTGACAAAGTGTACTTTTTAAGTATATTATATTAATATGTATTTTAGTTATAGACTAGCTATTTATAATATGGGCCATGTTGCCTGAATTAAATGGTTATTATTATTATTATTAAGGATATTTGATGAGTACATATCTTTCATTACATTATGTAGACTTGATTTTTTTATTATTTATTGCTTTAATTTTATGAAATATTTTATTTGGTATTTGAAAGAGAAGCAACCAGAACGGATGTAAGAGTTGTGGTCGATGATTTAGTGCTGGAACAAGTGGATGAGTTTGTATATCTTGGATGTGCTTTTGGCAGGGATGGAAGGTACACGGCTGATGTTGAAAGAAGAGTGTGTGCAGGTAACAGAGTGAATGAAGCGTTAGGGAGATTACTTAATAGCACAATTTTAAGTCAGGGTGCCCGTCTAGCCCTGCATAATCATGTGCTTATCCCAACGCTATTGTATGGAAGTGAGAGTTGGGTATGTCAAAAAGGGCATGAAAGTAGAATCAACGCGGTCGAGATGAAATCGCTAAGAAAAATATGTGGTGTGACACTCGCGGACCGGGTTCGTAATGTCGAAGTGAGAGAGAGGTTAGGTTTGAATGAAAGTGTCGGTGTAAAGATGAGAAAGGGCATGCTCCGTTGGTTCGGACACTTAGAAATAATGGTAGATTACAAATAATGGTTAACAAAACAGATATACAACGCAAATGTGGAAGGATGTAGGTACCGTGGAAGACCAAGACTGACATACCATGATCAGATTGATCGACTACTGTCCGAAGGTGGTGTTAAGAGTCTTCGCAACCGGCGTGTATGTATGAAGAGAGTGATGAATGTGGAGGAAGCGAGACAAGCCTGCAAGGATCGTGATGTATGGCACTCGGTTCTCTCTGCCCACCCCGTAAGGGATCTGGCGTGAAGATATGTATGTATGTAAATATTTATTTCGATTGTAGTAGGCAGGGGCACATTGATACAAGTGCTATCGGGGCACATTGATACGTACTTATTTCATAAAAACTAGTAATTACTGTTATTATTAGTTATTGTATAAGTATAAAACGAGTGATGGTTTTAAATTATTAAGTCAATTGAAGATTAATTATAACTTTTTGTTTAAAAGATTTTTATGGCATAGTTTAATGTTTGGATTTAATTGTTCTATTTTTATATAAAAAAATATTTATTTCAATTAGTACTAGATTAAACTTAAGTATACGTATACTTTACCAAAACCTATAAAACTTGTTTAATTTATAGAAATTTTTCTATGAATCAAATGTATCAATGTACCCCCAGTGTGGGGTACATTGATACGAATTTCAATTTTTAGTAAATAGACTCTTATATTTTTTGTTATTAAATCTAACGCTTAATTTGTGTTTGAAAAGTTAGTTGAATACATATTGAATAGATTGCAATTCTAAAATTGGATGTTATTGTTAATAGGTCGTCTTTTATTAGGTCTAAGTAAAATTTGTATCAAGGGGTGGGGCCCCTTGATACAAATTTTATCCTCCCCTTACTTTATAACATACCTAAATAGACACTTATCTTAAGGCATGATATGGGTACAAACTACAAATAAAATGATTTCTTATTGCAAATACAGATGGCGCCACATGTACAATTTTGCTTCATAGATTTGATTTTTCCGAACTCATGGATATTTTATGTATTTCAAGGGACTTCTTAACGAAAATTTGCTACATCTTAGTGATGGGTCAACTCGAGTAACTTCGGTAACTCGAGTTCAACTCGAGTTTAATGAATTTTAACTCGAGTCGTGTTTATTCCGAGTTGGCACATCAGTACGTACATCTTTTACATTACATTACATTAATCATACTAAATTAAATAGCAAGTCCTAAAATTTATATTTGGGGGCACGGCAGTGCTCCCGCCAAGTCGAGCAAAAAAAGCGACACGGCCGTTACCATCCTTTTCTCGAAGCAATTCAGGCCGTTTTCGACCCCCTATAACTTCGTTGTGAATTAAATAAGAAGCCTGAATTTTCAGTTACTAATTAGGCATTGTGTAAATAGGGTGTATTTAAAATTTCATTCAATTTGAACCAGTAGTTTAAGGATTGTAACTTGTCAAACTTTCTTAATTTTGTCACTGACTGACTGACCGATCATCAAAAGTCTAAGGCACTTCTAGCAGACAAAGAATCTTCAAATTTAGAATATAATTAGTGTTTAGTGTCTAAAGCAAGGGAAAACCTAAAAATTTCAAAAATTCTGGCCAGCTTTCTAGCTATATGGCCAAGTCGACCTATTTATTTAAAACGTAAAAGATTTTTAACATTGATATGATAACAACTTACGTAATAACTTAAGACAGAAGGTCCCTTAAGTAGGGACTAAAGAAATTAACCCACTTGGTATTACATGGATCTCCAACTTTTTGCGGTAGAAAAACTGAACTGCGAGACTTGGTTTTTTTACAGGATGTTTTTGATGATATATAATTTACATGAAACCTTATCATTGCGATTTATTAATCGATCACCGCCATCTACATTATACGTTGAGAAACAAAACTTGTGATTCTAGTGGCACGTTCTAAGATAAGGGTACCTGGTGACCACGGGACTAGGCGAAGCTTGTATTTTGGGATACCATACTTAATTAAAAACAAAAGAATTTCAAAGAATAAAGGACGAGTAGAATAACAAATACCTAAAATTATAATAATTGATTCACATTAAAAATATAAGCATTGAATTTGAAAGTAAAATTGTGCTATTTGTTTAAAATTACTTTGAAAACATAAACTAATAAGACTCAACGTTAGAAAATAAATCTGAGAAATTAATAAATATAAAGTTAGGAAATAAAACAAAACATCATTGGTGTACTTTCTTCTATGAAAGTACACCAACGATTTATTTATTTATTGGAAGATCAACAGCTATAACGTATTAACAATTATATCATAAATTTGTAACAGACAGCCAATTACAGGTCCTCACAAATTAAAACACATTAACAACAAATCAGTAACACCAGACACAAATAACAAAATTAAATAAAAGAATAACAAACAGTATCAGTGGATGCCATATCGATACACTTTAACTCGTAGATTACAATAGTGATATCTACATATAAAATAAGTAAATTACACAAATAGTGTACCGAAATGGCCATTAAGATAAGCAAAGAGTGAATGATGCTTTTCATAATCTAACGATTGCAACCACAATTGCAACCAACTTTTAATATTACATGAACATTCTTGAACTGAGGATTGTTAATGTCACAAAACTTAAGCTTTATTATAAATATCTTTATGGGCAAAAAATTCAAATCGTTTAGCAAATGAGGATCTTACAATTGGCAAATCTACTGTAAGTAATCCTTTTTTTTTAAAGCGATTTTTGATTGGCAGAGGTAATTACATTTTTGTGAGTTGAGATGCATGCTCTCAGGATGTACAGCTGACGCACTTCCAAAACTCCAATTTCCTCGTACAGCGCATTTGTGGAAAACCAAGGAGGTTTACGCGTCATGATTTTTAAAACGGCACGTTGAGCTCTTTCAATAGGAAGCATGGAGGTTTTCGCTGTACCACCCCAAATACCAATGCAATAGGTGAGTAATGGCTGGCAGACCGCACACACAAGTTTACAGATCCGAGTGCAGGTTGAATTTCTCAATAATTTCATAATACCTTTAACCTTGCGTACCCTAGCTGACAAAGATTTGATACGCGATTGAAAACTTAAGCACCATCCAAATACAATCCCAGATATCTAAAATTTTTCGCTCGTTTTATAGTATCACAACCACATGCTAAAGAGTATATTTTACATATTTAGAATAATATTTTAATTAAAATACATATTAAGAAATACAATAAATTCTTTTAGATTTTATGATTCGAAACTTAGAAAATTTAGTTTTCTTACATTGGCTAAGTTATATTTTAAATTTGTTTTTACTTATGTTAAAGATACCCAACATACGCTGGAATAATCAAACAACGTGTATAAACATAAATTTTAAGCAGTTTCCCAAACAGCAAGAACTCCTTAATTCGCATGAATTTTTTGTATAGCATGCAGTAGCATTAAGTAATCTACATTTTAATTACATGTTTTGCGATTTTCTCACAGTCTCACAAGTCAGTGTGTTTTTTTATATCAAACAAACGGATACAGATGTTTTATATAAGAAAAAAAGAACTCTTTTGATGAAAAGTGACAACCATCGACTATAGACACCAAAGATGTTACATTACTCTACATTCCTATTACTCTACCTACATTAATCCGTAAATCCTCTTCCACCTAAAACCCCTTTGCCCCCAACAACATTCATTCTGTCTTACCTTGCATTCTCTGTTTAATGATTTGTTTTATAGAAAATATTTTAGTTAAATGTAACTTCTTCATTTCTTTTCAGTTGGTGTCTGAAATTTTTGGCTTCTTTATTTCTTCTTTTCTAAGCTTAGTTTTCCTGATTTCTTATGAATGTGTTCCTTGACGATTAAGCCACTATTGGATATACTAATGTCTTTATACATGTTGTTTTGCAAACAATTCAGGAATTTTTTGCAAGATTTTGCAAAATTTCAAATTCAAGAAGAAACCTTGCTGATTCATAATAATTATCTATATAATAAAATCGTAGTAATATGTGGTGTTAATCAGTTACATTCCTGTAAACCACTTTTCAAGTCTCTTAAGGTACTTCCCTTACCATGTTTGTATATTTTAGAGGTATGCATATTTGTAAAAAAGCACCAAAAGTTATTTAAAACAAATGCTGAAGTCACTGGTAACTCATATTTTAGGAATAGTAAGAAATTATATGTGCCTAACCAAAAATTAAATATTTTTACAAAAAATGTGTATTGTATGTCTATTATTATATACAATCATATTCCTGATAGTCTTAAATCATTGCCTATAAATAAATTTCGCAAAAAGTTGTTTGATTTGCTGTTAGATAAAACTTATTATGATATTAAAGAATTTTTAGCCGATAAAATTTAATGTTAATGGATAGAAATATAAGTTTGTTGAATTGTCCTTAAAAAAATTTCAATGTAGTAAAAATTTTGCAAATGGTGAACATTATGTAAATTATAAAAAAAAAAAAATTACTCAAAATATGAAACTTGTAATTATAAAAATAACTTTGTAATATTGAATCATCCTTGTATATTTATAACAAGAACATAAATTAGAGAAAAAAAGACCAGCCCGCTGAGTTTCTTCCGCCGGATCTTCTCAGTGTGTGGCCGCGTTCCGATCCGGTAGTAATTCTGAAAAATCGATACAATTTATAGTTTTAAATGTAATATTATATAATGATATTTTTTTTAAATATTTGCACACCATATATTGGTAGAATATGTCGGTAACTTAATTTATTTTTAACAACTTGTAACACCCATATTCTTGCAAATAAATATTTTCTTTCTTTCTTTCTTTCTTTCGTAGGAAAGTCAAAGCTGTACATTGAATATTTTTTTAAAAGAATATTTGGGGCGTGATCTATAATCGATATCGAAGCCAAAAATATAGTTTTTAGAATGTTTTTCTGTTTGTCTGTTTGTCTGTTTTTCCGTATGTATGTCCGGGGTAAACTCAAAAAGTACTGTAAGGATTTACTTCAAATTTTGTATGAATATTACTGACAGGTCGGGTCAACATATAGGCTACATATTATCACGCTATCACTTAGCGGCCAGGTGCTTTGCGGAGTAAACGAAGTCCGCGCAGACGAAGTGGCTGGCAACAGCTAGTAGTAATATAAAGTATGTGCATAGTATGTTAGCACATAATGAAAACCAGTTATATTTATTTGCTACTATCTGAATCACCTTGAAAATTAACCGCAAAATCAAAATTTAATCACATCTGATTATTATACTTAGTTATTCTATGTTAGTTCAAAAACTGAATTCATTAGAACAGCACTATTTAAAAACGTTTTAAAAATGTTTAATCAATGTATTTAAAAAAAATTTAAAAGTCTTTTCCGATATTTAACCTGTATAAAATGTATAAATAAAATTTAAAAGTCTTTTCCGATATTTAACCTGTATAAAATTGTGAATAAAATATTTAAACATTTTATTTCATTTACAATTAAGACGGAAGTACGAGAAAATTTTATTAGTTAACAATCGTTTACCTTGTTGAAAAATTAATTTTAAGTAAAATTTCCAATGGAAATAAATTACTTATAGTGTTCAAAATACATCATATTTTTTATACACATATTACAATAAAAAATACGGAAAATATAGAGATGAGTTTTATATTCTTTTGTAAATCTCTCTAAGTGAAATCTATAAATATTACAAATTCATAAAAAAATATCAATGTAACGGTTTCATGAAAAGTGTCTAAAATAGAGATTAAAATTATGTGCAATAGTTCATTGGGTTCGGAATGACGCCTAGAAAAATGTGCTAAAAGCGTGTATTGACACACAAAAAATTGCAAAAGTTATAAACAAAGATGAGAAAAAAAATGGCATTTAGTTTTTGGCCAATATTTCATACGCTATTAATATTTAAAAAAATTTAAAATAAGATACGGAAAGAAGAGGAAATTTCCAAGAAAAAACTCTCAGATCCCGGAATTCTATCTCCATTATTTATAATTTTAATTTAACGCTGAAAATGGGTCTCTGCACTACATTTTTAGATTGCGCGCACGATCTCAAAAGGGAGTACGACACATAAATTAATTTATTTAAGGTATTGAATATTCTTTTTTAAATTTGAAAAAATTATGATGTGTTTTGAACACTATAAATAATTTATTTCCGTTAGAAATTTTACTTAAAATTAATTTTTCAACATGTTAAACGATTGTTAACTAACAAAATTTTCTCGTACTTCCGTCTTAATTGTAAATGAAAAAAAAATGTTAAGAGCAGTATCTCTATTTTAGACACTTCAACTTGTCGCGCAGACTATAAAGATTGATCAAATTTCTGTTAATAAAAAAAGAAAAAGTATCGCCATAGACTAATAATTTTTTCAGAGTTTAAAATGTGCGCTTTATTAAGTCAAACCAAGGATAAGATCTTTGAAAAAATACCAAGGCGGGGACTTCTAATTCGGACGATATTACATGCCGTTTATTGTTTTATTAATATCAGTGTTATTATTTATGGCATGTGGTCGTATTTTACGAGAGACAGAAGTGAAGTAAAAGACTCTGAAGCTAAGAATATGGCAAAGTATACCTTATTTTATTTTACAAACTGGAATTATGTAAGCAATATTTTTTAATTATATTTTTTTAAACTTGTATTAATTACTTATAGTAGATGCTAAATGGGTAGGTACTCGAGCGTCGCAGGGACCTATAAGATTTTGTAGACTCAATTATAGGAAAAATAAAAGGTTATATAATGTTTTTCATTTCAATAGTGGGGAAAAAACTAGAGATAAAAGAAATGTTTTAAAAAAATCAGTGACATGGAAGCACTGAAGCGCGTTTAAATTAAGGTATGCTGGGTTAATTGCCAGCTAAAATTTAGAAAATCTGCCAATTCAATTGTAGCGTTAGGAGTGGGAGGGTCACAAAGTTGCGAAGAAAATGTTGTCTTGACATTCTCGAGTGCGTCTGAATTTTCTTTTATTATGGAGGAAATGATGTAAGAGTTATGTATAATCTTATTTTATTTTGTTTTTTTTTCTGCCATAGTTACACCCCTCTATAGAAAGGGCTTATATTTGGTGGAGAGACTTAACAGTATGCGAGGTACCCCCTCCATGTTAATCTGACGCGCTAGAGTAAATACCAAAATCCCCTCTTTGGCTCCCCTACTATAAAGTCTTGTGGGAAACAAACCAAACGAAACCAAAGCAGAGTGAGCCGAAAGATTTATATTATAAGATAGCAAAAAACAAATGGCTCTCCTGATGGAAAGAGAAGCCATCGCCTGAGAACGCAAAGGAGGTTAATTGTGAGTTGCTATCTTCAATCTCTGTGGCGAGGTCTTAATGCCACTTGCATAAGTTTACCGGCTGTTTTACTCTCCAAATGCTACGACAAAGATATTGCTGCAGCAATAGTGAGATTAGTAAGACGGTGGTACCAGACCCGAGCGAGACAATGCAAAACTCTATTACCTACTAGCCACGATGTTAGTAACAGTGGTATTTTCAATTGCTTTAAAAATATTTTTTTAGCACATGATATTAAAATTTACTTATTTTTTACGACTTAGTTGAAAAAGGGTTAACCCAAAAAAAAAACCTCGAGCCTCTAGAGAAAGATAGGGCAGCTGTCCATTCCTGTCCATCTTATCGACGCCCTCATCAACCAACGAATAAATAGAGGAGGTCCTTAATTCGACGTGTATGTTTTTTTTT
Organism: Apodemia mormo; assembly: GCA_036924255.1. Lineage (NCBI taxonomy): Eukaryota > Metazoa > Arthropoda > Insecta > Lepidoptera > Riodinidae > Apodemia > Apodemia mormo. The sequence goes on from JAUPFN010000029.1 coordinate 2,327,441, forward strand.
ATGTAAGACAATGCATAACATTTTACGGAGTAGTCGGATTTTGATAATACTTTTTTTATTGGAATGGGTATATCACGAGGATGGTATAAACAAGAAATGATTGATCAAACGAAACAGCGTGACAGTTGCGATTATTTGCAATAAAAATATCTCTACGGCAGAGCTCAATCTTGATCTTCTTAGAAGTTACGACTATTTTAGTGTTTTTGACGACAACAATTATATATATGTATATATATATGTATATGTATATATATATATATATATATATATATATATATATATATATATATATATATATATATATATATATATATATATATATATATATATATATATATATATATTTTTTTTATTTAATTTTATATTTTCCAGATTTTACAGACAATATTTCTTGTTATAACCCTACTATATGATATCCTAGAATGGAGAAGAAAGCATAAGAATAAAACCGGTATAAAGATCCGTTGCTGGAGGGATGTCATCTATTGTGGTGGAGTTTTACCAAGCACAGTGGTGAGTTTATACAGGCTCTAAGGATAAACACCGTTGTCTCTTAAACCATAGGTAGTAAATATTTTTATGTGAATTTAAAAATAAAAAAGACGTTATTTTCTTTCAAAAATAAAAGCAAGTTTCTGTCCGACACTATCCGTAAATTCATGGATACTATGCGCAAAGGGCACTGACCTGCCGCACTGGCCTTCCGTTTTAACTACCTACACAATATTCCCGCACTCCGTACATTTTTCCGTGCACTTGTATGTGGTGAAATAATTTTGAGAAAAAATGAAGACTTCACTTACAAAAAATTTTTTTCACTGAATTTACGTTCTATCAGTAAAACCAAATTATTGGTTTCAATGATAACGGTGCTTACACTAACAGCTTGTGTACGAAAGTTTTATTATATGTATAAATATTAGCAGTAGTATCACCACGCCGATTACTTTACAGGGTAGAGAGTAGACCGAACGTCTATTGATTCCAGTTATCACGATTCACCGATTATTTGGTTGGGGAGACGCGAAGTGATTCCTGGATAACGATTATAGGTCTTATTTCTAGCGATAACAGGGACCCATAGCTTTACGTGGTCATCCGAGGCATGTTGGTGGTACCTCACCAACCTCCAAATCCAAACTGCTATTGAGATTTTCGATTTTCCATAAAAACTTCGAAAAACACTCAACATATTCGAATTTACATTCGAGTTAACATATTTGAATCAAGGCAACCCCGAGGCAACCATGAATTTCTATTATAGACTCTATCGCTGATGTGGTACTGCAGGGCATGGAACTTTTCATTCCATTTTCTGCAGTGCCAGTTGGCGGTAAGTCTCAGCCTTGGTGTCGTTGCTCCTGCAAACGGCTTCACGCTGAAAGCAGGAGTGCTACCGGGCTTGGGCTGCTGCGTCGGCATCTCGTGATGTAAAAAACAGCACATTACGAACGGAGTACAATTCTGCTTCTAGGTTCTTCAAAAGAGCTATCGCCAAGGCAAAATCGGAACACATTGGCAGAATTGGTGAGAAATTAGTTCGCCTTCCTTCGGGAACTCGTGCGTTCAAGCGTTCAACAAAATGCGTTCAACAAAATGCGTTCAACAAAAATTCAGCTTGTTATTAATCAAAAAAAAGTTTTTTGTGGGACCACGATCTATTTCAAAAACGAATTTTATAACACCCACACACATATCTACCTATATATATATATATATATATATATATATATATATATATATATATATATATATATATATACTTGGGTATAGTTTGTCTTCCTTCGTGCTTAAAATATCTCAATTTACTGGAAAGTTTCAGGGATGGCCTGTAGGGTCAACCGGTTTATATCCAACTAGCTGTTGCCCGCGACTTCGTCCGCGCGGACTTCGTTTACTCCGCACCGCTCCTCCCTCGTAGGTGATAGCGTGATAATATGTAGCCTATATGTTGACCCGACCTGTTAGTAATATTCATGCAAAATTTGAAGTAAATCCATACAGTTCTTTTTGAGTTTACCCCAGACATACATTGACTTTCCTACGAATTTATTATATATTATTATTAAATTATCATTCGTCCGAAGTACTATACGAGATTTTATTTAAAAAATGTAACTGAAAATGAAGGCACTTAATGATTATTCAACGCCCTTCACACACAGAAATAAGCTTAGCCGCTCACACCACCAGCCATTTTCGCATTTTTTTCTAAAAACACACGGACCGTTACGCGCACACGTTCCGAGTTCGTTCCGGTGGACCGTGGTCACGAAAATGGTTTATGAGTTGTTTGAATTGAATCCGTATATTTCTGAAGAGGTCTTGAGCACAGCAATACACTGGTGTAAGAATTGTTTAATTTAAATGGCTTAAGCTACAAAATAATTCAGTTGTAACATGACACTTTGAGAAAAATATGACTACTTGTTAGTCGACGATTTTTAATTCAAAAAGTAAATCGATGACCTATGCTTTTTATATTTTTTTTTATATAATTGTTAAACATATACATACGGAAAAAATAAACAACATATGTTATAGTACAAAAATATTTATTTACATAATAAATATTAATTTTTTTTTTCATAATGAATATATAGTTTTTTTTCGTAATTTTTAAATAATTTATTTGTTTTTCAATTTTACAGCTATGTTAATTTTTTTAAATATTGTTTAGGATATTTCACATTCACATCACATGATTTTTTTGAGATCATAGATATCAACACTAAAATTTAAGAAAATAAATAAAAATAGGTACCGTCATACCCAAAGCGCTGGTATCATCAAGTTGGTCGTTAACGAAATATATGTTTTATTAATTGATATTTACGGTTTTTTGACAAAATTATTATCTAAACTGTTAGATCTTGAACTAATCTTGATTATAAATAAAGTTTACTTGTTGATTAATACGCCAAAACACTTTTAAATTAACTTGTATCATAAACTGCAACCGCACTTAACATACAGTACGAATCAAAATGGTGGACTAAATTCTTTTATTTTTCCCCAAGAGAGTATTTGAAAAAAGAATGCCAATTTGATGTTATTCTGTGCAATGCGTCGTTCGAAAACGATAAAATACCAAAGAGTATTGTATTAAAATTGATAAATAGTTAAAATATTGTTTTTTTGGAAGAAGTTAGTGTTGGTCCTTATAGAGACCATAGTGTATTAACGGAATTTTCTCCGAGGTCTCATTAGTTACCAAAGTGAAGTGAGCGGTTAGAGCTTCCAAAAATTCAACGGCAATTTGAACCATGACATATGACGTACATCTTTCTTTCTTGTCCATGTTGCTCATTTTTTTAATCTTTTTACAGTTTGTAACTTCCATGTTTTGGGTGCTATACGCCATCGATCGCGAGCTGGTCTTCCCTAAAGCGTTAGATAAAGTGGTACCCTGGTGGTTCAATCAATGCGTACACACTAACATCAGCGTGCTGATAATCTTGGAGATGATTGTGCAGCCAAGACGACAGCCTACGAATTTCATGATAGAAAACATTTTATTCTGGGTCATAACAATTGGGTATAGTGCTGTGTAAGTATTAAATAGATTATTATACAGTAAGTCAGACCTCAAAGACCATCTACTAACATACTAGATAAGGCATGCGCCACGCCAATTGTGAGCCACTAAAATGGAGTCCATAGACTGCACCTACTTCATTCCGTTGTGGGCCGCCATGAGACGCGTTGCGTGTTCCAAGCATTCAAAACTTTTATAATAAAAATATTGAAAATTGTGGGATGGTATCTGTACTAAAAGATTTTATTTGAAAATCGGGTTGAAATATAAGTTTTTTTCATATCATAAGATAGCAAACAAGCAGATGTGTCTCCTGATGGGAAGAGTCAACCATCGACTTTAGACACCAAAGGTGTTAATGGTGCGTTGCTATTTTGTGGCGAGGTCTAAAGAAACATGCATACGTTTACCGGCTAACTTACCCTCAAACCGGAACACGGCAATGACAACCACTGACGCTGTTGCGCCAGGAATAGGTAAGGCGGTGGTACCAGACCCGGTCAAGGCGAAAAATCCTACCACCGAGTAGCCACGATGGTAGTGACTCGAATTTGGTCGCCTTTTACGGCCTGCCTGGCAGAACGGCAGTTGGTCTTATCTAAAGGAGCCCGAGACCAACAAGGGGAGAAAAAGTACCTTTTTTTTCATTTTCAGTATAAGAATTAAATACTGAACATCCTCCTGCAGAATCCTTGACCTCTAAATAAAAAAAAGTTAAAAACTTACAACTCGTCTAGGTAACTTACAAGGTAAGACTAGACGATTTGTAGTCTTTCAAGACTAGACGATTTGTATTTTTTTTTTTTAAATAATTATTATAATTAAAAAACGTTTAATTGCACAACTATTTGCAATAGGAAACTGTGCGATGTTTTTTTTATTGAATTTGCAGGTGGGCCACCTGATGGAAAGCGGTCACCACTGCCCATGGACATTTATAACATAAAGGGTTAATTGTCAATGCGATGCCAGCTTTTAAGGAATTTATTGATCCTCCTCTTAAAAATCCCAATATCATAGCTACTCGGAAAAACCGTGTGAGGTAAACTGTTCCAAAGCTTGACTGTTCGGATAAAGAAGGTACGTGCAAATTGAACAGTCGTAGATGACCAATCTTCAAGATGGTGTGAATGAAATCGCTCACTACCGCGTGTAGTGCGTTGGCGGAACGTGGTAGCCAGTATTAGATTAAAAAGCTTATCAGAACACTTTACATAAGCGATAGAAAACACATAGAGAACCCACATCTTTCCGGTGGCTAAGGGTTCAAGACCACTGATAAGAGTGGGGCTGTCGACAAGACGCTCCAGTTTGCGTTGGATTTTGTCGAATCGAATGGTTTGATACTGGGGTGCACCGGCCCATATGTGCGAACAGTACTCCATGTTCGGTCGGACTTGCGCTTTGTAAAGCATATGGGCAGGAGTGGTCTAACCCGATTTAATATCTCCACTTTCTTTGAAGCTAATTTAGCTTTACCCTCCAAATGATGACGAAATTGGACGTCATTTGCAATTTCAACGCCTAAAACACTAATGCTATTAGACATGGTAAGGGGAGTGTTCTGGAATATTGGAGCTTTATTAAAAGGATTCCTTTTAATGGAAAACGCACAGGCTTGTGTCTTGTGGGGGTTAAATTGGACAAAGTTTTTCTCGCCCCAATCTGAGACTAGCTCCAGAGATGTCTCAATTTCAGACACCACCCTATTCCGACTCTCATTTACTTATGCCTTCGAAAGATTCGCACGGCCTGTGTATATAACATCTCCCATACTGTCGTCTGCATTGCAATGAATGCTGTTGTTTTGCAGCATATCATTGATGTGCAGAATAAACACAAGAACGTGTAATTCTAAAGCCAATAAAGTAAATCTCATTATGTAAGTTTTGCGGGCATAAACTTGCCAGATCTATACATACAGACATCTAAGCAGATTCGGATTTTTTTTCAAACATTTTTTTACATTTAATGAAACTATTGCCTTTTAAAAATGTCCATTGCGTTAATACGAGTATTCTTTCTTGAAATACATGTATTTATATTATTCTAAAAGCAAAAAATGTTTTAAAAAAATTAAAATCAATACAAATTGAACTAGCAGAACAAAAAAGGAATATGAAAGAAATGGAAATAAATATTACGAACAAAAATAAGAATATCAGCGACAATTTCATCATATTGCAACAAAATTGCAAACAATTAATTGAAAAAATACAAATTCAAGAAAAAACTTTAGATCGCATGGAGAGATACAAAAGGTGAAAAAAATTTGGTTTTCTTTGGAATAGAAGAAGGAGAAAAATCTTACCAAGAACTAGAAAATAAAACTTAGAATTTATACATGAAATCAATATTTCTTTCCAACAAAATGAAATCAAGTCGGCAAAACGACTAGGAAAAAAAGGAGTAAAATCTAGACCAATTACAGTCACTTTTACTACAATGGGGAAAAAATAATTTTACTACAGATCAAGAAAAATATTAAAAATAGCACTATTTACTATAAAGAATAACTATAAATATTATCCACAAAAAGTTTTGGAAAAGCGAAAAAAATTACAAACGGAAATATTAAAATATAGAGCAGAAGAAAAAAAGGCAATAATTAAGTATGATAAACTTATAATCTTGAACGAACATAAATCTTACAATAATAACCAAAACTACCAACAACATTCAAAGAAGCGAATTCTCAATATTTCTCCAAACCGAAATCAACCAAATCCTGAAAATCAAACCTCAAAGAAAAATAAGATAACAGCCTTTATGAAACAAAGAAAAGACTGTGAAGATTTCGCCAACAATATAACCCCTACATCCAATATTTAGCAACTAACGGAGACCCTCTACCGCCTAAAACCCCAAAACGGCTGATCACCGTGGGGGAGAAGAATATTATCAGTTTTTCTCTTGACCACAACCCTCCAAAAACATTAAAAACTATCACAACCAAAAGTAAAAACAAAAACGTTCTCAATATCTGCACATACAACGTAAGAACTCTAGCAAGTCCCACCAGACTCATAGAACTTGTAAATGCACTTAAAAATATTAATTATGATATTATTGGGCTGTCAGAGATAAGTTTAGGCTGCAACATAGATGAATAAGACGAATTTATATTATGCTACAACGGACATACAAAAGGAAGACATGGAGTTGGCTTCATTATAAAAAAACATTTAAAAACTTGTATAAAAAGTTTCAGTGGATTATCTGTCAGAGTAGCTGTTCTTAACGTATGTATAAATGACCTACTTATCACGATTATTGAAGTATATGCACCCACAGAAGAATCTGAAGAAGCAGAAATAGAAAAATTCTAAAAAAAAATGGACGTGGAAATCTCCTGACCAGACAACAATGAGTGAAATTGATTATATACTCACAAATTTTCCAAAACGATTTCAAGATGTGCATGTTTTATACACCATCATGTATCCATCGGATCACAGAATAGTTAGATCAAAAATATAATTTACAAATGTGGAAAAAAGTCGTACAAAATACAAAAGTCATACTTACACACTGAAAAATCAAGATGAAGCGGCCCAATATCTCAAAAAGCTAGAAGAAAATATACAGTCAGTATCAATTAAAGAAACATATACGGTACAAACTTTATACAATAAACTAGAAAACTGCTTACTAGAAAGTATTAAAACAGACAATGAATCAAAGGATCGGAAATTGAATAAAATTTTCACGGAGGAAACACTAAAGCTCATCAGAGAACGTCACAAATTACAATCTCTTAAACCTAAAAGCCAAGAAGAAAAGAAAAACTCAGCTCTGTCTATAAAATAACGAACAAAAACATCAGAAAAGACTATAACAACCATAGATTACGAATAATAGAAAAACATTTAAGTACAAGTGGAAGCTGTAAAAGTGCATATAAAGAACTTCGTACACATAAAACCTGGATTCCTAGCCTGATAAATAACTCTATTCTAACAAATAACAGAAAAACAATGTTCTCGGAATTGCCACAAATTTCTACACAAACCTCTACGAGCTGAAAGACCAGGAAGATTTCGAAAAGATAACTTTTCAAGATCAAAACAAAAATATCTGCGTTTGGGAAGAAACAGAAATAGAACAGCAAATAAGAAGACAAATCAGACAAATGTCCAGGGCCAGATGGTATCCCAAACGATAAAACTGGGAAGAACGCTGTTGACACCAACAATATATAATATTATAAACAAAGAACAGAATGTGCCCGAACAATGGACTAGATCAAATATTACATTGCTCTATAAAAAAGGTGATCCAAAAGACATAGGTAATTATCGCCCTATTAGTCTACAACCTAGCCTCTATAAACTCTTTTCACAATGCATCCTAAGCCGGATATCTGACAAAATAGATAAAAACCAGCTGGTAGAGCAAGCAGGATTTCGTAGAGGATACCATCGACCATATTTACACCCTTGAAAACATATGATTTATTATGCCTCTTTCTATAAAAAAGAAAGTAATGGATAGATGTATCCTACCCTGTTTAACATATGACTCACAAACCTGGACATACACAAAAAAAGTGAAAGAAAAAATACGAATATGTCAAGCAGCCATGGAAAAATCTATTCTAGGAGTACAAAGGAAAGATAAAGTACGACATTTCAAAATAAGAGAACAAACTAAACAACACTCGATGAAATTGAAGTGGAAATGGGCAGGACACTTAGGACTTTCGGTGGACGAAACATACCGTATTATGGAAAGGACCTGAAGGAAAGAGAAAAAATGAAGACCACCAAGAAGATTGATCGGTGACATCAAAGATCTAGCAGGAAAAAACTGGGTAATGAAAGCAAGGGACAGAAATAAATGGAAAACAATGGAGGAGGTCTTTACCCTATAGAGGGGTTCTCAATTGAATAATAATAATAATATAAATTAATTAATGATTAAATTTAATTTTAATATAATAATGTATATTTAAATATGTATAATGTGAAAATAGGAATATTAATATAAAAAATAAAACAATTGTGACATTTATTTAAATTAATAATTAATAATAATTGTATAAATTAGTAAGTATATAAAATATAAATTATATAATGCAATAGTAAAACAAAAACTGATTACTCAATATATTTTTAAAAATTATTTGTTGAAAAAAATGTATAATTGTATTTAATTGCGAAATAATAAAAGTCTTATTTATTTATATATTTATTTATAAGCAAAATATGAATATTATAGAGACAGTTTTACTTCACAAAGTTGTTTGATTTTGTTAAAGCGAGAGTGGAGCACTACCTCACGCTTCGCGTTGAGAAGAGCAAAAGCATAATTAAATGATTTAAAGCTAAATTATAATTAAATGATTTAAAGCTAAATTATAATTAAATGATTTATCCTTCACATTCCCTTAAATGTAGTATAGAATTCCCTGTGTTCATTCGAAAAATTGTGTAAATCTTCCACCTAGTAGTCACGATGGTAGCGTCCCGTATCCGATCGAACGACTCTTACGACCTGCTCGTCAGGATAGCAGCTGATAATCGAATCTTCAAAGGAGACTCGAACTTATACGGGTTTTTGTATTGATGTCTGAAGACAGTACTCCAGTTAGCTTAATAATTACAACTTATTTGATGGTCTCTTTTTAAAATAACTAACCTATTAAAATAACTCATTTATCTTTTCCAGCTACTACATCGTCTACTTTACTACTCATCACTTTATTTATCATGTTTTTGACGTGTTGAATTGGTGGCAAAAATGTTTATTACAACTTATTTCATGGTTAGTACCCTATGCAGTGTATTTAATACAATTTCCAGTAAACAGACTAATTCATGGTTCTAAAGCGGAAATTGAAATTAGCAATGAATTAAGAAATTAAAGAAATAAATAATAAAAATACAGATAACGAGATGGAAGAAACTCAAGTCGTTAAAAATGTATAAGAAAAATCTAGTATAAAATAATGCAAAAGATAATATATGATGTGAATACATCAAATTGAAAGCAGTGGAAATAAATTGAAGGAACTGAAAGAGTTTTGAAAAAAGAGTTAATTTACAATATTTGAAGACAAGACCGTGTAAGAAAAGATTGTAATGGTCATCTGTAATTACTTAAATAAACTCAATTAATATTAAAACCGTTTAATAAAATAAACACACAATTTTTCAAACTGAACAAAGAAAAATATAGACTTAACAGCGACAGTGACCTAACCTCAAAGCCATACACAGTTGCCGTTAAACAAACTACTTCACTGTTCTAAAATAGAAATTGAAATTAGCAATGTATTACGAAGTTCATCCAAAGACGTAAACAGTATAAATAAAGACAAAGATGAAGATTTATTTGAAAATATTAAAGTCGTTATAGATGTATTAGAAATATATATTAATATTATAATTGCAAGAGTTTGGATGTTTGGATGTATAGATGGAAGGATATATGTTTGTTACTCAATCACGCAAAAACGGCTAAATGGATTTAGAAGAAATTTAGCACACATATAGTTGACAATGTGTGTTTGTTACTCAATCACGCAAAAACGGCTAAATCGATTTAGATGAAATTGGCACACATATAGTTGACAACCTGGAATAGCACATAGCTTTTAATCCCGGAAAAAAGTTGTTCCCGCGGGATTCACCAAAAACTTTTATAACGCAGCAGGCTGAACCTTCAGCTAGTCTTATACAATTTGTGAAAAAAACCCTGTCGGATACTTAAAGGTGTTATTTGATACCGTAATATGGTAACATATGTGTAATTATTTTGTGGATATTAATTAATTAGTTTTCCCAAAAAAAATCCTAAATGGTATTTTCATACATTAATTATGACAACACCTACAAATAAGTAAATTCTATTATCAAAGTATGCCGCGCAAGTCGGATGCCTCCAAAGGACATGCGGCGCGTTTTAAAGTTCCTTTATAAAAAGCCGAAAAACAAATAGCGTGCCTTCGCGTGGTGTTTGACACAAACAATGAAACAAACAAAACAGGTGTTGTCATTTTTAAAATATTTGCTTAACTCTAGGGAAATATATAGAATACGAATATTAAAAAAGCGAAATATTTTTTATTTTTAGACATAAAGTCATTTTAATATTTTTTTCAGTAATGCCTTTAACCAACCTATATGCCTCTTTGGGATCGGATAGGGTTTTCTTTACACACCGTATGTAAAATTAGTTACCATAGTTAGTTACCATACTCCTCCGAAACGACTTGACCAATTTTGATGAAATTTCGTATGCATATTCTGTAGGTCTGACAATCGGCTACTATCCATTTTTCATACCCTAAGTAATAAGGTCCACCCATATTTTTTTTTTAATTTTTTGGACAAAATATATATTTTTGTAAGCCGTATTGTATTTTTTTATTATTAAAAAATACATACAGCCCTAAACTTTCATTCTTCTACCATCGACCACTATTTTTTAATTTAATAATGACATAACAACGTTTGCCGGGACAGCTAGTAATATTATAAATGCGAAAGTTTGGATGTAAAGATGGATGGATATTGTTAAGTTCGTTTTTAATAATAGACAGTTTAACGTACATTGATGTTTATTCTTTCACGACTTACAGCAAAATGACCCGAGTAGGCCGGTGCAAGGTATTTTATAGTGTAACAAGTTTTACAATAATTAAAAGTAAGGTAGATTGAAAAATGTCAACTTCAACTAGATCAGAGCGCTAAGTGTGAGTTTTTCTTTTCGCATTCGATCGTGAGCGCGTTTGGAGTTTACTAGGAATTTGTGATTTGTACAGCGCCACCTAGTGGTAAACTGGTTTCTCACGTTTACCACTAGGTGGCGCTGTACAAATCACATACAAATTCCTAGTGAACTCCAAACGCGCTCACGATCGAATGCGAAAAGAAAAACTCACACTTAGCACTCAGTTCAGATGGCACCACTTCCAAGTTTATAATTTTATATAACGATTCCACGATGTTGCGGAAGTGGCGCCACTGTAGTGCAGCATTTTGATATCAACAAATTCTAATATCTATTATGCGAGATAAACGAATATTAATATTATATTCAAGCATTATTTACAATATTATTCATATTACAAATAAATATACCCAACAATATATATATTTTACTCAATCACGCAAAAACGGATTTGGATGAAATTTTAAACATATGTAGATTTTCCCCCGTGTTGGTTCGGCCTCCTTTGAAGAATAGGCCAACTGCCGTTCTGCCAGGCAGGTCGTAAAAGGCGACCGATTGGCTATGCGAGTCACTACCGTCGTGGCTGCTAGGTGGTAGAGTTCTGTATTGTCTGGTCCGGGTCTGGTACCACCGCCTTACATATTCCTGCCGCAATAGCGTCAGTGCTTGTCGCTGTCGTGTTCCGGTTTGGAGGGTAAGGTAGCCGGTAAACTTATGCATATGCATTAGATCTTGGCGATGGTTGGCTCTTTCTATCAGGAGGAATTAATCTTGCAAAAACCGTAATATCCTTTGAATAATCTGCTGACATTATTACGATATTTCTCTTGAAAAAACTTGAAAACATGAACAACTAAAACAGTTGCAAATTGAATACGCGTTCGACATACATTGACGGGGGTATAATGCTAAGCTAGTGCATTTACGGTTTGTTTAAGTTCATAGAACAGCTAATAAGCTAACGATTCTTCTGGTAAAAACAGATAACTATCGCCTATAAACACTAACGATGACAATGGTGCGTTCCCATCTGTGCTGCGGGGTTTAAATGCCACACGCATAAGTTTACCAACTATTTATAATAATATCGCATCTTGAGAATAGGAGTGACTCATTTCAGAAAGCATGCATTTTGGGAACAACGATAAAAAGGTTTTATGATTGCGTTAATTTTTATTATATAATTGTCTTATGACATAACCAAATTATGATTATATATACTTTTTACAAATCGTAAGATAAATTTGTGTTTTATCTATATTATTAGCATAGAGCCTTAATACATATTTTGTTTATTACAATAATTACCACTTCATAATTGACTCGGATTAGCACTAAAACTAAAAAAATACTTGTCATTTTTTGGAATAGGTTCCTTTAATTTTGAATATTTAGAATAAGCAAAATTAAAGTAAGAATGTGAAATAAGTTGATCTCTTTGACAAGAGATTCCTTTATCTAAGGTTGATCTAAGTCACATTAATTTACTAAGGTTAATGTAATAAATGATACAAAATAAAACAAGGCCACTTTATTACTACGAGTATAACTTATGACAAACCTGACCTGAGGTTCGCGTACTTAAAGGTCGTGTTAGCCTTTAGATCGTATTATTAATAAACAAGTGATGCTTAAGAGCAATTTGGATGACTCAAAACCAAATATGATCACTATTCCACGACAAATTGACGCGGAGTCACCGAAATAAAAAAGAAGCAACTATTAAATTTTTACCAGAAAGGTGGCACTTTTTTATCACTAGTCAATGCACTCTTTTTTTCTGGGTCTTTCCAAATATTTTAATCTCGTCTCTTATTTTAAAAAAAACCGTATTTTTTAAATGAGTCACTTGTATTCTTAAGGTGCGATATTGTATTGCGCCAAAGATAGGTAAAGCCTTGGAACTACGGCACACTCGATACGTTGCAGAGCTCTTCCATCTAGTATTTTTTTTTATATAAGTGGGGGCAACCAAGCAGGGGGTGCACCTGATGGTAAGTGATCACCGCCGCCTATGAACAATTGCAATACCGGGGGTCTTGCAGCTGCGTTGCCGGCCTTTTAAGAATGAATAAGCTCGTTTCTTGAAGGTCCCCAAGCCGTATCCGTTCGGGAACACCCCGCGGGTAATTGATTCCACAAAGGAGTAGTGCGAGGCAAAAAGTGCCGATAAAAGCGCACGGTTGTGGTATCCAAACATCGAGGTGGTGAGGATGGAACTTTATATTTTGACGCGATGTCCGATGATGGAATTTAGTGGCAAGACTTAATCCGAACAACTCGTTGGAACACTCCGCATGATAAATGCGGTAAAAGTTGCAGAGCGAACCTACATCTCTGCGTAACGCTAAAGACAAGGCCGATTTGAAATAGCCTGGTCGTCACCGATTCAAACCACTCTACGTTGAATGCGATCAAGAGGTATAAGCTGGTACTAAGATTTTCCGGTCCAGAAGTAAGAGCAGTACTCCATGTGAAGTCGAATTTGGGTCTTGTAAAGTTCAAGGCGATGGGCTGGCATGAACTACTGCTTTGCTCTGCTGAGTATAACCAGCTTTATGGAGGCTAATTTATCCTTTCCCTCCAAATGACCGCGGAACTGAACGTTTTTCGATATGTCGACTCCCGGAATTCCAATATTGGCTGAGTCTGTCAGGAGAGTGTCTCGGATCGAGGTGACACGACAAAAGGTGTTTTTTTTTGCGGTGAACGCTCAAAACTGCGTCATTTTGGGGTTAAATCACTCTGCAGGTGACAGCAACGTATTATTGTTTTTGTTGTAGCTCCGTAATAAAAAATTCTTATAACAGTGAGACTCTTATGTTAACAACCTATAGTGATATTGGTGTACCGTAATATCTATACATATAATAAAATCATAGGAATGTCAAAACTGTACATTGAATATTTTTTTAAAAGAATACTTGGGGCGTGATCTACAATCGATATCAAAGCCAAAAATATAGTTTTTAGAATTTTTGTCTGTCTGTTTGTCCGTTTGTCCGTTTGTCCGTTTGTCCGTTTGTCCGTTTGTCCGTTTGTCCGTTTGTCCGTTTGTCCGTTTGTCCGTTTGTCCGTTTGTCCGTTTGTCCGTTTGTCCGTTTGTCCGTTTGTCCGTTTGTCCGTTTGTCCGTTTGTCCGTTTGTCCGTTTGTCCGTTTGTCCGTTTGTCCGTTTGTCCGTTTGTCCGTATGGATGGATGTTTACGGAATTTTGTGTAAAAATAATAAGGTTATATTGTATCATTACGCCTGTTTTTCTTGTGGGATTAGCAGAGTTTTTTAAATCAAAGATAGCAAACGAGAAGTGAAGTAAAACAGTACAAGTGCTTTTAGGTAATACAATATAAATCTAAGATAGCAAACAAGCAGATGGGTCTCCAGATGGAATCGCCTATAGATATCAAAGATGTTAATGGTGCGTTGCTATCTTGTGGCGAGGTTTAATGCCACATGCATAAGTTTACCGGCTACCTTACCCTCCAAACCGGAACACAACAGTGACAAGCAGTGACGTTATTGCAGCAGGAATGGGTAAAGCGGTGGTATCAGACCCGGGCGAGACAATGCAGAACTTTGCCACCTTGTAGCCACGATGGTAGTGACTCGCATAGCCAATCAGTCGCCTTTTACGACCTGCCTGGCAGAACGGCAGTTGGTCTATTCTTCAAAGAAGCCCGAATCCAACACGGGGAGTACCGACAAATGGTGAATCGTGGTGAACTGGAAAGTCTATAGACGTTCTATAGCCTTTCCAGTTCATCATGATTCACCGTTTGTCGGTTGACGAGATGAGTAGTACCATAGACGGGACCACGGGATGAAGAGGGGACCGACAGCATAATATACCTTCACTATTTTGATAATCGAACAAATTTGTTTCATCAAGTAGTTTTAAACATGGAGAATAAGTCTTAGTAGGCTTGGCTACTTATTTCTTTTCATGGTTGTCTGGTAATGACTTCATTGTATTGGACAGGTGTGACGTGTAAAGTTGTAATTCTTTATTTATTTATTTATTTATTTAAAATAGGTACAGTAACAGAAAACAGAGTAGATAATACAAAAATAAACTATGGCATAATAACAATAAAATTTAAAACTGTCTTCCGGCTAATACTGTACACAACTTTCACAAAAATAGGATTAGTGTTAACCGGACTCAGGTACTTTCTAACTATTATTTGTATACAATTCGAATTGTTATGTTACAAAATTACATAATGATGTTACAATACTTTTTAATGTAATGATTTTTTTAGGGATTTAATACTTGTAAAGAATATATCTTTACAAGTACATAAGTTATTAAATAAACTACACATTCTTTACACTTTTTTTAAATAACTATACGGTTTGTAAAGAAAACCCTGTCCGATCCAAAAGAGGCATATAGGTTTATTAAAGGCATTACTGGAAAAAATATTAAAATGACTATTTCAAAAAATAAAAAATATCGATTTTTTTAATATTCATATTTTTACTCATATTTCCCTAGAGTTAAGCAAATGTTTTGAAAATGACAACACTTTGTCGCTGCTTGTTTCATTTTTTCGCTTTGGCGGCTTCGTTTTACGGCTTTTTATAAAGGAATTTTAAACTCTTCGCCTGACTTTCGGTATCATCCGACTTGTGTGGCATTCTTTGATAATAGAATTTACTTATTTGTAGTTGTTGTTATACTTAATGTATGAAAATACCATTTAAAATTACTTTTTTTTGTTGGGAAAACTAATTAATTAATATCCATTAAATAATTACACATATGTAACCGTATTACGGTACCAGGCAACACCGTTAATTATCCGACAGGGTTTTCTTTACAAACTGTATATTAATAGGGGAAAATTTTAAACCCCTGAAAGACACGGACACTGAGATGACAATTACTTATGCAATTTTAATAGTAAAAGAACCTACTTCATTATACACCTACCTCATTCTCACAATAGTAAAGGAACCTATTTCATATAAACCTATATATTTATACCAGAAGGAAAAACTTAAGACCTTTATAAATGTGAATTTCACCTATAACGATGAACTCATTTAACTAGTTATACGTATGTATACCTAGCGATCAGTATAATTGACGTAATCGATTATAAAGCAAAGAAGAATTTCGCCACGTCGAACCTGTTGACACTAGCTCAGTGGTAGAGCGACCCAGCTTTAGGGAAACGGTCGCAGGTTCCAATCCCTGCGTGTCGATATTTTTCTATGTTGCTTTTAAAGTTCTTCACAGTTAAAGTTTCTATCGCGGAGGACTGCAGAAATCTAATATTTTATTTAAAAATGCATTACAAAATACAATGAATTAATAAAATAAAACATTAAACACTACATTCATGTGATATGTGTGATATTACACACACATGTATATATTTTTTTTCTTTTTACAGCTAGAGTCAAACCATGGAAGTTCCATTCTATCTGCAATGTTCTCGTGCGCCTCAAAATCGTTCCGAAGAGTACAACGACATTGGTGGAGTGTGTCTCTTTCTACAAAGAAAAGCGCCATGGATAAGTGTGATCGTGCGTAGTTAGCAAATTACTACTAATTCAGCTAATTCTACTAATTTGAGAAAACAGTTTTTGCACTGCATAAATGATTACGTAATAATTAAAATAAGCATGTTTTAGAACTCAATGCTTTAATTACAATACATTTTATGCTGTATCTGTCAACGCGTATGAAAAAAGGATATAACGGTTTCCGAATATATTAAAATCTACCATCCGATAGTTTTATTTACACTGGTAATTACAAGAAAGGGACCACCACCGTTATCGTTGTCTCGCTCAGAACATTTTTCCCCTTTGTTAAGTAAGAAACAAATGTCAGTTTTATTATTAACGAAACAAAGTACATTTTTATTTTTTAAATATAATTTCAGTTCTCGTATATAAGTTCCTCAAGTCAAACTTAAAATAAATTTTAATTTTTAGTCTATGGTCGAATTTTAACCACAGACGACCGCTAGTTTTTGTTAACTCTTTAGTTGGACTGGTTGAAAGGAATAATTACCATGTTCACCTTTCCAAATAAACTTGTATGTATTTTACGGTATACGGCAAGGTTCTATTTTAGGATATTTACTGTACCTGTAGTTATTCAAAAAAATCGGTTGTCTGTAAAGTTGGTTTACAGACGATATTTGAACGTGACAACGTCTTAAGAAAATACTAATGGAATGGTAGCATTTACGGAACGCCTCAGAGCGAGGTAACGCCGCATGAGTCATGTTTTTTCGTGCGTGCAGCCAGCTCTATCGAATTATAAGACGTTGTCACGTCAATATTTTAAGTAAAGCACATATTACAAAATACATTTTTTGACGTGACAACGTCTTATAATTCGATAGAGCTGGCTGCACGCACGAAAAAACATGACTCATGCGGCGTTACCTCGCTCTGAGGCGTTCCGTAAATGCTACCCATAGACTAGTATATAATATTATGATGCTACCATTCCATTAGTATTTTCTTAAGACGTTGTCACGTTCAACTATCGTCTGTAAACCAACTTTACAGACAACCGATTTTTTTTTCGTAATCTTGCAGGTATCTTTTAGCAAGGATTTAAAACGTTATGATTTCGATATATTTGCGTCGTTGTGATTGGTTATGGTGTATGGTATTTTGACGTTGTCTTCTAGCGCTAGTTGGCGAACCAATTACGAAACAGCATGAAACGCAAGGAACCAATCACGAAACAGCAAAAATACCGAAATTATAACGTTATAAATCCTTGTCTTTTAGGTTTCATGATTCCAATAGCTTAGAAAATTTAACTTTATTTATTTTATTACGTTGGATTAGTTTCGTTTTTATTAGTTTTAACTTATGCTAAAAATATCTGACATACACCTATGGAAGTTTCCGAAACAGCGGGATCTTCATTCGCATGAATTTTTTGTACAGCATGTGGTATTATCAAAGTAAACTGAATTTTAATTAGTTTTGATGTTTTACGATGTTGTTCTCTCAGAAATATAAAATCTCAATATGTATTTCACATCACACAAACATGTTGACGCAAAATGACAACAATCGCCTAAAGACGCCATAGATGTTAATGGTACACTACTGTGTGGCCGGATGATAGTGTAGTGATTCCTAACTTTTATGTTTATGTTTCTGTATTTTGAATTTGTCTTACTATACAAGAATTATATGCCTACTTACATTTTTTCCTTTGTAAAGTACAATGTTTTGTTATGTTTTAATTTCTATTTCTTGCTGTATTAATGTTTTTACTTATAGAATTTTCCATTATTTTGATTTTCATAATTTTGACATGACACAATGTATGTCAAAATTATTTTCTTAACTTCAAATTTTTAAGCTCGAAATGAGTTCCTAATAAATATACCCCTAATCTATATAAATATTATAAATGCGAAAGTTTGGATGTTTGGATGGATGTTTGGATGGACGTTTGTTACTCAATCACGCAAAAACTACTGAATGGATTTAAATGAAATTTGGCACACAGGTAGATAATAACCTGGAATAGCACATAGGCTACTTTTTATCCCGGAAAAATTAGGCAATCCCGCGGGATTCACCAAAAAATGTATAATGCAGCGGGCTGCACGCAGCAGCTAGTAAAGCATAAATATTTGACCGCCCCGTTGGTCGAGTGGTTAGCGACCCTGAATACGGGACTCTGGTTCGATCCCGACGGGGACAAGCATTTGTGTGATGAGCATAAATGTTTGTATTTCCGAGCTTGGGTGTTTATTGTGTATGTAAAAGCATTTATATATGTATTTCTATGTATTAGTATCGTTGACTAACACCCATAACACAAGCAAATAATTTGCTTACTTTGGGGTTAGATCAGTCAGTGTAATTTGTCCCCTGAATATTTTATTATTTATTTTATATATAATTAAGCAAAGCTAGTATTGCGTTAAACAGTATGCTTTATACTTTTTTCGACAGTAAAAAGTATACTGTTTTTAACAATTTTAACAATGACCCTGAAGTTAGCGGACAGCAGACAAAATAAAATTTCAGATAGGGATATCTAGAAGCGAAATTAAATTTTTCGAGTTTACCAAATTATAAATGGTTTGTCGTTCTTGAATATTCTTATAAAAAATAAATAAGAAAATAAAAAATCCGAGATCAATCATCTTTAGATTCGTGAAAAATGAAAACATGACAGTTCTTTAATTTTGATTTTGATTATTTTTTACTTTGATATCCGGCACCAAAATTTTCAAAAAAATAAAAAATTAAGGATATCTAAATTTAAAATCAAAAAAATATCATCTTTAGATTTTTCAAAGACGAAAAGGTGACTTTTATTTTTTTTTAATAATAATCATTTTACTCGCAGATATACGTCCCAGAATGACCTAAGCCAAAATTTAAAAAACTAACTGAAATCATCTTTTTTGGATCTAAAAATAAACTAAATTTGAAAATTTCATATTTATGAAACAATAGGAAACACGGTGAGAGTTTCCCAAAATTTAATTTTTAACGTAAAAAATTTTTTATTAGCAAAAAAAAAAATTGTTTATTATCATCTGTAGGTAAGTCAACGACAAACCATTTATAATTTGGTAAACTCGAAAAACTTAATTTCGCTTGTAGATATCCCTATCTGAAATTTTATTTTGTCTGCTGTCCGCTAACTTCAGGGTCATTTTTAACAGTATAAGTTGGAACCTTAAACACAGGGATATAATTTTGTGATCCGATTCAAAGAGGTTTTACCCTTCTACCACTACAAAGTATTGAAAATTATTAATATTATGACAAAAAAAATCAGTATTAATGATCGAAGCAATCAATAAAGTATTTACGGGGACTATTGAATAGGTTGTAAAAATTAGTACGGAATAGTTTTTGTTCCAAATAAAGGGCAATCAAGAAAGCGTGGGTAGAAATTAACATTTACGACCTTTCAAGGAGATTTTACTTAGATTAAATTGCTCAGTTTATATGTCTCGAAAGAGATAGCTTCATCCCATGAAAACATTATCTGCTCGTCAAACATTCAAAAGGTGGTCAGAAGAATTACAGAGTTAGTTTGGGGAATAGATGTATGACAGTACTAATGCTTAAAATCGAATTTCTGATATAAATTAAGTCTGAATTTTAGATGATGTCTGTAGCCTTTAAATGTGATGCATTTTATTTACATTCGTTCTAATCATGATACCAATTGTTTATGTTTTTACTCAAACACTGTGGTGACGAATTTGAGTTTCGAGTCAGGAAAACATTTTAATGAGAATTACAGTTTTTCTATCAAACTTAACTTTTCGGGTGCTCGAATTGTTGATATCAGAGTGCTAAGTGTGAGTTTTTCTTTTCGCATTCGATCGTGAGCGCGTTTCGAGTTTACTAGGAATTTGTATGTGATTTGTACAGCGCCACCTAGTGGTAAACTCGAAACGCGCTCACGATCGAATGCGAAAAGAAAAACTCACACTTAGCACTCAGAGTTTTAGCTACCTTAACGCTTCGATTCGATTGAAGTTTTGTTACGTGAATAGGGGTACAGGGATCGTTGATTTTTACAGAAATCCCAGAGCATGCGGATACATATGTGGATATTTATCAATTTCAATTTATGATAACGCTCGCATTTATTTTGCATCAATTGTAAGGTATTATTAGTAAGAGGTTAAAATCCTCTGACATAACGGATAAACAGTTCAGCCATATAACTCTGTTTAATCCATACTTAATAATATTAATATTGGTTTACTACGCTGTGACGGCTAAAAGCTAAGCTGATTTTGATGAAATTTGGCAAAAGGATAGTTGAAGACTCGGGGATAAACATAGGCTGCTTTTTTTCAAATATCAACCACTAAGTGGCTTAAATAGGGGATGAAATTTTAGGGGCTTTCATGATAAATTACTCTACTCGCGAATGAAGCTGCGCGGGTCAGCTAGTATAAAAAATATAATTCAAATATCTTTAAGTTTCGACATTGTTCCATCCTTGGACCTATAAATACCCAATTCGGCCATCATCGAGTCAGTCATCGCCGGGAACTTGTAACTAAAAGTAGTAGGAAGAAGTC
The DNA here is from genome assembly GCA_036924255.1 of Apodemia mormo. Lineage (NCBI taxonomy): Eukaryota > Metazoa > Arthropoda > Insecta > Lepidoptera > Riodinidae > Apodemia > Apodemia mormo. Next base: position 2,348,715 of record JAUPFN010000029.1, read on the forward strand.
TTGAAGTAAAGTCTTGAAGTTGCAGTCTCTGGAGCCTTCTCTGCTGGTCCAGAGCCGGGACAGTTCGGGCCAAAGCCGTCAAGACATCCTCTACGCGCGCGCCTGAACGTGCGCCCTTCTACGTAGCTGTGTCTACTGCGTGCGCCCTTCTACGCACGCTGTCTACTGAGCGCGCGCCCTTTTTTGTGCGTGCCAGTTGAGCGCGCGCCCCTCGACATGCGTGCCAGTTAAGCGCGCGTCCTTCTACGTGCATGTCTGAGCGTGCGCTCTTCTACGTGCTTCCTCTACGGTACTACGTCCTGTACTGCGTGCCCGTACTCCGTGCCAGTACTACGTGCCAAGTTCCTCGCATTCCTCCACGAGCATCTACACCAGCGTGACTTCGGCTTCTTCTACCCTTGATCCGGGGGGTCCAATAAAATAGTGCCGGACTTTGTCTTATGACAATACGTAATATTTTATACTTCATTTCATTTACCCTTTCCCCTTGTGCCACTAGGTTTCTCGAACTTCAGGAATCTGGTGACAGCTTATTTTGTGACTTGGACCCTCTTCCTCTACTCTCCGTAGAGGCCATTATTGATGATTGATGCCATATGATAATACCATATATTACCGGCTATAATTTACCGCATACCGCATTGACGCTTTTCTAGCAAGAATAAGTAAAGTGGTGGTACCAATTCTAGACAAGATGTTGTGGAACTCTACCACTCAATAGTCAACATGTCATGATGATAGTGACATATTTAGGCAATTAGTTTTTTTACTTTTACGAACTCCCTGGCAGAATGCCAGATGGTTCATTTTTTAAAGGAGACCTGTTGTATGTAGTATTGTACATGTTTAAGGACATTAAAAATTGAGGTAAACTAAGCTTAGAAAGAAGAAATGAAGGAGCATTTGACATTGAAAACTTCAGTTGAAAGGGAATGAAAAAGTTAACTACAATAATTTCAATAAAACAGATCATTGAAAATGAAATGAAAGGGAAGGAATTGTGTGGGATTTACAAAAGGGTAGGTCTAGAAGAAGATGTACGTCTTAATATGTCACTCCACAACATCGTAGAGAAGCATCTGTGTGTCGGCAAGAAAGTTTTCTGCGATTTTGTGGATTTGAGGAAAGCCTTTGATACAGTTGTGCGAAAGAAACTTTGGGACAAATTTATCCAGATATGCTACGCATATCTATATTATTACACACACACATATATATACCGGAACAAATAAATAAATGTTTAAAATAGAGTAAAAACCAGTTATCTATATTTATTCACTAGTATCTGGATTACCTTGAAATTTATACGCAAAATCAAAATGGTCAATTTAATCATATTTCATTTTCAAACTTAGTAATTTCAACGTCAGTTCGAAAACTGAATTCAAAAGTGTTGTACTGTTTATTAACGTTTTAGTTAACTTTTAGTCATTGTATTTGAAAATGTTCAAAGTCTTTTCCAATTTTTTTAACCTGTATTAGTAAACAATAAAAAATTATTAAAAATATAAAGATCAATTTCAAATTGTTTTGTAAATCTCTCAAGATGAAGTCTTCAAATGTAACATATGCATAAATAAAAGAAAAATATAGTTATTTTATGTACATTGTATTTTATAAAATTGTGAAGAACGACCAAATTTGCGTTAATATAAAAAAATTCGGTACTGATTAAAAAGTTGCTATCGAGTTTAAAATGTGTGCTTTAGTAAGTCAATTCAAAGATAACATCACTGAGAAAATACCAAGGCTGGGACTTCTAATTCGGACGATATTACATGCTGTTTATTGTTTTATTAATATAAGTGTTACTATATACGGCGTATCGTCTTATTTTTCGAAAGACATAAGTGAAATGAAAGACCCAGAAGTTAAAAATATGATGAAGTATATCTTATTTTATTTTACAAACTGGAATTATGTAAGCAACATTTTCATATAATTCTTATTATTATTTAATATTAATAATTTAATACTAATTCTTTCTTAAAACTAGTATTAATTACTTCTTTTTACGGGAAATTAACTGAACCAAACCGAAGAACAGTGAGCCAAAAGTCTTAAGACGACCTGGTTTTTAGGGTTCCGAAGTAAACTAGGAACCCTTATTTTAAATACAATAACTAGAGATGGGCAGAATGTGTTTTGAACCGAGTTCGACATTCTGCCGAACTTCAGTTTAATTTTGGCGCACTTTCTCGAGAGCGACACGTCGTGACTTGAATTTACTTAAATTATTTTATATATCGTCAATGATTGTCGCAGCGCACGCGAAATAATGACTTATCAGCAAAATTTTGATACGTTAGGTTAAATTGTTCCAATTTAGGTAGGGATCTTTAATTTTTTGAAAGTATATAGTAACATACGCTATAGCCTATGTTACTAGAGGATGATTTAATATCTTTTTAATGGTGAAAGAATTTTTTAAATCGATCCAGTAGTTTTTGAGTTTATTTGGTAGACACCTACTCTTAGACCTACATATAAAATACAAAAAAAAAACAAATCTTTCTTTTTTATAATATTTGTATAAATTTCAGTCAAAATAATGAAAGTAGGTACTTTTTTCTATTGCCGAATGCTCGGCATTTAAACTGAATTTCGCCCGAATATCGCAGTTCGGCTCAAGTTGCGGAAATTCGGTAAAATTGGTTATAATTTTATACTAAAATGAGGATTAACTTCTGGTAATTACTATTTTAGCAGTTTAAAGAGATTTTTTGGCATTATATTTTATTATATCTATTCATTGCTTAAACATGAGCCAATTTAAGTACTTTGTCAATATACTAATAACATAAAATTGTTGAGAAAAAATCCCTAATAATAACATAGCAAACAAGAAAGTGGCTCTCTTGATGAAAAAGATTGCCTATGGATTTGAATGATGAGCTGCTATCCGTACGGCGAGGTGGAATAATAATAATAATAAATATTCAACAGCTGGGTGATGCCCCTGCTTGTATACACCTTTGGCATATTAAAGTGGACTCAAATTGAGTTGGACCCCCTGGACTGTAAAGTCCGTAAACTACTGACAGCGTATCGCATGCACCATCCACGTTCATCTGTAATGAGATTGTACATCCCACGAAAATATGGAGGTCGTGGCTTTCTTAATGCCAAAAACCTGCATAATCGTGAGGTGTATAATCTTAGGGAATACTTCCTCCACGTTGAATGTGGAATGCATCGGGATGTCGTTGCGGTAGATAATGGTCTGACACCGCTCTCCTTAGCTAAAGAGAACTGGCACAAACCGGTGATACTCAGCACTCAGGACCGCTTGAACGTATGGAAAATGAAGGAGTTACATGGACGGTTCTATCGGGTTCTATATTGGCTTGATATTGATTTACCGGCGTCCACTGCCTGGCTACGATTTGGTGACCTTTTTGGGGAGACTGAAGGGTTTGCCTGTGCAATTGCTGATGAAGTTGTCAGGACGAATAATTACCGGAAATACGTCATGAAGGATGGCACAGTCCACATATGTAGGGCGTGTCACCGTCCTGGTGAGTCCATCAGGCATATTATTTCCGGTTGTTCTCATCTTGCCAATGGAGAGTATTTACACAGATACAATCAAGTAGCCAGGATTATTCATCAACAACTTGCTCTTCGATATGGTCTTGTAATTTCTGAAGTGCCATATTATAAGTATGCACCGGAGTCAGTTCTAAAAAATGGCCATGCTAAGCTCTATTGGGATCGATCTATCATCACGGACAAGACTATTATCATAAATAGGCCTGATATCGTGTTGGTAGATCGGATGGAGCGCCGGGCATTTATTGTTGATATCACAATCCCGCATGACGATAACCTCGTGAAAGCAGAAAAAGAAAAACTATCTAAGTATTTGGACTTAGCTCACGAGATTACCGACATGTGGGGTGTGGAGTCAACAATAATTGTCCCGATAGTCGTTTCTGTAAACGGTCTTGTAACGAAGAGTCTCGACCAACATCTACGGAGGCTCTCCCTACAATTCTGGATCAAGGGCCAGATACAGAAGGCGGCAGTGTTAGGAACGGCATGTATTGTGAGGAGGTTTCTTTCTCTGTCGCCCTGACCACCGATGGCTTAGCTGCAAGGTTCCCATCGGCGGAAAAGCTATTTTTATATATTTATTTTTATAACATTGTAATTTTTTTTGATAATGTTATAATTATAAATGTATATAAAATAAGAAAAAAATGTAAATAAAGAGAATAATAATAATAATCAATTTATTTCAGATTATAATTTATCCATATTGTGTTCATGATAACTTTTAATAGTTTTCTGTCAATTACATTAAAAATATAAGAGAAAAAAAAACAAATATTACAAAAATTAACAAATATTATAAAAATGAGATTATATAAAATTTATAACAAATTATAACAATTTACGCAATTTAACAAAATTATATAACAATTTACGCAATAATACAAACAGTTACGTATCCTATTTCTTTGAAAGTGTTGTAATATACAATACATCCCGTGTAGCACGTTATTTTAATACATACGATCAACAATTAATATTTAACAAAACCTTTCAAAATTGATTTTGCAAAATGTAATCTCTTGAATAATATTTTAAAACTAACTAGCTTCTTAGTTTTTGTTTCAAAATCTCGTAATAAAAAAGAAGATATATAAATTGATTTAATGTTTATAGAGGAAACTACTAAATAAGTTGGTTTATTTAGACTATTTGTATGTATAATATATTTAATTTATTTATTTTTAGTTGCGAAGTCCTTACTACGTTCAAATAGTACCAGTTTTTATATTTTTTTCTTTAGAGTTTTGCTTTTTATTCGCTTGCTTGAATTATCTTCGTTGTTTATATGTTTTATTTTTTTTTTATTTTTGTACATTTATACAAAATATTGACAAAATACTTATCTATCTATAGGTAATAAAAAATTCAAGCGTAAACGTAGGTAAGTACATGAATAGTCTCAAAATATTATTCAGCGTCTACTCGCAAACAAAACTATTTATAAAGTACTAGCTTTCAGCCCTTTTAATACCCTCTTTTACCTCTTTAAGAGATAAAACTCACAGCATCCTTACATGCACGTTTATTTAATTGAATTAAAGAACATGACTAATAAATTTGAAGAGATTTTGATTAAACATATTTTATTTTTTTTACAAACTTTACCACTTTTTTCATCGTTTGAAGAGATGACATTTGAAAACCTTAAACTCGTATTCATTTAATTGTATTAAAAATCATAAATACTAAGTTTTAAATAATTTCCACAATAAACAATCTATTTTTTATACAAACATCAATGCTTTTTTTACCCTTTAAGGAATGAAATTTAAAAAAAATCCCCAAATATATGATTCTTAAATTGTGTTGAAGAACGTAAGTGCCGAATTTCAAGTTATTTCAACCATAAACGTTTGATTTTTTATATAAATTGTAACACACATTTTTACTCCTTTAATGGTCGAAACTTCTAACATTGCATGCATGTTTCTTCAATTTCGATTGATGAGCAAAAGTACTAAAAAATCCGAAAATTCGTACATCTTAATTGTATTAAAAATCATAAATACTAAATTAAAATAATTTAGATTTTATAGTAATGCAATAAATAAACAATTCATTTTTGATACAAACTTTAAAGCCTCTTTTTACCTCTCTATGGGCTAGAATTCAAAAAAATATTAAATTTGTATTTAATTTTTTTTCAGTTAAAGGATAATTTAATTACGGCATATCATTCATTTCAACTCAAAAATGACAGAGTTTCATACAAACTTTCACCCCCTATTTCACCATCTTAGGGGATGAATTTAAAAAAATCCTTTCTTATTCCTTGTCTATATTATAAGAACAACATCTGTAAAAAACAGCCTTCTCGGTCCTCGGTATTATCTACTATAAAAAAACATCCAAGCGTAAACGAAATGTTCAATTTCCAAACGGCACAACCTTACTATTAACCAACATCTTGGCAAATGAGCAATTTGGATTTCGCAACAATAGTTCAACAACATTAGCATGTTATCATCTAACTAAAATTATTACAGATTCCCTCAATGACAAAAAACCAATTACAGCTTTGTTTCTTGATATGAGTAAGGCTTTTGATTTTGTTAATCACTCAAACTTACTCAATAAATTAGAACAGTACGGTGTAAGAGGTAAAGCTTTACAATGGATCAAAAGTTACCTGCTGAACAGAAAACAGTGCACAGAAATTACAAACATTGTTAATGGAATTAAAAAATCTCAACGCTCTAAATATCGAATAAATAGTACAGGTGTGCCACAAGGCAGTATACTAGGACCCTTGCTGTTTCTCATATATATAAATGATCTTCCGAAAACTACCCATAATCCATGTGTATTATATGCAGATGACACAACTGTACTTATAAGATGTGAAAATATAAATAAATATGAAAATGAAATTAAACATACAGTAAATAATATAATTAAATGGTTACACAGTAATAATTTGAATGTTAATATAAATAAAACTAAATTAATACAATTTAATAATACAAATATGAAGAAAATACCTATAGAAATTAAATATAATAATCAATTAATAGAGGAAATAGATACTATAAAATTTCTGGGAATTACATATGATCGCCATTGTAATTGGAAGTCACATATAGATACGATCTGTTCTAAATTAGATAAATTTATATATGGAATAAGACGATTACGTCAAATTGTATCTAAGGAAGCAGCACTTAGTGCATATTATGGCTATGTATCGTCAGTCCTTTCCTATGGTCTAATTTTATGGGGTAACTCAGTAGATATGAATGGAGCATTTAAAGTCCAAAAGAGATGTCTAAGAGCAATATATAACATTAAACCAATGGAGATCTGTAAACCATTGTTTAAAAATAACTTAATATTAACTTTACCGTGTATTAAGGAGATTGCGATGTTTGTCAAAAGATACCCACATCTTTTTAAACTAAATATAGAACATAATCCTAGATCTGTTAGGCATGCCAATAAGTTGTTAATACCAAAGTGCAACACTAAATTATTCCAAAGAAATGACTATTTTATGGCCATTAAAATTTTTAATAAAATACCAAATAATATTAAGGATCTCCCAATTAATAAATTTAAGAAGGAATTAACGAAATTGTTGTTAAATAAATGTTTTTATGATGTAAGGGAGCTTTTCCTCTAAAAAATGTATAATATTTATAAAAATCTGTCAATTTACTTCATAATTTAAAATCTAAGTATTAATTAATATTATAATGTAAAATAGATAATACATTTTGTTTAATTAAAAATTTAATTTAATTGTTAGACATACAAAGTAGTAAGTGCAAAGATAAAAGTAATTTCCGCTGTATTTTATATTATATTAACTCTTTTTTTTTAATTAATTTTTATATTGTATAAGTATTATGAAATGTAAATTTACCAATATTTAAATGCATAAATGACATGTAATTATAAATTTATATTGTTTGACAAAGTATTGCATTATATGACAGGTATTTGTAAGATTTTAATTTAGCACTGACTACTAGTTATTTCAGAATTTGGTATTTTTTTTTTGCTTATCAACGTATATAGGTCTTGCATGTTTAAATAAATATATAACTGAAAATTTGCATGCCATTATATGGTGAAGTAGGAAGAACTGTAAAACACTTTAATCACATCTTTTTGTACTCTTATTTCGTGCAAATAAAGAATTATTATTATTATTATTGTGCCAAACGTTCTATCTGTACTATTACTCTTTGACTCGAATATGGAGAGCGGAGCACGCTAACATGCGACACAGCCTCCCCGTATGAACGCTACCGGGAGACTGACTTTCGACGCGAGCGCTGTCCGCGAATTAAATAATAAGGTTTTTATTGATTTAATAGCACACTATAATGATTTTGTAAAATTTTGAACTTAAATTTTATAAAGCAATAAATTGTCTGTAATAAAAAGAAAAAATCATCAAAATCGTTACAGTAGTTTGGAAGTTACAGGCAAATTTTTGCGTAAAAATAAGAAAGATATTCGATTTTTTTCCGTCAAAATCTTAGGGGATGAATTTAAAAAAATCCTTTCTTATTCCTTGTCTATATTATAGGAACAACATCTGTAAAAAACAGCCTTCTCGGTCCTCGGTATTATCTACTATAAAAAAACATCCAAGCGTAAACGAAATGTTCAATTTCCAAACGGCACAACCTTACTATTAACCAACATCTTGGCAAATGAGCAATTTGGATTTCGCAACAATAGTTCAACAACATTAGCATGTTATCATCTAACTAAAATTATTACAGATTCCCTCAATGACAAAAAACCAATTACAGCTTTGTTTCTTGATATGAGTAAGGCTTTTGATTTTGTTAATCACTCAAACTTACTCAATAAATTAGAACAGTACGGTGTAAGAGGTAAAGCTTTACAATGGATCAAAAGTTACCTGCTGAACAGAAAACAGTGCACAGAAATTACAAACATTGTTAATGGAATTAAAAAATCTCAACGCTCTAAATATCGAATAAATAGTACAGGTGTGCCACAAGGCAGTATACTAGGACCCTTGCTGTTTCTCATATATATAAATGATCTTCCGAAAACTACCCATAATCCATGTGTATTATATGCAGATGACACAACTGTACTTATAAGATGTGAAAATATAAATAAATATGAAAATGAAATTAAACATACAGTAAATAATATAATTAAATGGTTACACAGTAATAATTTGAATGTTAATATAAATAAAACTAAATTAATACAATTTAATAATACAAATATGAAGAAAATACCTATAGAAATTAAATATAATAATCAATTAATAGAGGAAATAGATACTATAAAATTTCTGGGAATTACATATGATCGCCATTGTAATTGGAAGTCACATATAGATACGATCTGTTCTAAATTAGATAAATTTATATATGGAATAAGACGATTACGTCAAATTGTATCTAAGGAAGCAGCACTTAGTGCATATTATGGCTATGTATCGTCAGTCCTTTCCTATGGTCTAATTTTATGGGGTAACTCAGTAGATATGAATGGAGCATTTAAAGTCCAAAAGAGATGTCTAAGAGCAATATATAACATTAAACCAATGGAGATCTGTAAACCATTGTTTAAAAATAACTTAATATTAACTTTACCGTGTATTAAGGAGATTGCGATGTTTGTCAAAAGATACCCACATCTTTTTAAACTAAATATAGAACATAATCCTAGATCTGTTAGGCATGCCAATAAGTTGTTAATACCAAAGTGCAACACTAAATTATTCCAAAGAAATGACTATTTTATGGCCATTAAAATTTTTAATAAAATACCAAATAATATTAAGGATCTCCCAATTAATAAATTTAAGAAGGAATTAACGAAATGGTTGTTAAATAAATGTTTTTATGATGTAAGGGAGCTTTTCCTCTAAAAAATGTATAATATTTATAAAAATCTGTCAATTTACTTCATAATTTAAAATCTAAGTATTAATTAATATTATAATGTAAAATAGATAATACATTTTGTTTAATTAAAAATTTAATTTAATTGTTAGACATACAAAGTAGTAAGTGCAAAGATAAAAGTAATTTCCGCTGTATTTTATATTATATTAACTCTTTTTTTTTTAATTAATTTTTATATTGTATAAGTATTATGAAATGTAAATTTACCAATATTTAAATGCATAAATGACATGTAATTATAAATTTATATTGTTTGACAAAGTATTGCATTATATGACAGGTATTTGTAAGATTTTAATTTAGCACTGACTACTAGTTATTTCAGAATTTGGTATTTTTTTTTTTTGCTTATCAATGTATATAGGTCTTGCATGTTTAAATAAATATATAACTGAAAATTTGCATGCCATTATATGGTGAAGTAGGAAGAACTGTAAAACACTTTAATCACATCTTTTTGTACTCTTATTTCGTGCAAATAAAGAATTATTATTATTATTATTGTGCCAAACGTTCTATCTGTACTATTACTCTTTGACTCGAATATGGAGAGCGGAGCACGCTAACATGCGACACAGCCTCCCCGTATGAACGCTACCGGGAGACTGACTTTCGACGCGAGCGCTGTCCGCGAATTAAATAATAAGGTTTTTATTGATTTAATAGCACACTATAATGATTTTGTAAAATTTTGAACTTAAATTTTATAAAGCAATAAATTGTCTGTAATAAAAAGAAAAAATCATCAAAATCGTTACAGTAGTTTGGAAGTTACAGGCAAATTTTTGCGTAAAAATAAGAAAGATATTCGATTTTTTTCCGTCAAAAATAACAATAAAATTTAAAAAAACGAACTTAAAATTTAAATTTAATTATATTGTACGCATAATGCATATTTTTTTTAAATTATTAGACCAACCGGTTAGCAGTAGTAGGCTTTCAAAGAGGTGTCTATTTCGTAGTTTGGCATTACCTATCGCCTTAAACACGCATAAAGCCAAAAGACAATATATGTTTTATAGTTATTGGTCTTTTGTTTTTGGAAATGCTCAAGTGAACATCATCTTATGTACAATGTACTCCCACAAACAAATATATTGTAATTTGGTGGCTTTGCAGATACGATTTTGTTCTTGGGACGTATCGAATTGTTTACCCAAAAATTATAAAAGAATTCCTGAAGTTTGACCTATACTACCGCAAAAAGTCTACTAAAGTCTGACCTTCTTAGGAATTTAAATAAAACAATGGCTACCAAAAAAACATTAGGTATTTTTCAAGCATTTAATAAATCTTCTTCAAATTATGTAATACAACTCGTTATTTAAAATTAAACTTAAAACTTTATATGGCTTGTATAATTTTAAAAACAATGGAGACAGTCGCAGCGCGTGCGGTGTTTACTTATTAAAAGAACACTGGCCACGCTTTAAACATCACTTGGACTCGTAAATTGAATATCATGCCTTATAACGATTTTCGTCTCAGAATTGTTATTTTATTATTTAATAAAAACAAGTTGTATTCATAAAGTTCTCTAAATAAGTATTAATACAATATTTTTATGCCTTTTTACAAATTACTAACATTTTGAAATACGAGTTGTCAGTTTTGTCGTATTTAGATTTGTCACAATAGTATATTAATGGACTAAAATGATAAATCACAATCACAATCACAATAGTATATGAATGACCCGCCGTGTTGGTTCCGGCCTCCTTTGTAGAATAGGCCAACTGCCTTTCTGCCAGGCAGGTCGTAAAAGGCGACCGATTGGCTATCGAGTCACTACCATCGTGGCTACTAGGTGGTAGAGTTCTGCATTGTCTCGCCCGGGTCTGGTACCACCGCCTTACCTATTCCTGCCGCAATAGCGTCAGTGCTTGTCGCTGTCGTGTTCCGGTTTGGAGGGTAAGTTAGCCGGTAAACTTATGCATGTGGCATTAGACCTCGCCACAAGATAGCAACGCACCATTAACATCTTTGGTGTCTATAGGCGATGGTTGACTCTTTCCATCAGGAGACCCATCTGCTTGTTTGCTATCTTATGATATAAAAAAAAATGAGCTAAAATATTTTATATTTTGATAAATAAAATTAAATAGTAATATATAATTACTTTTACTACTTTCTTTTTAAAAATTATTTTACAGAGATGACGAGACCAGTGTTTGATGCTTTTTGATGGACAATTCTATTCACAGAGGTGGTCTTCCTTTCTATATACTCCATGTGTAAAACAAGAATATTCAACATGGCGGTTTTTTTTTTTTTGTAATAAGGTCGAACCAAGGAACTTATATACGATAACTGGAATTACTACGAAGCAATATTTGAAAAATAAAAATGTACTTTATTTCGTAACACATAAAGTTGACATTTGTTTCTTACTTAACAGAAGGGAAAAACGTTCTGAGCAAGACAACGACAAGAGTGGATGTTGTCCCTTTCTTGCAATTGCCAGTGTAAATAAAACTATCTAAATAGTAAATTTTTATATATTCGGTAATCGTTAAATCATTTTTATTCATACACGTCGATAAATAAATTAGCATTAAATGTATTGTAATTAACATAGTGAGTTCTAAAATGTGCTTATTTTAATTATTACGTAATTACTTATGCAATGTAAAAACTGTTTCTTAAATTAGTAGAATTACTTAGTAGTAATTTTCAAACTACGCATGGCCACACTTATATATGGCGATTGGCGCTTTATTTAGTAGAAAGAGACACACTCCACTCATGTCGTGGTACTCTTCGGAACGATTTTGAAGTACGTGTAAGCATTCCGGGTAGAATATAACTTCCTTGGGTCGAACTGTGCTCACTATAGAGACTTACAATATTTTTCTAATATTGCTAGTTTGTATTGAAAAAATTATCTATTTTTTTGATATATTACGATCTCAGACAAGGCAAAGGCCATTTTGGCCAGCCTTCCATTGTTTACTAATTCTGGTATTGAATACATTTTGAAGCGCTGGCATGACTTAAATAGCTATAAAGATTGTTATTTAATTTATAATATTTTCGGTACAGATTTAACTTTTTTGTGCTTACTATACATTTTTGTACGGCAATTTATGGTTACAATTTTTTTGGTAGTCATTATATGGCTTCCCCTTAAATTTTGTCCTAATTAGTACTTACATACTAATAGTATAAATACGAAAGTACTTCTGTCTGTCTGCATGTGACGTTATCACTATCAAACCGCTGGATCGATTGTGATGAAATTTCATATAGCGACACTTTAAAGTCTTGAGGTAAACATAGTTATTTTATCCATGCTTCCAAACTATAATATTATTAAGGTGAAATCTCTCTGTCCGATACTCTTTCACGGCTAAACTTCTGAGTGCTAAGTGTGAGTTTTTCTTTTCGCAGTCGATCGTGAGCGCGTTTGGAGTTTACTAGGAATTTGTATGTGATTTGTACAGCGCCACCTAGTGGTAAACGTGAGAAACCAGTTTACCACTAGGTGACGCTGTACAAATCACATACAAATTCCTAGTAAACTCGAAACGCGCTCACGATCGAATGCGAAAAGAAAAACTCACACTTAGCACTCTGAGCTCATTTGGATAAAACTTAGTACGGAAATAATTCAAGATCGAGGATCACATATATGCTAACTTTTTTAAAAAAAATCTACTTCTAAGCGGCTGAAAGTTTGTATGAAAACTATATCATCGCCATGTTTTTCATTGTTTTGACAACTACGCAATCGACGGGGCTCGGGTTCGATTCCCGACGGGGATTTTTGTGATACGCATAAATGTTTGTATTTCCGGGTTTGGGTGTTTATTATGTATGTAAAAGTATTTATATATGTATTTCTATGTATTATTATCGTTGACTAACACCCATGACACAAGCAAATAATTTGCTTACTTTGGGGTTAGATCAATAAGTGTAATTTGTCCTGTGAATATTTATTTATTATTATATTGTTTACAAACAGTGATTTGCCAAACACTTGACTAGAGAGAATTAAGAGAGAGATTCATGGCCAGTTGCACCAACATTGCCTTAGCTTAAGAAAATCCTAAGTAGGATGCTGTCACTTTTTGTCTTAAAAGAAAAGAGTGTGACAGCATGTCAATAAAGCCTTACCTATTCCTGCCCCAATAGCGTCAATGTTTGTCGCAGTCGTGTTCCGAATTGGAGGGTAAGGTAGCCGGTAAACTTATGCATGTGACGTTAGACCTCGCCACAAGATAGCAACGCACCATTAACATCTTTGGTGTTTATAGGCGATGGTTGACTCTTTCCATCAGGAAACCCATCTGCTTGTTTGCTAACTTATGATATAAAAAAAAAGACTGTACTAGCTTAGGACAATTTTGGTGCAATTAGCCATAAAATTTGCGTCGTTAGAGAATTTCGTTAAAGTTAACTTGGGGGTAAGCAGATGGGTCTCCTGAGATGGAAAGAATTGGTCATCGCCTATAGACACCAAAAATATTAATGGTGCGTTGCTCTCCATGTAGCAAGATAAAAATGCCACAAAAATACCACATATATAAGTTTACCGGCTACCTTACCCTCCAAACCGGAACACGACCGTGACAAGCATTAATGCTATAGCGGCAGAAATAGGTAAGGCGGTGGTACCAGACCCGGACAAATCAATGCAGAACTCTACCACCTAGTAACCACGATGGTAGTGTCTCGTACAGAAAATTGGTCGCCTTTTACGACCTGCCTGGCAGAACAGCAGTTGGCCTATTGTTCAAAAGAGCCCGGGACCAACACGGAGAAAACAGTCTTTTACCAGACAAACAACTTCCCATTGCCTGTATATCCGACACACTGCATCAGACCTTCACCAATTATTAATATGGGACCACACTGGAAATATACCCTCCCATACAGAAATAAAATTTTCTTGCGGTTCATTAGTGACCAAGTTCTGAGTTAACAAACACTAAAAACGATTTGTTCCGTATTCGCCCTAACGTTTTGTCCCAGATTCCATAAATTTCCGTATTTGCCTCACATACGAAATATTTCCTGTTTCGCCCTACAACATATAAGGTCCAAAAAGTACCGTTTACAAATACACAAATTTTTCAAGAACGTCGTCACTTTTGAAACATAAGATTACCTTCGTGTATTAAAATTTTTTCCTTCGTGTAATAAAAATTGAATGGCAAATTTTGTAAAATGGTATTTTTTTTTGTAAACTGTAAAAATTTGGATTGAGCATAAGATGATATTTTTAAAATTGTAAAAATAACTTTTTGATGTGAAATAATTCTAGTAAATTGTAATACATGTAATTGTGATACATGAAATAGAAAAAAAAGAAGCCCGCTGAGTTTCTTCCGCCGGATCTTCTCAGTGTGTGGCCTCGTTCCGATCCGGTAGTAATTATAAAGAAATCGACTTAAATTAAAATGTTTGCACGCCATATTATAGTAGAATATGATGGTAATTTAATTCATTTTAATAACTTGTGACACCCATGCAGATGATAGCACTGGTGATGCTACATACTCTGGCCATAGCGGTATTTCTCGGGAACACGACGACGAGAGCCGAAAGAAGCTTGTGTCTGAAGTCGAGAATCGACTTACTGATGTCTCGGAATGGGGTCGTCAAAACTTAGTCACATTTAACCCCAAAAAGACACAGCTTTGCGCGTTCACCGCAAAAAGACACCCCTTGTCATATCACCTCGATTTGAGGATACTCTCCTGACAGCCTCAGCCAGTGTCGGAATCCTGGGAGTCGACATATCGAATACCGTTCAACTTCGCGGTCATCTGGAAGGCAAGGTGAAACTAGCCTCCAAAAAGCTCGGTGTGCTCAGCAGAGCGAAGCAGTATTTCTTGCCGGCCCATCATCTCCAACTTTATAAGGCGCAAATTAGGCCTCACATGGAGTACTGCTCTCATCTCTGGGCCGGAGCTCCCCAGTACCAGCTTCTTCCACTTGACCGCATTCAACGCAGAGCGGTTCGAATCGTTGACGATCAGGCTATTTCGAAACGGCTCGATTCTTTGGCATTACGCAAAGATGTAAGCTCACTCTGCGTCTTTTATCGTATCTATCATGGAGAGTGTTCCGACGAGTTGTTTGGATTAATTCCTGCTGCTAACTTCCATCATCGGACATCGCGTCAAAATTTGAAGTTCCACCCACACCATCTTGATGTCTTGAAATCTACAACCGTGCGGTTCTCCCGGCACTCTTTGCCTCGCACTACTCTTTTGTGGAATCAATTACCGGCAGGGGTTTTTCCGTACAAATACGACATGGGGACCTTCAAGAAAAGAGCATACTCATTTTTAAAAGGGCGGCAACGCAACTGCAAGGCCTCTGGTATTGCAGACGTCCATTGGCGGCGGTGACCACTCAACATCAGGTGCACCTCCTGCTAGTTTGCCCCCCTCTTCCATAAAATAAAAAAAAAACCATATTCTTGCAAATAAATATTTTTTCATTTTCATTTTCATTTTCAATAATCAAGTAGGTGCTGCATAACAGGAAAGCAGTTAACCTAGTCTTCAAAGGGAGTCCGGACATTAAGTAATATCACCACCACCGTCTCACCTATTCCTCTATTCCTGTCGCAATAGTATCGGTGCTTACCGATTCGTGTTTCAGTTTGATGATGAGGTAGCCAGCTAGACTTTCACATGAGGCTTAACATCCTGGCCTCCAGGACGGCAATGCATCTAGTATAACATCTGTGATGTCTATAAGCGACGGTATCTCTTACCATCAGGGGACCCTTCTGCTTCTTTGCCGCCCTTTGGTTACAAAAAATCAATATTAATGCAAAAGCGAATGTAAATTGGAATAGGTATAAACTTTAATCATTCACTAGTTAAAATAACAAAAACAAAATTTTAATTTTATTGAATAAATTATAACTTACCCATCTTACATTTCGTAATATAATCTCTAGTTCACCGTAGACCTTAAATGCTATTACAAGCAACATCCTCACAAGTACGTAGCAAAAGGATATCCAACAGAGTATTATAATTTATAATATTTGTTTTGCATTTCCTAACTGATAAAACTCAAATTCATGTCATTGGTCTATTGACCATTTGCAGTATCCTGCAACGACGTAACTGATTTAAAATGCAACTATTTAGTCTATAAACAAGGGATTACGGCCCGGCAACCCTTTGTTTCCAGTTTCGCATTATTTACCTGCTATAAACAATGACATTTTTGTTTCTGACCTTACTTAAAATTGTTAACAAAAATGAACGAGGCAAAACAGGCATAAAATCTGGGGCGAATCGGGACGAAATTATAATAATAAATAGAAAATCATTTTTTTTTTAGGACGAAACGGGAATAAAATGTAGGACATACACGGATTTGTGACGTGGGGCAAATATGTGTAGGTCAAATGTGGAACAAATCCTAAAAACACATACAGCCATATTGATAACCTCCTACTATTGGGAAGTTGGTTGAAAATATATTTTTTTTATATTTTCTCACTTTTTAAACCTTCCCTGGACTTCAACAATTAATTCAAAACCAAAATTAGCCAAATCGGTAGCCGTTCTCGAGTTTTAGTGAGACTTACGAACAGCAATTGATCTTTATATATATATATAGAACATGTATTACATACGATTTCATATTTTTCAGAGTTTCCAGACAATATTTCTTGTTATATCCCTACTGT
Organism: Apodemia mormo; assembly: GCA_036924255.1. Lineage (NCBI taxonomy): Eukaryota > Metazoa > Arthropoda > Insecta > Lepidoptera > Riodinidae > Apodemia > Apodemia mormo. The sequence goes on from JAUPFN010000029.1 coordinate 2,365,842, forward strand.
ATGATATCCTAGAATGGAGAAGAAAGCATAAGAATAAAACCTGTATAAAGATCCGTTACTGGAGGGATGTCTTCTATTGTGGCGTAGTTTTACCCGGCACAGTGGTGAGTTTTTTTTTTATGTCATAAGATAGCAAACAAGCAGATGGTTCTCCTGATGGAAAGAGCCAACCATCGCCTATAGACACCAAAGATGTTAATGGTGCGTTGCTATCTTGTGGCGAGGTCTAATGCCACATGCATAAGTTTACCGGCTACCTTACCCTCCAAACCGGAACACGACAGCGACAAGCACTGACGCTATTGCGGCAGGAATAGATAAGGCGGTGGTACCAGACCCGGGCGAGACAATGCAGAACTCTACCACCTAGTAGCCACGATGGTAGTGACTCGATAGCCAATCGGTCGCCTTTTACGACCTGCCTGGCAGAACGGCAGTTGGCCTATTCTACAAAGGAGGCCGGGACCAACACGGCGAAAATTATTTTTATAGTTTAGTTTTTAGTTTATTTACTAATAATATCGTGGTGAACTGGAAAATCTTTAAACAGATCATCTATAGATCTTCCAGTTCACAACGATTTACCGATTATTAGGTTGGGGAGAAGCGTGGTGATTCCCACATTTGAACGACTTGGCAGCAATTACAGCTTTTATTTATATAGGGGACATTTCGCGTCAAGCGAACAAGGAAAAAAAAGGGAGGTTATAAATTTTGTTTATATTCCAGTCAGTTACAATTCTTTAATATTTTTATAAAAAATACTTTATATTTTAAAAAACAAAACTCCAAACACTTTTAGTAGTAGTTCATCTTAAATTGTTATTAAAAATTTAAAGTGCTCATTTTTTAAATAATAAAATAATAATAATAATAATAATAATAATAATAAAGTTTATTCGGAACAAAAATCGTTACACATACAAACAGTTTTAGCGCTCTCAACTGCTAAAGTTAAAATCTGTAGCGTAGTGAGAGTGCCCCCTCTTTAAGTTAGGTAAAACAATGTTCCTTATAATTAAAAAATTTATAAGAAATTTATCCATACACAATTTATCATACACAAACAATATGTTCTTAATTAAAAGAAAAGTGTATGAACTTTTGAATTTAAGGTGCTGATTTTGATTGAAAATGTGCTTAAAATGCTTAAAAATAATATTTGTATTATATTTATAATTGTAGATTAAAATAAACACGAATATAAATCAAACATCGCTGTATATTAATCAGTTTTGACACAAACCGGCCGATTTCAAAAGCGATCATGTGACGCCTTGGTACTAAATTTAATGTTAGTTCTAAACTAATGGCGATCACGTTTTAATTAGTTATGCGAATGATTAATGAACTTGACGCTCTAATTTAAAATCAAAATATTTAAAAAAAAATATGCCGAACAGTCTCAAAACCTTATGTGAAAACCATAATTCCGGTTTTCTATACCAAAAACAAAAAAAGAAATTTTGACCAAAAATTTTAAATGACGTATTTTTGACTATATTTGAAGAAACTTCATTCATATTTTATTATAACTTCACTGGTTTTTACAACAACGTTAAAAATGTTTTCCTCAAAAATGTCCATTCTTTAGAAGACCATAACTAGACAATTAAGCCTCTAAAATGTGTATTGTATGTATATTATTCTATACAATCATATTTCTGATAGTCTTAAATCATTGCCTATGAATAAATTTCGCAAAAAGTTGTTTGATTTGCTGTTAGATAAAACTTATTATGATATTAAAGAATTTTTAGCAGATAAAATTAAATGTTAATGGATAGAAATATAAAATTGTTGAATTGTCTTTAAAAAAATTTCAATGTAGTAAAATCATTGACGTGTATAATATTACCACTGGACTTGCTGCTGTCAAAGAATTTTTGTGCCTATTTGAATATCGCCATTTTGGCGCTGTAGACCGCTGCGTGCGTCTATGGATTTAAAATTAGTGATTCCCACATGTCGACATCTTCGATAAGTTTATCGATCGTTTAATATTTACAGCTAGGTGGGCTATTGGTCATGAAAATCCAAGTCCAAATTATTCATTATATAAATATAAGACGAGTCCAAATTATTTGCCATGTTAAGAAATGCCGTATACTTTCACAAGTTACAGAAAGTGAAATTGTTTTTGTTACTGCGATAATTATTATATCTGTACGTTTTGTCATAATTTGGTTAATCAAAATATAGAAATGACTTTTAAAAGTTTCAATAATGATAGTTTCGATTGCAATATTTGATAAAACATTAACTATCTATTCTTTGGAATCCAACAAACAGCTTTCATTGTTGTAATCATACATTTTTTCCATTAAATCGACTGAAAATCGACTGAAAATCTGAAAATGTAATTAAAATCATAGTTCACTACATGAAAAAAACTTTTCCTATAAGTGAGGCATATTTAATTAAAATGCAAAAGAAATAAGACGACTATAAATTGACTTAAATATGCAACTATGAAAATGAAGACTGAGTTTGACTACTACTACTACTACTATTAGAATATCGATATTGAAATTATCGATATGACCTGTTGATATCACTAGTTAATTCTAAGCGAAACAAAATTAAATAAATATTATTAATTCTGCCGAAAATCAATATCTCTGTTATTAATATAATATTGTATTAAGAGTTTCTGGTAAAAATTAGATGTTTTAAAGACCATGTTACTCAATTTTTGATTAAAAACAGTGACTACATGCACGTACCTGTAAAATAAAGTTTTACACTCCTTTAGTTAGGAAAGTTTGCAACATACGCATTTTCTAATATCTCAAAACTAGTATACAGTAGAGTACACCAAATATAAACTTAGAAATTCACTAAAACATTAACAAATTAATTAAAATGCGTAACTGCCTCATAATATTTAGACCACCATGGCAACCATATACAGCATATGTCAAAATTAGTTCCCGAGATCCTCGTGTGCAGCGTTTCAAAATAACATATAAAATTTTACGCCGTGTTGGTCCCGGCCTCCTTTGAAGAATAGGCCAACTGCCGTTCTGCCAGGCAGGTCGTAAAAGCTGCCTGTTTGCTATCTTATAAAAAAAAAATCTCCCGTTAACACCCGTGGTTTGGTTTTAACTGAATGAATCAAGTCTATACACGCGTGAAACAATATATTGCTGGTAGCTGTGTCGTCAACGTATATGGCGTCTGTACGTTACCATTACTAAAAGTTTTGGAAAATATGTCTGATATTAGATCTGGCTATAACACCAATACAGCTCTTATAAAGATCATCAAAGACTGCAGAGAAGCAATGGATGAGTTACAAGTCACAGTATTAGTCTTAATAGATTTTCCAATGCTTTTAATTCTGTTGACCATGAGATTTGAAACATTTATATCATTCGTATCAATGTTAGTAGGGCCTTGATAATTCGAACTTGCGATAAGTCGAACGCTTCCGTAAACCGAATAACCTCCTCTTACAAACATAGTGAATGAATGCAAATAAAACGTAAAGATATAAAAAGAACAAATACAAAATAAGAATGGTGGCGAAAATTAAGAATTGTGGGAGGGATTTAAAGTAATTGCAAGGCTTCCACGTATTCGAGTTGTGTTTGTATTAAATTAATGCTTGGAACATCGACCACACAGCCCATAGACGCCTAATGTTCGATTTTCCGTATTGAACGCATTCTGGCAACTAGCTGAGCTGAGCTGCAACATCGTGATTGGCTTACTCAAGGCCACAGTGAAAGATAGTGATGTACAGAGAATCTGATTGGTCGACACTGATTGGGTATTGGTGCATGGACATTTACATCGGAACTATAAGTCAGATATGTTGACAGAAGCCATTCGCCTGTTATTAGGGGTCTATGGGTTGTGTAGTCGGTGGCTTGAAAAGACGCATCAAACAGTTCAATACTAATGCTTAAATTAAGGAAGAGAGCATTGCCTTAGTTCACAAATTGTACTTACTGCAAAATTTTCAATTTTCACCTTTTTAGTGACAAATACACTAAATGTTGTGCTCTTTCGTTTGCGTATATCGAAATATCGATAACAGTCTTGTGAATAGACGCATATTTTTTTTAATATTTTATTTTGTTTTCGTACTGATCACGTTTACTTAAAAAAACTTTAAAACGCTCTCCTCGTGATTACCAATTTTGTAGTTAGTGAAATTGTGAACTAAGACATCGATTTTTGTATGTTACCATTGTATGTTACCATTGCATTTACGGAAGGTCTAAGCTTATTTCTGAAATTAAATGTAAATTAAATGAAATGGTATTGCATCTGTTTAATGCTATATCATTAAACAGATGCAATACCATTTCATTTAATTTACATTTAATTTCAGAAATAAGCTTAGACTTAATGCTATATCATTAAACTGATGCAATACCATTTCATTTAATTTACATTTAATTTCAGAAATAAGCTTAGACTTAATGCTATATCATTAAACTGATGCAATACCATTTCATTTAATTTACATTTAATTTCAGAAATAAGCTTAGACCTTCCGAAAATGCAATGGTAACATACAAAACTTATGTACATACATATTTCTTTCTTTCCATCTTTTTTCAGTTTGTAACTTCCATGTTTTGGGTGCTATACGCCATCGACCGTGAGCTGGTCTTCCGTAAAGTTTTAGATACTGTGATACCCTGGTGGATGAATCAATGCGTACACACCAATGTCTTCGTGTTAATAATCTTAGAGATGATTGTGCAACCAAGACGAAAGCCTACGAATTTCATGCTAGAGAACATTTTATACTGGGTCATGGCGATTGGATATGGTGTTGTGTAAGTATTAGATTATTATACAGTGAGTCAGATCTCAAAGACTTCTATGTAATAGCGTACCAGAAAAAGCATACGCCATGCCACTCGCGAGCCAGTAAAGTGGAGTCCATGGACTGCACCGACTTCACTCCGTTACAGGCCGCGATGAGACGCGTCACGCGTTGCGTGTTCCAAAGATTCAAAACTTTAAAAAAGAAACTTGAATTGGTTTATAGAGTGCTAAGTGTGAGTTTTTCTTTTCGCAGGTCGTAAAAGGCGACCTTTTCGCATTCGATCGTGAGCGCGTTTCGAGTTTACTAGGAATTTGTATGTGATTTGTACAGCGCCACTTAGTGGTAAACTGGTTTCTCACGTTTACCACTAGGTGGCGCTGTACAAATCACATACAAATTCCTAGTAAACTCCAAACGCGCTCACGATCAAATGCAAAAAGAAAAACTCACACTTAGCACTCAGTATAGTTTTATATTTACAACTAAACTTTTTATTAATATATTACAAATTTAGACCACCAAATTGGTTTACATTGTTAACGAAATGAAACACGACGCGTCTATTAAAACTAGGAAAAAGCAGAAATTTGTGAGGGCTTACGAAGTTTTTCTACAATAATTTTAAGGCAGTTTTTTTCAAAGAACAATATATTTTATTTATTTCAACCGAATACAATTATTATAAATATATATTATAATTATAATATTCTATTATAAATCTTTTATAATTATAATCTATATAAATATATAATAATAATAATTAAATATTATAAATGTGAAAGTTTGAATGTTTGACTATGTATGGATGTTTGGATGGATGTTTGTTACCCAATCACGCAAAAACTACTGAACGGGTTTGAATGAAACCTTACAGTAATGTAGATTATACATCAGAATAACACATAGGCTACAATTTATAAAGATTTTGTGTAATTTGGCGGTAATGTAACGATAAGTATCAAGTAAGTCGAAAAAATTCCTGCCTTCAGGGTGCTAAGTGTGAGTTTTTCTTTTCGCATTCGATCGTGAGCGCGTTTGGAGTTTACTAGGAATTTGTATGTGATTTGTACAGCGCCACCTAGTGGTAAACGTGAGAAATCAGTTTACCACTAGGTGGCGCTGTACAAATCACATACAAATTTCTAGTAAACTCGAAACGCGCTCACGATCGAATGCGAAAAGAAAAACTCACACTTAGCACTCTGAGAGCTATCTTGGCGTGCGCTGAGAAAACCGCTGAAGTTACACCAAGATAATGTATAGTAGGATTGCTTGTATATTATAAATGCTAAAGTTTGGATGTTTGAATGGATGGATGTTTGTTACTCAATCACGCAAAAACTACGACACGGATTTTTATGAAATTTGGCACACAGGTAACTGTTGACCTGGAAAAGCACACAGGCTACTTTTTATCTCGGAAAAATTAGATGATCCCGCGGGATTAACCAAAAACTTTTATAATGCAGCGGACTGTATGCAATGTTACGTTAACTTTTTAATTTTAAACTTTAATTGTTAGTTTTCTAACAGATGGCGTTACTAGTTTCACCAAAACTTTTATAATGTCGCGGACTGTACTACAATGTTATGTTAACTCTTTAGTTTTAAACTTTAATTGTTAGTTTTCTAACAGACGGCGGTACTAGTTTCACCAAAAACTTTTATAATGCAGCGGGCTGTACTGCAATGTTACGTTAACTCTTTAATTTTAAACTTTAATTGTTAGTTTTCTAACAGATGGCGTAACTAGTTTCACCAAAACTTTTATAATGCAGCGGGCTGTACTGCAATGTCATAGAATAATAACGCATAGAAACCTAGTCGACCCGCGCTATATTAAGCCATTTCAAAGAAGCCTGAAAAGGCCTCTTACGCTCGCCGGCCGCTCAGACATGCGACACGTGCCACACAGAGTACAGCTCTCGCAATTTCAAAAAATGTGAGTTACTGTGTGGTGAAAGTATGTCACCGTGCTTCACAATAGCGTATTTAAGGCTTGAAGATCACATTTCACACATAAAAACTACTTGGCATCGGATATTTTTGTATAAATTCCAAACAAATAAATCGTAAATATCTAAGTTGAACGATATTCAAAATGTTGCCAGCCAAAGAGGAAAATATTCTACCACGTATTTGTTTTTACCTATTTTCATTATAATTAATAACGTGTGTATTACTATTTTATGTGCGATATTACATAGCTTGGACTTCGCTTTTGCATAAAAAATATTTTTTAAGTGTTGGGACTTACCATTATACTGGCACAAATATTACAAAACCGTTTGTCAAACCAATATTACAAAGCTTATATTCGTGTATAATGAGGACTTTTAGAAGGCAAAAAAAATGTTCCAACTAGCATTCTAGATGCCACAGTGATACCAGAAAAATACTGTTACTGCTAAAAAGACATTTTTTTTAATTTTTCTTATGAAATAATATGCCATGGTACAGCATTATTTCATGTTTTCCTAAGTGTCAAGTAGTTTTATTGGCGATATTTTCGAGTTTTATCGACGAAATAATGTAGAATAACGTGCCCTAAAATCGGTCTGCGCCAAATGTTGGCCTCCTAATATGTTTATGCTGATAATTAAGTTTTAATTCTACATAGCTTGAAATTTATATTGTGAATGACGATATTGCTCATACACGACTTAATTAATTTGTGCCGTATACTCCAATGCATATAGTATAGCACGTAGAAGCCAAAGAGTCGCCATAAAGAGCTGCATTGTTTCCGATTCAGCTAAAAACGTTAGAGGAGATTACGCACAGGGATTACGTTTTTCTATATTCTAAGATCTGAATCAAAACAGTTGCGCACGATAGGTGGTGCTCAAGTAGTGCACAGAGCCAATAGTAGCTTGACTCAATATAGTAGTCAGAAATATTATGTTTAGCTTAAAACATTTTAACTTTTTAAACTGATTTAAATAAATAATTTGATTAATAAGCATACCTATGCTATTACTTTTTACCTCAAAGTGCTTGTAAATATTGTTCCGCTTGCCCACCCATCTGCTGACGTTCAAGCTAGTTTAGCTTTCATTAAATATATACATACACACACATACACGCACACAGACGTACACATAAAGACACACAAGCATTCGCCAAGCAATGTACAAATTTGTAATAACATTTGACCGCCCCGTTGGTCGAGTGCTTAGCGGCCCTGACTACGCAATCGACGGGGCTCGGGTTCGATCCTCGACGGGGACAAGCATTTGCGTGATGAGCATAAATGTTTGTATTTCCGGGTTTGGGTGTTTAATAAATATATTCCAGTATTTATATATGTATTTCTATGTATTAGTATCGTTGACTAACACCCATTACACAAGCAAATAATTTGCTTACTTTGGAGTTTGATCAGTAAGTGTAATTTGTCCCGTGAATATTATATTATTATTATTGTACAATTATATTTTAGAAGATATATTTCAATAATTTTTTTAAAATTTTTTTTCAAAGAATTACTTCAATAAATGTTTTTATAAGTTCAATAATGTAAACTTGTATTGGCCATATTTTTATTTACGGTTGGTGCTGGTTGGTTACCGCTGTTTGATTACTGATATATACAAAAAAAATATCTTGACTCTTTAACATTTCCCTGTAATTCTACTCATTTTACCTCACCGGGATAAAAAATGTAAGTTTTAAGTTTTTTATATGTCTAATAATACTATTGGAAAGAAAGACAATCTTTATTTTAATGAAGTGCTAATATTTTAAATTACAAATGAAAGCACAAAAACTAAAAAAAAATATAAGGTTAAATAGCTTTGGAATATCATCTTGAGAACATCTAGAATATTTCTTGACATTTAAAATATTATACGTAACCGAATAAAAGTATAAGTTTCAAGTTTATACTAAATGACTATTAATGTTATAATATGAAAGACTATTTGTAAGGTAGACCTAATTTAAATACCGTTTTGGGAAAATATTTATTTGCTTGCAACATTATTCACGCAATAATGTGTCTTTGTGTGCGTGTCAACGCAAGTAATTACACTAAGGGTGACGAAGGTTATGCACACATCGATACGGTTTTGGCTTAAAATATGAACGAAACGTTGAATGCAATTATCGCTCTAAGCGTTATTACTCTATGTGCAATGTTATGTTAACTCTTTAGTTTCAAACTTTACTTGTTAGTTTTCTAACAGATGGCGTTAGTAGTTTCACCAAAAACTTTTATAATGCAGCGGGCTGTACTGCAATGTTATGTTAACTCTTTAGTTTTAAGCTTTAATTGTTAGTTTTCTAACAGATGGCGTTAGTAGTTTCACCAAAACTTTTAAAATGCAGCGGGCTGTACTGCAATGTTATGTTAACTCTTTAGTTTTAAGCTTAAATTGTTAGTTTTCTAACAGATGGCGTTACTAGTTTCACCAAAACTTTTATAATGCAGCGGGCTGTACTGCAATGTTATGTTAACGCTTTAGTTTTAAACTTTAATTGTTAGTTTTCTAACAGATGGCGTTAGTAGTTTCACCAAAAACTTTTATAATGCAGCGGTCTGTACTGCAATGTTATGTTAACTCTTTAGTTTTAAGCTTTAATTGTTAGTTTTCTAACAGATGGCGTTAGTAGTTTCACCAAAACTTTTAAAATGCAGCGGGCTGTACTGCAATGTTATGTTAACTCTTTAGTTTTAAGCTTTAATTGTTAGTTTTCTAACAGATGGCGTTACTAGTTTCACCAAAACTTTTATAATGCAGCGGGCTGTACTGCAATGTTATGTTAACGCTTTAGTTTTAAACTTTAATTGTTAGTTTTCTAACAGATGGCGTTAGTAGTTTCACCAAAAACTTTAATAATGCAGCGGTCTGTACTGAAATGTTATGTTAACTCTTTAGTTTTAAATTTTAATTGTTAGTTTTCTAACAGATGGCGATAGTAATAACATTCTAATTAATAAAGTTCACTCGTTGCGACAGATAACGATAGTAATTCATTAAAATTCTTATTAATAAAAATTATTGTATCTTGACCGCCCCGTTGGTCGAATGACGCGAACTAAACTATGAATCGATGGAACTCGGGTTCAGTTCCCGACAGGAACAAGCACTTGTGTGATAAGCATAGATGTTTGTATTTCTGGTTCTGGGTGTGTATAATGTTTGTAACAGTATTTATATATGAATTTCTATGTAATAGTATCGTTTACTGATACCTATAACACAAGCAAATAATTTGCTTACTTTGCAGTTAGATCGATTTGTGTATTTTTTTTTTATTTCATAAGATAGCAAACAAGCAGATGGGTCTCCTGATGGAAAGAGTCACCCATCGGCTATGGACATCAAAGGTGTTAATGGTGCGATGCTATCTTAAGGCGAGGTCTAATGCCACTTGCACAAGTTTGCCGGCTACCTTACCCTCCAAACCGGAATACGACAGTGACAAGCACTGACGCTATTGCGGCAGGAATAGGTAAGGCGGTGGTACCAGACCCGGGCGGAATAATGCTCTACCTAGTAGCCACGATGTTAATGACTCGTATAGCCAATCGGTCGCCTTTTACGACCTACCTGGCAGAACGGCAGTTGGCCTATTGGACCAACACGGGGGAAAATTTGACCAGCGATATAATTGTGTAATTTGGCCAGCGATATAAATTTTTTTTATATTTTTAAAACTGTAGTTTTATAATAGATGATAACACATCTAGGCATGAATGTAAATTACTATGTTTAAGATCAAATCCAAAGTTGAAAAACTTTAAAAACAACAAAGAAAAATATCGACACGTGAGACTCGAACCTGCGACCATCTCCCTCAAGCCAGGATGCTCTGCGACTGAGCTAGTGTTGACGGGCTCTACGTGGCAAAATTCTTCTTTGTTATATGATCGATTACGTCGATTGTACTGATCGCTAGATATACATACGTATATCTAGCGATCAGTAAAATCTAGTTAAATGAGTTCATCGTTACAAATGAAATTCTTATTTACAATTTTGTTTGGGTTCGAGTCTCGCGTGTCGACATATTTTTTGTTCTTAAAGTTTTTTAAGTTTCCCAAGCGCGGGGTGTGTGCTATAAAAACAAAAATAATTAGAAATCCAAAGTTGTAGTGATTTTTCAATAAAATGTAAGGCAAAAGTGCATAATTTGTGGTAATAGTGTTAGGGCTCGCTTCACTCGCTCTTGTAGTCATTAAAACAGTTTTAAAGACCAATCAGAGGGCCTACCATGAACTCTTATAATACTTGTCAAGTTCCAGGCAGTTCAACTATGAGTGTTAACCTGTCAGGTTTTGCTATCGTACCATGAACTAATTTTTGTTGAACTGCAATGCGTCGTTTTCTGCCCGGTTACATTATCTCTGGCAGAACATATCAAATTAACGTTGAGAAACACATAACTTGCCGATTTTTAAATTTTAGTATAAAGTTATTATTATTAATGAATTTTAATTAGAAATCTTGAATTTAAGAATACAAATTGGCAAAAGAGATCAAGTTTTAAGTTATTTAAAGTCTTCGCAAAATATATGGAACATAAAGTAAACCACGTAATATTTGTTAAGCAGCATTCATTAAAGAACGCATCTCTGAGAATATTACACATGACCTTGAACTGTTTAATAAAGACATATCTATGTTATGGGCGCGGTTTTTAAATTTCTTGAGTACGTCTTGATTTTTTGAGATTAGAGTTTTGGAATAGTTTGTGACTATTTTAAAGCTTAAAATTACACATTGATTTCATGAATGTGATTGATGTCGGAAGCAAAACGATCGTATGATATCAAAAATGATGTGGTGTCGCGGGACACCAGGTAGGAAGGAACTTCCTTCGACTAAACGGCACTACTAGCTTGTGTACGCGACTGTCGCGCATGCGCACGTCTCATTTAACGCTTTTATTCCACGCATTTTTCTTACGGTTTTACTATCACATTTTTTCAGTTCGGTCGCGCAGCAAAATCCCTATCCCCTCCAAGCCTGCCGTAAGGAACTTCGTTCCAATATATTCATTGAACAATTGGAAGTTTTATGAGATATTTTAATACTCATAAAGATATTGCAACGGGATTCAATAAAAGTGCACACTCAAAACGTTAATTTTCATCACATATCTAAATTTATGTGTATCTGTGGTCTAGTGGTCCGGTGTCGGAGTTGATCACATGAGGTCCCGGGTCGGACAATTCAACAAAATGTGTTTTTCAGTTTTCTGACAAAAGCAATGTTGCCCGGGATTGGAAAAAGTGAACGGGTGGTGATAGGCTTTGGCTAATCGTGGGTACACTTGTTGTACCTCTGCCTACCTCTTTGGGGATAGGGGCGTGAAGATACTTTTTTTTATCTAAAATTAAAAATAAATAAAAAATGCTTTAAAAGTAAGTAAATAATAAATAAATAACTTTATTTAGAAATAATGAATTAGATACTATATTTTATACCAATATCAATATTTTTCTAAAACACAGTTAATGTCAAAAAATATACAGTATAAATTCCTAATAGGACTAGGGCTAGGAATAGCAGTAATAATAAAAAATACCTACGTTTACAGTACATTTAAGACAAAGCAATCCAATAAAAGTTACTTTTTTCCACCTGCAAGTGACCGGCAATATTATGACACTTTAGCAGTTCAAATATCGATTTCGGTGTGATAAAAACACTTCATGGTACGCTAACGCAGGGCAGAAGTTGGTTTGAATAGTAAAACGATCGCTCGCCGGCATAGGTCACGTGGTCGCTGACTGGCCTGTTAGATAACGCTTTCATGGTACGAAATAGCAGGACAGTTTAATTATCGGCTAAAATTGACCTGCTATAAGAGTTCATGGTAGGGCCGCAGAACTAGGGAAACGTTAGATGTGTCTTTAAAACTGAACACCTTCATACATTATGCAGTATTGTCGATCCACCATGGCGCCCATATTATATAATTTTTTCTTATTCGTATTGTTTTCCGATAAAAACAACCTTCTCTTACATTGATCTAGATCATTCAGCAACAATATTTACCAGTTGACAGATGAAAGATTGACAGGTATAACAAAAAATTGCAAGTTCGGAAAATAACTGTTTCAAACATTTTTATTGAAAAATTAGGACAACATTTAACAGGTTTTTTGCATATACAATATCAACGAGTACTGAACACCTTTATGTACGTTAAAACGAATCTTTAAAGGGGACCTATTTTCATATGGGTTTTTGAACCTAGGTCTAAACATAATGACCAAGTTGGCTTAATAATTACAATTTATTTTTAGTACCTATCAAAATAACTTATTGTTATCCTTTCCAGCTACTACACTATCTACTTTGTCAATCATCATTTTATTTATCCTGTTTTTGACATGTTAAATTGGTGGCAAATATGTTTATTACAACTTATTTCATGGTTAGTACCCTATGCAGCGTATTTATTACAATTTCCAGTAAATAGACTAATTCACGGTTCTCAAGCGGAAATTGAAATTAACATTGCATTAAGAAGTTCAGATGAAGAAATAAACAATGTAAATACAGACAATGGGATGAAGGAAATTAAAGTCGTTAAAGATATATAAGAAAAATTTGATATAAAAAATAATGCAAAAGATAATGTGGATATGTCAATACATCTAACTAAAATCAATGGAAATAAATTGAAGTAAAGAAAGAGTATGGAAAAAGAGTTACAATATGTAAAATAAGACAGTGTACCTATGTGATATGACAAAAAACTTCAAATAGTCACCTGCAATCAGTTAAATAAACCTAAGTTAATATTAAAAAGGGTTAATTAAATAAACGACAATGTAATATAACTTTTCAAACTGAACAAAGAAAAATTTACACATAACTGTGTTTCTATCAGCATACTAGCCCCAAAGTAGATACAGTTGCCATTAATCAGACTAATTCACGATTATAAAATGGAAATTGAAATTAGCAATGAATTACGAAGTACAGCCGAAGAAATAAACAATAAAATTAAGACAAAAATGAAAATAATAATTGATTTGAAAATGTTCAAATCATTAAACATGTATTTAACAACTTTAACGAAAGTTGTATTAATATTATAAATATCAAAGTTTGGATGTATGGATGTTTATTAGTCAGTCACTCAAAAACGACTGAACTAATATGGATGAAATTTAGTGCAAATGGATATATATAAATGAACAACCTGGAGTAGCATATAAGCTACTTTTTATCCGGAAAAGTGAGTTATTTAATAAAAACTTTTATAATGTAGCGGAATCCTCGGTGCACAGAGTTTAGTATAAAACCAGTGTTAAAGAATATAAATGTCATGTAAATACACCAAATTAAATACAAGGGAAATCAATTGAAAAAATTGAATTAGTTTTGTAAGAAGTTAATTAACAGTATAAGAAGATAAAATAGAGTAGTAATAAATAATGGGAATAGTAATTGTAAATAGTTAGATAGAACTTAGTTAAAATTAAGAGCATTTAATAAAATAAACGAAAATTTATCCAACCTAACATTTTTTCTTTAAAACCTAAAAAAAATAAAACTTAGACATCTTACCCTAAAGTCAAGCTTGCTAGTTGGTGAATTAATATTATTAGAGTATTCTTTTAGAAAAATATTCAATGTACAGTTTTGACTTACCTACGATTTTATTATATGTATATAGATTAGGTACTTATTTATTTTTATAGTTAATATATTTCCTAATACTTACTTCTAGACACTTGAACTGTTTATTAAGATCGAGTGAAATTTGCTTAAAATTATGTTTGTTGTATGGGAGCCCTCCTTTGATATTTACTTCATTTTTATTTAATTATTTATTTTGAAAGGTAATATACAACTAATTATTCTGTGAAAACTTTAAGCGTCTACCTATCACCGTTATTATTATTGAGCAAAAAGTACGAAAAAAACACGTTTATTGTATGGGGACCTCTACTTAATATTTTCGTGTTTTTTATTTTTATATATGTTGTTATAGCAGCAATGGAAATACATAATTTATGAAAATATCAGCTATCTAGCTATCAAGGTTTATGAGATACAGCCTGGTCAGAGACAGAGAGCGGAGGCTTAGTAATCGGGTCCCGATTTACTTTATAGGTACGGAACCCAAAAAAGGGATTTTGATGTGTTTGTCAGCGCTTTATTTTAGATAGACCGTTGAATTTTTATATTCCGACTCGCATTTAACCGGTTTTTAACAAAACTTTTACGAGTATTTACTTAACTCTCACATCCTAATTACCGAGGTCACGCATAAATGCGTATAAACAATTTTTAACCAATTATTGCTACATGGCAATTACTTTTATCGTAACCGGTTTTAATGATGATTAAATTTCCCCGTGTAAACCCGGGCTCCTTTAAAGAATATGTGACATTCTGCCGGGCAGTTCGTAAGTGGCGAAAAATTGGCCAACCATTTACTTTTACATGGTATAATATAAAGTCGCTTCCATTGCATCTTTGCTTGTCATTTTAATTACGCAAAGAGTTTTGTAATGTCTGTGTACAGTCTAAGATGAGTGCAGAAGTTATGTGTGGGAGAGTTAGTGTACGAAACAAACTAAATGAAATTATTTCTAACACCGATTAATTATTTTTTTTTTTATAGAAGAGGGGGCAAACGGACAGGAGGCTCACCTGATAGTAAGTGATTACCGCCGCCCACAGACAACTACACTACCAGAGATCTTGTAATTGCATTGCCGGCCTTTTAAGAATGAGTAAGCTCTTTTTTTGAAGGTCCCTAAGTCGTATCCAATTGGAAAAATTTCTGCCGATAGCTGGTTCCACAAGGGAGTGGTGCGGGGCAAAAAATGCCTCGAGAATCGAGACTCGAGATTCCAGACATCGAGATAGTAAGGATGGGACTTCGAATTTTGTCGCGATGTCCGATGGTGAAATTCGGCAACAGGAATTAATCCAAACAGTTCCTCGGAACATTCCCCATGGTAGAGCCGATAAAAGATGCAGAGTGATGCCACATCTCTACGTAACCCCAAAGAATCAAGCCGATTTGAAAAAGTCTCGTCCTCGACAATTCGAGCCGCCCTACGTTGAATTCGATCAAAAGGAAGGAGCTGGTACTAAAGAGCTCCCGCCCATAAATGAGAACAGTACTCCATATGAGGCCGGATTTGCGCCTTATAAATTAATAAGCGATGGGCCGATGTGAAGTACTGCCTGGCCCTACTGAGAACTCCCAGCTTTTTAAAGGCTAATTTAGCCTTTAAAAAGGCTCGTGACCGCGGAACTGAACGTCGCTCGATATGTCGACTCCAAGTATTCCAATAATGGCTGTGGCTTTCAGGGAAGTATTTTCAAAACGAGGTGATACGACAAAAGGTGATTTTTTTAGCGGTAAACGCGCAAACTTGTGTCTTAATGGGGTTGAAGAGGACCGAATTTCGACTCCACTCCGAAGCAACAGAAAGTTGTGCTTCAATTTCTGACACTAGTTTGTTCCGGCACTCGTTGACGTGTTCCCGAGAAATTCCGCTGCGGCTAGAGTATAAAGCATCGCCTGTACTGTCATCCGCATAACAATGAATGCTGCTCAATCGCAACATGTCATTAATGTGTAGAAGAAACAGCGTAGGTGATAGCACACAACCTTGTGGAACACCAGCATTGACAAGTTTATGGTCAGAGCATGCGCCATCAACAACGACCCTTATACTCCGATCCGTCAGAAAACTGATGATCCATTTGCACAATTTCTCAGGAAGCCTATAGGATGGAAGCTTGGAAAGAAGTGCCTTGTGCCATACCCGATCAAAGGTCTTCGCTATGTCCAAACTAACTGTCAACGCCTCTCCCTTATTCTCGATTGCCTCTGCCCATCGATGTGTTAAGTAAACCAGAAGATCACCA
Source organism: Apodemia mormo (assembly GCA_036924255.1). Taxonomy (NCBI): domain Eukaryota; kingdom Metazoa; phylum Arthropoda; class Insecta; order Lepidoptera; family Riodinidae; genus Apodemia; species Apodemia mormo. Next base: position 2,382,489 of record JAUPFN010000029.1, read on the forward strand.
GCTGAGCGTCCGCGACGGAGACCGTACTGGCGGTCACTAATCAGCTGATGCTCCTCAAGATACTTCAGAAGCTGGCAATTAATAATGGACTCCATTATTTTGGAGAATAAGGAGGTTATCGCTATAGGCCGATAGTTAGACGAGACCGATTGATTGCCTTTTTTAGGGATTGAGTGCACTAAAGCGGTCTTCCAAGTTATGGGCACGACGCCTTTTGAGTAGGAGAGCCGGAATAAACGCGTTATAACCGGTGCCAACTCTGGAGCACTCATCTTGAGCACGATAGGAGAGATGCCATCAGGCCCACTCGACTTATGGGCGTCCAAGGAAATGAGTGCCTTACTTTACTTCCGGCATGGAAGTATCACACCGCGGGATGGTAGGTGGTGTATTTCCTTGGTCGTCTATAGTCGAGTTGGCTGCAAAAAATGAGCCTAAGAGATCTCTTTTGCAGAATAGGCTAGAGAGCCATCATCTTTGTGCAAAGGTGGAAAAGAGGGCATACAGAAATTTCCTTGAACAGCTTTGGCTAGAGACCAGAACGCACGAGTTCCCGAAGGAAGGCGAACTAGCCTCCCGCCAATTCTACCAATATGCTCAGATTTTGCTTTAGTGATGGTTCTTTTAAAAGACCTAGACGCATAATTGTACTCCTTTCTAAGTGTGCTGGTATTTACATCCTGAGATGCCGATGCCGCGGCCCAGGCATGGTAGGATTCATGCTTTCGGCGTGAAGCCGTTTTGCATTGGTGACCAAACCATGGCTTAGACTTGCCACCAACGGGTACAGCAGAAAACGGAATGTAAAGTTCCATTCCCTGCAGCACCACATCAGCGACATATATAGTCAGTAACGACATCTGGATCTTCCAGCGAGAATCATCACACGCCTCCATGGGTAATATGCAAAAAAGGACCGCATCCCGTCCCAATCTGCTGACCTGTTGTGCCAAACGCGACGGCAGCCTGAAGAACGAGGCCGTGATAAGCGCGTAATCGGCACTTTGCTCCGTAATAGGCAGTGGTCCGATGAACTAAGCGGAGCGTCTACAGAAACCTGATAACTGTCTGGGTGTGAGGTCAGCAGAAGGTCTAAGAAGGAAGGAAGATGGTGGTCCACACCTGGAACACGCGTAGGCGAAGTAACCAGCTGTGTCATACCATACGCTAAAGCAAAATCGTGAACAGATCTCTCCGCATGATGGGTAGTACGTGAACCAAGACATTCGGCATAATGGGCGTTAAAATCACCGATGATCACGATCTCTGAGGACGGGATCTGCTGCAGCACGGAATCTGTTACAATTTGGATGACTGTGTTCTATGAGTCGGTCTGATTCGGCATTTCCGCTGTGAGATCTGTACAGGCACGCATATATGCGGGGATGGTCGTCGGAGTCTATACGTAGCCGGAGGATGGCCGTAGGTCCTTGCCTTCAAGGCTGCTGAGACGTCGAGACTAGATATCCTCTCTGACATAAGCACAAACTCCCGCCCGGGGTACAAATCAAATTTGTACCCCGGGTAGGAGAGATATGAAGTATCAGCCGGAGAAGATATCTGCGTCTCGGTTAAAAAGAACAAAGCCGGCTTGGCCGTCTCATGGATGTCCAGAGGGGGATTTCTCACCGCTAACGCTAGTGGTACCCCCCTGGGATAAAATACTACCTTTGAATTGCGCTTCCATAGTGTTAGGGGGAGGGGGGAAAAGGCCTCCTGGAACCTCACAGACCAAACAGAACGCAACAGCAAAGCTGTTACTTTACGTTGGTTTTAAGTGAGGTAGTGGTATTACCCCGGTCGTGCCGATCCATTCAGCTAAGCATAGCACTACCACTTTTTTTGACTGACTGCACCGGTAGAATAATTTCACAGAAGAAGATTATTCCGCCAGCGGGCGATGGAGTAACAATGTGTGCGTGTATAACTTATTACTATTCTATTGTTTCTGTGTGACCTAAATTAATTGTATGTCATTGTCTTGAAATATAGTGCGTTAACCCGTACAGGTTTTAATACAGTTTTCATTAGCAGACAAAAAAGTATCTTCACCCTCATATCCCCTAAGGGGTAGGCAGAGGTACAAAACCCACTCACCCATGCACCCACAATTAGCCGAAGATACTTAAATATGATAGGTTGCAAGCCTATCGCCAACCGAATACTTTTCAATCCCGGGCAACTTTGTGTTTCTCAGAAAACTGAAAAAATACTTTTTTTTAAGTGCTCGACCCGGGAATTGAATCCGGGACTTCATGTGGTCAACGCCAACGCTGGACCACTAGACCACAGAGGCGATTATTAATATTAGCAGACAAATTGTTTGTAAATTATGTATAATACATGCATATTAGTAGAGATAAAAATTGGTGAAGTGCGTGACGGGCCACGCGCAATATAGGGTTCCGAAGTAGCCATCACAGTAAGAAGAGGGCTTTTATAGTTTATACTAGCTGTTGCCTGCGACTTCGTCCGCGCGGACTTTGTTTACTCCGCACAGCTCCTTACCCGTAGGTGACAGCGTGATAATATGTAGCCTATATGTTGACCCGACCTGTTAGTAATATTCATGCAAAATTTGAAGTAAATCCATGCAGTACCTTTTGAGTTTATCCCGGATATACATTGACTTTCCTACGATTTTATTACATGTATATAGCTTAGGAACATTTAAGCTATTCAACGACAATGACTGAAAACATCTCTTAGTAAATTTAATAAGTTGGTCGACTATTCAAAAACTTGTAAATCATTTTAAGTTGGGATAGTTTTTTTTCAACTTCATTATATTTACTATTACCATGGATTTTCTCTCACCCCCAAAACCAACCGTTTAGCCTGCAGAGGGGGGGGGACACTTGACTCTAACAAAAATAGCTTAATATTTTTCAACTTTTTTTTTTTTTTACTTGTTACCACCTTGTTACCACAAACCTACAGTATTTTTTAAAAACTTATCTAACGATACCGGGTCTATATTTAGTAGCATAACAATTTTTGTACTATTTTAAGTAGGGATCACGTTTTTACAACTAATGATAATTTACCATAACAACTAAACGCAAAACTGTTTTCGCATCATTTTTACTAGCATAACCCTATGTGGCATAAAGATAACATAGCATAATGTTTAAAGGCACACATTGAGGAAAGCATAACAATACATAAACATAATCAACGGCATACACTTAAAAGTCCTAATTAAAATGCAAGAAATAGGTGGATAGCAGACTGTAGCAGCATTGCATAAATAGCAAGACCAAATAGCAGACTGTATTGTAGCAGCATACTATTCCCGTAACAAGTGGGGTTGGACCAAGTCGACTATTTCTGGGTGTGGGATCTAAAGAGAACCTAACTAACCTACTTCAACTGTAGCATTGGATAGCTTTGTTTCTTTGTGGCGGGGGGCTTATGCCATGTGTTTTATGGTAAGATAACATTAGGAAAAATAAAAAAATGTCTAAAGACTATTATGCGTATCATCAATAGTCGAATTAAATGTAGTACAATAGTTATGCTTAAAACACATTTCGCAAAAAAAAGATTATGCTTAAATTATATAATGACACTACATATTATGCTATATTCATTATGACAAAGTAAATTAGGAAAAAAATATAAATGTGGTGTCGCGGGACACCAGGTAGGAACGAACTTCCTTCGGCTAAACGGCACTACTCGCTTGTGTACGCGACTGTCGCGCCTGCGCACGTCTCATTTAACGCTTTTATTCCACGCATTTTTCTTACGGTTTTACTATCACATTTTTGGAACGAAGTTCCTTGCGGCAGGCTTGGAGGGGATAGGGATTTTGCTGCGCGACCGAACTGAAAAAAATGTGATAGTAAAACCGTAAGAAAAATGCGTGGAATAAAAGCGTTAAATGAGACGTGCGCAGGCGCGACAGTCGCGTACACAAGCGAGTAGTGCCGTTTAGCCGAAGGAAGTTCGTTCCTACCTGGTGTCCCGCGACACCACATCATTTTTTTTCAGTTCGGTCGCGCAGCAAAATCCCTATCCCCTCCAAGCCTGCCGCAAGGAACTTCGTTCCAAAAAATTATGCGTTTTAAACGTATCCCAACAATACCCCACACAATGGGGTACGTGAGAAAAAAATAACATCCCCATTTTACATGTAGTGAGGTTAACCTGAAAAAAAATTTTTAAAGATTTAATATTCCTACTTTGTTGATTTGACTGATATGTATATTCCTACCAAATTTCAGTTTTCTAGTACTAAGGATCTCTGAGCTATCGTGCGGACAGACGGACGGATGAACATAGCATAAGGAAACTATATGGGTTCCTAGTTTACTTCGGAACCCTAAAAAACCGATAATTTCAAAGATTTGTCATTTAAATATATTTTTGTGCGCTACATTGAACCCGTGTGAACCCAGGGTGGGACGCTAGTAATCTATACATATAATAAAATCATCATAAAGTCAAAACTGTACATTGAATATTTTTTAAAAAGAATACTTGGGGCGTGATTTAAAATCGATATCGAAGCCAAAAATACAGTTTTTAGAATTTTTATCTGTTTGTCTGTATGTATGTTCGGGGTAAACTCAAGAAGTACTGCATGGATTTGCTTCAAATTTCGCATGAATATTACTAATAGATCTGGTCAACAAATAGGCTATATATTATCACGCTATCACCTAAAGATCTAACGTGTTGAAAACCACCTTTCTTAAAGTCGGGTTAAAAGAAGGTGCTCCTTTCTGTAGCAATTTTTATGTTTGTTACCTCAAGGTTCAGTCGTTTAATTACCGATTTGGAAAATTCGTTTGTTTGTGATGGCATACTTTACATTTACATCGCTGGCTCAGTAGCCCGAAGTGGAGCTTGATCTCCGAAGTGAAAGTCTTCAATCTCTCTCCATCCTGCGCTATCAGTAAAGCCTGGGCGGGTCGCTAATGTAACTATACGCCACATACATTTGTAAATGTAAGAGACTGACTAAACTTTTATTTTATCCAACGATAGCAAAAAAGCTGATAGTTCTCCTGATAGAAAGTGATGATTATCGCCTATAGACTTTTTTTTGTATCATAAAATAGCAAACAAGCAGATGGGTCTCCTTATGGTAAGAGTCAACTATCACCAATAGACACCAAAGATGATAATGGTGCGTTGCTATCTTGTAGTGAGGTCTAATGCCACTTGCATAAGTTTTGGAGGCCATTGGAGGGCCGGTAGCCCTCCAAACCGGAACACGACAGTGACAAGCACTGACGCTATTGCGACAACAATAGATAAGGCGGTGGTACCAGTCCCGGGCGAGCAATTGCGGAACTACCACCTAGTGGTCCCGATGTCCCTAGTGTTGGTCCCGGCCTCCTTTGAAGAATAGGCCAACTACCGTTCTGCCAGGCAGGTCGTAAAAGGCGACCGATTGGCTATGCGTGTCACTACCATAGGGGCTACTAGGCGGTAGAATTCTGCATTATCTCGCCCGGGTCTGGTACCACCGCCTTACCTATTCCTGCCGCAATAGCGTCAGTGCTTGTCATTGTCGTGTTCCGGTTTGGAGGGTAAGGTAGCCGGTAGACTTTTGCATGTGGTATTAGATTTTACTACAAATCTTTGGTGTCTATAGGTGGTGGTTGACTCTTTCCATCAGGAGATCCATCCGCTTGTTTGCTATCTTATGATATTAAAAAACGAAGGTAGTGACACATATAGCCAATCAGTCACCTTTTACGACTTGGGGACTTGCCCGGCAGAACGGCAGTTGGTCTATTCTTCAAAGGAGACCGGACCAACACGGGGGACACCAAAACTGTTAATGAGACGTTACTGTACGTATTGCAGGGATATAATCCTAAATATCTAAGTTTACTAGCTGCCAAACCCTCTAAATTGAAACATGATAACGACATGCATTAGCGCTATTGCGGCAGAAATATATAAGCTGATGGTACCAAATACCCAAGCGATATGTCGTAAAACTCTACAATACAGTAAGATATCAAACAAGTCACAAATCTCTTAGTGGAAAGAGAAGGCATCGCCTATAGACACTAAAGATGTCAATAGTGCGTTGCTATCTTGTAGTGAGAGCTAATACCACATGCAAAAGTCTACCGGCTACCTTACGCTTCAAACTGGAACACGACAATGACAAGCATTGACGCTATTGCGGCAGGAATAGATAAAGCGGTGATACCATATTTTCGGGTGGGACGTTGCAAAACTCTACCACTTAGTGGTCACGACGTCAGTGACATTTATTAGCCTTTTCTCGTCTTTTACGATATAGCTAACAATCATCAGCCCATGGAATCTATTACTACATCGTGATTATTAGATGATAGAGTTCCACTACGTCTCGTTCGGGTTTGGTATCACGTTTTACCTATTTCTCCCTAATAGTGTCTATTCTCATCATTATCGTGTTCCAGTTTAGAGGTCAAGGTAGCCGGTAGATTTATGCATGTGGCACTACCATTCCGTCACACGAATTGCTACGTGCTATTAAAGTCTTTGGTGTCTATAGGTGATGGTTTCTTTTTGCATAAGGAGAGCCATCTAGGACAATTTTCAAGCCAATCAGATGCTTTTTATAGAAAAATCGAGCATATGGACAGGAAGCTCACCTGATGGTAAGTGATCACCGCCGCTCATGGCCAACTACACTATCAAAAGACTTGCAGTTGCGTTATCGGCCTTTTAAGAAAGAGTAGACTCTTATCTTGAGGATTCCTAAGTCATATCCGTTGAAAAAAACCCCTGCTGGTAATTGGTTCCACAGAGGAGTAGCGCAGCGAGAAAGGGCCTCGAGAAACACACAGTTGTGGATTTCTAGACATCGAGGTGGTGAGGATGAAATTTTGGATTTTGTCGCGATTTTCGTTGGTAAAATTCTGCGGCAGGAATTACTCTAAACAGTTCCTCGGAACACTACCCATGAAAGATCCGATAGAAGATGCAGAGCGAAACCACATCTCTAGTCACTACGTAATACCAAAGAGTCAAACCGATCAGAAATAGTCCTGTCGTCGACGATTCAAGCCGCTCTACGTTGTTTGATCTAGATATCAGACAAGCAGATGGCTCTCCTGCTGGAATAGATGGAATATAATGGTGTAAAAAATCACGTTGAATCAAAGAATGATTAAATTAATTGCCTGGACAATTTTAGAGATAACATTTTTCTTATATTATATCTTTCTCGACTTTAGCTGTCACCTTACCGTTTTGAGAAACGCCCTTGAGAAACAGTGTAAGTGCAATTAAATATAATAATTAATAATAATTAAACGTCATGTAGACTTTATTTCAAAAAACAGATCACTATGTACTTTACTAATAATATTACACTGTGACATCAATGTGTTATAAAACAATTCTTCTTTCAAAACTTTTCCAATTTCTTGATTTTATTTCAACTGCTTTCAATTTCATGTAATTAATCTCCTGGACAAAATTAAAGACGGTGTTTTCTATGTTTAGGTCCTTACTATTGTGTGAATCACTACTAGTGTATATTTACAAATATATTGATTTATTAAACATCATTAACGTTGAATTTATTTCAACTCATATATTACATACAGATCCATTCTTCTTTTACTTAAATATTATTACAATATTTCATCTAAATGTATTGTCAAATTAAGCTTTTTTAAATATTTCTAATTTCTTCAATTTATTTTAACTGCTTTCAATTTCAATTTCATTAATTTCCCGATTAAAAATAAAAACTAAATGTTTTATACATCTTTTTCGACTTAAGCTATCTTCTTACAATTATGTGAAATAGTATTTAAACATATTAATTAATTAAACATCATCAATGTTGAATTTATTTTAACGTATAACTATTACACGCCAGTTATTTAATCAATAATATGTATTACTTACACTAGATAAATTTTCATTAAATTTCTTAAGTCATTAATCTTGGATTGGTTTCTACTTACAGATTAATTATAGATTCTATTGCTGTTTTAGCTATGGGAATCGTAAAATAAAATTCTTTCAAAACGTTTTCAATTTCTTCAATTTATTTCAATTGTTTTCAATTTCATGTAATAATCTCTTAGATAAATTTTAGCTTAGATTTTTCTTATGTATCTTTTTCAGCTTTTGCTGTCTCATTCATTTGTTTATCTGTCTTTTCTTTATTTTTATTTTTATTGTTTTTCCCATCGGTTACACTTTTTAAATCATTGCTTATTTTAATTTCTCCTTTAGAACCGTGAATTAGTCTATTTACTGGAAACTGTATTAAATACACCGCATAAGGCCCTAACCATGTCAACACCTGATATAAGCAGATTTGCCACCAATTTAACAAATCAAAAATATGATAAATAAAGTGATTTGTTACAAAATAAACGGTGTAATATCTGAAAAATAGAAAAATTAAAAACTTTAAATTTAAACATAAGGCGCAAGTTGATAAATTTTTACTTTAAAAAAAAGCTGATGTACAAAATTAAAGCCCAGCAACGCATAAGACTTCTGATAGTTTAGTTGTTTTATTGATTCAGGCATTAATATGCAAAAATCCATAATTTAAAAGTGAAATTAATTAAATTTTCTGTTCTCTGTGAACTGTTTATGTGACCTCCATAAGGCTTCCGAAAATAAATACGGTAGAGTATTGCTTATACTTGTGTTGAGCGAGGTAGAGTTCGTTTATCCTAAAGATACTTCGGTTTCGAAGTGAAACGTGCGTTGAGTACGTAAATTGTGTCCTTTCGTGCTTGCTGCCTGACGTAGATGAAAGTCTGGTGTATGTGGGTGGATAATTGTACCGCTGGGCTATTCATTTTGAGCGTTGAGGGTGTGTTAATTCCATTTATTAAACCGGCGTCTTTACTTTCGGTGGCATCGCGGAGATCACATAAAATAGTTCGCGGGTAATAACAAATTTATTTAGTTTCAGATTTTAGTTTGATTGTCTATAGGCGGGGGTTCGTTCAATCATTTATCATCAGGTGAGCCTTCTGTTCCTTTGACCCCTCTTTCCATAAAAAAAAAACTAAAATAATTTCCCCAAATAAATCGAAAAATAGATCGACTACCTTAGTATTAGGCATCTAAAACAGGTGTAAAAGGTGAGAAAGAATAATTAAGTGCCACTAACATCGTGACTAAGAGTGGTAGAGTTCTGAAACGTCTCGCCACGAATTTGGTACCGCCGCCTTACATATTCCTGACGCGATAGCGTCGGCGCTATTCACTGATGTATTTCGGTTTGCAAAATGATACAGCCAGTAAACTTACGCATTCATCCCCGATACACAGATAGTAAGACAACATTAACATGTTTGGTGTTTATAAACAACAGTTATCTCTTTTCATTACGAGGGCCATCTGCTTGTTTCCTTTCCTAACAGACACAGCACACACGCTACTTTTAGTATCGGTGATCGGCGATTCTGCGACGCTGCATCGCGTTTTAGCGACTCTCTGCGTTCAAACACAGCAATCGCTAAAACGCGCGATTTGGAAGATGCGATTAGAGAAAGTGATTGGTGGCATGTCCAGTTTAGATTATCGGTAATGTTGTTATACAGAGTTTTTATTTAAAGTATTGAAGTGGAGGAATAACTTTGTACCCCTTTTTAAGACAATTACCCAAACGGTGAAGTTTGAAATTCGGCACACTTAAAGGTTACGTAACGAAGGACTGCAGAAATCTAATACTTTAAGCAACATGCAATAAATTAACATTAAATTTATAAAAATTAAAATTATGGCCTGCGCAGACGAGGGGATTTGTCCGCAGAAGAGAAAAAAATCTGAATCGTGAAGGTCCGCGAAGAAGAAGAAACGCACACGGTATGCGAACATTTGTTGTTCGTAAATTTAGTGAAACGCACGTTAAGGAGGCAAATATTCTGAGATTACGTTGTGTTGTAATTTACATCAAGTTTATTGGATCATTTCATTGGCCCAGAAGAAGGACTATAGTTATAGTACCTTTAAAGTAAATCCTTCTCGAGCGCTCAACGCACACTAAAGTTCGCTGTGTGCGTTGCCGCTTCTTGTTATGTTAGTTTTATTCTATCCTGGACTGCCTCGTACTTTTGTGCAGTTCGGTTTCTCGACGCCCTCGGTTATTCGGGGACATTTTGTACGGAGCACTTTTAGTCCTTTTTCTACGTTAACAGCTTATTAGGGAACTATATTTGGGGACAACAAAGTATCTAGTGGATAGTCCCTCATCTGCGTAGACCTTTATCCCACCAAATCCTGATCTAATACCAAAGTATGCTCATCACATCATTATATAAATGTTTATCCCTGTTAGTAATCAGCCCCGCGCCCCATCAATTCGTAGTCAGGTTAAACCATTCGACTATCAAGGCGGGTAGTATTTAATACTTACACAACGCTATATCCAATCGCCACGATCCAGAATAAAATGTTCTCTAACTTAAAATTCGTAGGCTGTCGTCTTGGCTGCACAATCATCTCCAAGATTATCAGCACGAATATATTAGTATGTACGCATTGATTGAACCACCAGGGTATCACATTATCTAACGCTTTAGGGAAGACCAGCTCACGATCGATGGCGTATAGCACCCAAAACATGGAAGATACGAACTGTAAAAAATAAGAAAAAACAAAAGCTATACAGCGATGAGCCATATATTCGCATATAACGTGTAAAATCAGATATCTAAGTTATTAAGTTGGTATAATGATGGCAAACTCTATCACCGCGGGCGCTCATAGGTTAACTAAATAACATGCGCCCGTTAGTCAATTTAAATACTACGCACTCATTGGTCTATTCAAATACCACGCTCTCATTTGTCAATTCAAAATAGTAGGGGAGCAAAAGATGCTAAATGGCTCGGAATGGCAAAATGCTAATGGAACTCGAGCGTCGTAGGTGTTGTCCGAAAGTGATGTCAAGAGTCTTCGTAAAAAGAGAGTAATGAATATGGAGAAAGCGAGACAAGCCTTCAAGGATCATGATATATGGCACTTGGTTCTCTCTGCCTACTCCCTAAGAGAGCTGGCGTAAAGATATGTATGTATATTTAATATTTGGTGTATGTACGCGATGAATTTAAGCTACTTAATTTGCAAATTTCAAAAGCAAATAATTCTTTATAGAGTGAAATGGTATTCGACTCTCCTGAAGATGCTTCGGTTAAGAAGAAAACGTGCGTTGAGTACATAATTTGTGGGTTACTGCTATTGCTACTGACATGGAAGATGTGGTGGACGTGGGTGGACTATTATGCCACTGGGGTCATCTTTATTTTTCAGACCTCGGATATGTTTGCTCCATTGTTTACACTACCTTTTCCTTCAATGGCACCACATTTTTTTACCTTTACTTTCAATGGCACTATATATAAGATTTCGCTGAAAACTTGCAAATTAAATATCTTAATTTTGTTCGAATCCATAACGGTTTTCGCAAAGTAATGCTTGGATCTTTAAAATATATATGGGTAGGTGGGGCGGTGGTCGTCCCTTTCCACAAAGAGAGCCGTTTGTTTGATTGTTATTTTATTAAACAAAAAAGAATTAAACGCCCTGTTTCGCAGTAGCGGTCATTTAAGGCGCGGAATGACTACAATTTAAAAACGTCGAATTCACTCACACAACGCACATTAGCGCGTAATCTAATTTGACATTTACAACACGTTGATATGGTTAAAAATAGCAAAGCAAAGCAAACAAGAATATTTTGTTAAACTGTAACTAGACTACAAATAAACGTTTAATTTGCAGGATTTCCTCAGGTAACTCAAAATATACGCATTAAATTCAATATTTGTCTGGTTAAAGTTTTAATAAAACTTTATTTCTATTATATTCTTTTAAAAAAACTTGTTGTTACCACTGAAAATACAGAGAATTTCGACGTCAAAGTTTTTTTTGTGAAGCAAATTAGGATTTTTATTGAAAGTATTAAACAAATATTTAATATTTTATTCGTTTCACATTTTTCTTTAGACCTTATTCTACACTCTACTATATTTTTTGCGTGGGATATTTTCCTTCGGTTTCCTTCTTCCTCTAGAGCGTCAAAGAAACCCAGTTTTGTGAATATTGAGCTAACACCGCGCCTTAAACCAACTGCTTAAGTTCGATTAAAAAAAAAGAGTTAAACTCACCACTGTAGCCGGCAACACTACTCCACAATAAATAACATCCCTCCAATAGCGAATCTTTAAACCGATTTTATTGTAATGCTTTCTTCTCCATTTTATGATGTCGTAAATTAGGGATAAAACAAGGAATATTGCCTGGAAACCCTGGAAAATATGAAAACAGATATTATCTCCAGGTTGGTTGGTTATATTTTAAAACATGTCTCCAAATGCAGAAGGTTCTCATATACGTATTTTTTTTATAGTAGAGGGGGCAAACGAGCAGATGGTGCACCTGATGGTAAGTGATCACCGTCGCCCATGGACATCCGCAATACCGGGTGTGTATTGCAGCTGCGTTGCCGGCATTTTAAGAATGAATAAGCTCGTTTCTTGAAAGTCCCTATGTCGTATCCATTCGGAAACACCGTATATTTTGGTTTTTACCACATTTTGTTGACTGCTTCGTTGGTCGAGTAGTAAGACCGCTATGCAATCGATGGGATTCGGGTTCGATTCCTGACGGAGACAAACATTTGTGCGATTAGCTTAAACGTTTGTATTTCTGGGGTGTTTAATAAATAAATATTTTGAGTATTAACTCGTAATTAGTATTGTTACGAATAATCTAGAAGCGTGTAGAGTTGGAGCGCGCGCGCTAATTATCTAGAAATAAAAGAAAGAGATAGCTACTCCTATTAACAAACAAATAGTTGACCTGGGCTATGCCATAATGGACTTTGTGGGATATGGCATAAAGTTGAAAGTAGCGTGTACGAGGATTTATGACTCATAACATGTTTACGATAAGAAGTGATTCATTGTTTCCCGATACATTTAGATTTTTCTGGATCCAGCTAGGTCTTTCCCCTGCCTATAAATACAGAGGTGTTGACAAACACGAGGCAGTTTTTATCAAGCGATCGAGAGCGATACATCAAGTGACCAGTGCGAAGCGAGAAGTGTTTTAATTACGTTGTGTTGTGTTGTGTAAATACACGGATTTAATATAAGTGGTGTTTTCCTACAATTACGAACCCGAGTACGTAACAGTATCATTGACTAGCTTATTGTAAGCTAATAAATTTTCTTACTTTGGGGTTAGATCAATTCATGTAATTTGTCTAGCGATATTTATTATACATAATATATTACATATATTACTAGTTTTGCCCGCGACTTCGTCCGCATGAAAATCTATACATACATATAAGACTTTTTTTACTCCGCACTGCTGCTCCACCGTGATCACAGGTGATAGCGTGATAATATGTAGCCTATATGTTGACCCGACCTGTTAGTAATATTCATGCAAAATTCGAAGTAAATCCATGCAGTACTTTTTGAGTTTACCCCGGACATACGTTGACTTTCCTACGATTTTATTATATGTATATAGATGAGAAAGTTTGGATGTTTGAATGGATGGATGTTTGATACTCAATCACGCAACAACTACTGAACGGATTTGAATGAAATTTGGCATACAGGGAGATGATGTCTTGAAATAGCACATAGGCTATCTTTTATCCCGGAAAAATTAGGTGATCCCGCGGGATTCGCCCAAAAACTTTTATAATGCAAAGGGCTGCACGTTGCAGCAAAGAATATTTGTACCTACAAAAGATATGCGAAATCAATTAAATGAATAAATTCACGCCCGTATCCCCGAAGAGGTAGGCAGAGGTAAAACAAGTGCACCCACTATTAGCCGAAGATACTTGGTCCCACAATGTGATAGGTGGCAAGCCTATCGCCAACCGGGCACTTTCCAATCCCGGGCAACGTTGTTTTTATCAGGAAACTGAAAAAACAAATTTTTGAATTGCCCGACCCAGGAATTGAACCCGGGACCTCATGTGGTCAACCGACACCGGACCCCTAGACCACAGATCAATTAAATGGTGCCAAATACTATATTAATGTTATAAATGCGAAAGTTTGGATGTTTGGATGGGCGTTCGTTAATCACGCCAAAACTGCTGAACGTATTTAAATGAAATTTGGCACACAGAATTCATTGCGATAAAACTTTTTTTAAATATACTTTGAATGTTCCCTTAATGACTCTAACCGCGCTATCGAAGGGGATCGAGTTCGATTATTTGCATGATGTGCTTAAATGTTTGCATTTATGGATTTTGATGTTCCATATTGTACTTCAGTATTTATATATCATTGACTAATAACAAAATCAAGAGCAAATAATCAGTTTATTTTGCGTTAAGATCAATTCATATATTTGAAAAAAAAACAGAAAAAACTTACATAATTCCAGTTAGTAAGATATACTGAGATATACTTCACCATATCTTTAGCTATTGGGTCTTTTATTTTACTTCTGTCGCTAGTAAAATAAGACAGCACTCCATACATAATAACACTTACATTAATAAAACAATAAACAACATGTATTATCGTCCGAATCAAAAGTCCCAGCCTTGGTATTTTCTCAGAGATGTTATCCTTGATTTGACTTAATAAAGCACACATTTTAAGCTCGGTAACAAATTTAATCTGTGTCGATATTTTCTTTTTAAATGAACACAACGATTGTTCTTTACGATTTTCTAAAATACAATGTACAGTAAATAATTTTTCTTTTTATTCACATCTCATATTTAGAATCTCCACCTTGAGTATAACTCACATATAAATATACTCAGTATTTAATAACAATGTGTGTTCATGTGAAAATATTTTATCTGTTAAACAATTACACATCTTAAAACATGTAGGACTATACAAAAATATACAAGGTTAAAAATCAAATTCACAATTTAAAAAAGTTAAAAATCAAAATCAAAATATACGAGGTTAAAAATCATTTCATTGTTAAATTCAGTGCTGATCACTAAGTATTACTCGTATCGTGAAATTATTATTACTAAATGAATTGTAGGCGTTTATGCTCCAATAAGCATTTCATCACAGCTATTACATACTCCAAACAAGGCAACAAGAATGTTAATTTGTTTTATGAATCTGAACATTACAATATTTAATATTCAAAATATAATAGAAGGGGAAGACCAGTGACTTTATAGCAAACAATCAGTTAGCTCTTTTGACTCTTTTTATAACATAAGATATTTTTTATATCATAAGATAACAAACAAGCAGATGGGTCTCTTGATGTAAAGAGTCAACCATGGCCTATAGACACCAAATATGTTAATGGTGCGTTGCTATCTTGTGGCGAGGTGTAATGCCACATGCATAAGTTTACCGGCTACCTAACCCTCCTACACCGGAACACGGCAGTGACAAGCACTGACGCTTTTGCGGCAGGAATAGGTAAGGCGGTGGTACCAGACCCGGCGAGAAAATGCACACTACCACCTAGTAGCCACGATGGTAGTGACTCGCGTAGCCCTTTACGATCTGCCTGGCAGAATGGCAGTTGGCCTATTCTACAAAGGAGCCCGGGACCAACACAGGGGAAACAAACAAATAGTTTTCCTGTTGAAAAGAGAATCCATCGCCTATAGACACCAAAGGTGTTAACGGTGCGTTGCTGTCTGTGTGGCGAGATCGCAATGCCACAAGCATAATTCTAGCGCTGCCTTAACTTTCAAACTGGAAGACGAGAATGACAAGCATTGGGGCTATTGCAGCAAGAATAGATAAGCTGATGGTGCCAGACGCGTACATAACTTTACGAAACTTTATCCTCTACTATTTACGATGAAAGTGATATGTTAACCAGTCTTTCACCATTTACGAACTGCCCGGCGCAATGGCAGGTGGCCAATTCTTAAAAGGGCCGGAGTAAACAGCAATCTGTCACGATATTCACAAGTTACAACACAACCCACTAAGGGCCAGATAACACTTTGATTAGTACGAGAGTGAGTGTTTTATGCAAGTGCTTAGTATTAATCAAAAAACACGTGTATTGCCGTTGATTAGTGCTAGTGATTAGTAATCAGGGTCTATTTATTTTACTACGCTGATTACTAATCACTTACACAAAACAACCGCTGTCTATACGTGTTTTTTGCTTAATACTAAGCATCTTAAACACTCGCACTCCCACTAATCAAAGTTTAATCGGAGTATAAGAGAGCCGGAACTTATAAGTGGGTTTATATCACCCGTGCTTTGTAAATTTTTATTTCTACTTTTATAAAATCAGTTTAATCAATACATAGTATAAAACAAAGTCGCTTTCTCTATCTGTCCCTATGTCCTTATGTCCCTATGTCCTGTGTCCCTATATCCCTATGGCCCTATGTCCCTATCTCCCTATGTCCCTATGTATGCTTAAATCTTTAAAACTACACAATGGATTTTGATGCGGTTTTTTTCAATAGCTAGGAATTCGTGAGGAAGGTTTTAATGTACAAACCTTTCCGATATTCCCACGGGAACAAAAGTTACGCGGGTGAAACCGCGGGCAGGTCGCTAGTTACAAATAAATTTAAGATATTTAAAACTTAATATTAGATATAATATAGAGAAATTACGTTTGGAAAAACATTTTGATAATTGCTTTACGATACACTATTTTTTTAATTACAACAAATTCGTCAAGTTTTTCTAACATACACAAAGAATGAAGTATCTAGAACACGCTTAAAATATAAAAAAAATTACGATTGGTTTCATTTATACAAATAAAAGAAAAACGAAAAGTTTTAAAAAACTTTACAATACCTTGCTTTTAAATTACTAAAAATTCAGTAAAACTGTCTTAAAAATATTAAAAGCACAATTTGTATGAATCATTCAAAATCTTTTATAGAAAAGCACTTTGATATTGCGTTTCCTTTAAATACGTTAATAATAAAAATAATAATCAATTTATTTCAGATTTACATCCATATTGCGTTCGTAATCACTTATGCTAGTTAGCTTATGTCATTTACATTAAAAATTAACAAATATTATAAAAATGCGGTTATATAAAATTCAATTTAAAATTTGTAAAAATAAGAAGAAATAAAATAGAATTATTAAATAATATAAAATAAATTGTTTTTTTTTTTTCGAAAAATTAACAATCTTGCTTACTAAAAATTATTTAAAACATTACTGAAATATATTAAAGATACAAATTTAAAGAAAGTACTTATCCAAAAAAATCCTTTGAAAAACACTTCGATTATTCATTTTATTTATACGAATAAAAAAATGAAAGTTTTTTGAAAATTTTACAATGCGTTATTTTTAGATGACTATAAATTTAAAACATCTTGAAACTGCACAACATTGGTATGTAGTTCCCGAACTGATATTGAGGTTTTACAAGTAGAAAAAGTATTTGCAATAAATTTTCAAGGGTAACAGCTGGTAATGAAAGGTCCAGCAAAGGCGCCAGACTCGTCTGAAACGAAACTGGCGTTAATTTTATTATGTAAAATAGTAATTGAAACGCAATAAATCTGCTACAACAGATATCCATTTTCTCTATCTCATATTAATGACATGACAATAATCAAATTTTCATTAATTTTCATTTTTTTATAAACTCCTATATATTAAAGATGAATTACCCAAATCGGTTAATAAATTGTGTTGTGTTGTCAATATTTTACACAAACATAATATAGTAGAACCTCTATAAGTCGAACATCAAGGGAGGCCTCAAAAAATTTGAGTTATAGAGTTTTCGACTTATAGAAAACTAGCGACCTGCCCGCGGTTTCACCCGCGTAACTTTTGTTCCCGTGAGAATATCGGAAAGGTTTATATATTAAAACCTTCCTCAAGAATTAATCTATCTAGTAAAAAAACCGTATCAAAATCCGTTGCGAAGTTTTAAAAATTTAAGCATACATAAGTACATAGGGACAGACAGAGAAAGCGACTTTGTTTTATACTATGTAGTGATTACGACTTAGGTGGATTTTGATTCTACATAAAGAGGTTGAGATTCATTTTATAAATTTTGTGTTAGAGAAGTAAAATAAATAAATAATCAAGTTGCAGAAGTAAGGTAAGAATAACTCATTTTTTGAACTATAGAGCTAATAAATCCCAAATAATCGAGTTGTGAAGTTTCTAAAATAAAACATTGATATGTTCGAGATACAGAGGTAAAATTTATTTTTTCGAGTTATAGAGGGAAAATATGTGCTAAAATTGTTTTGAGGGACTCACTGATTATTTCAACTAATAGAAGGTTGAGATTTTGAGTAATGGAGGTTTTAGTGTTTGCAGGGAAGGGAACAAAACATTTTTTTAAGATTTGGAGGTTTCAACTTATCGAGGTTCAACTTAACAAGTGTTTACATAAAATGAGGATATGCGGACATCAATTCCTAAATTGTTGTGTCAAAATAAAACTGATATGTTATTCTTGACTTATTATTAAAATAACTCTTTTATCTTATGAAATATTTAAAATTGTTAATTATTTGACCTTCACGCCCGTATCCCCGAAAGGGTAGGCAGAGGTACAACAAGTGCACCCACGATTAGCCGAAGATACTTGGTCCCACAAATGTGATAGGTGGCAAGCCTATCGCCAACCGGACACTTTCTAATCCCGGGCAACTTTGTGTTTCTCAGAAAACTGAAAAAACACTTTTTTATGTGCCCGACCTGATGTGTACGATGGAATCGACCCCGGGGCCTCATGTGGTTAACGCTAACGCTGGACCACTAGGCCACAGAGGCGAATTACTTTTAGCCTAAAATAAAGTCAAGTATTTGATCAAGGTTATAATTAAGTCAATAATCGTCTAGAATAAAACATTATAAAAGGGTTTGACCGACATATTTTCGAGCATTCGTATCTGTGAATTAGAGAAGTGAAGTGTGGTAATATACAATGAAGTTTTCTGTTTTGTATTTAATATGATTCCGTATTGTTACGTACTTCGGGTTCGTAATTGTAAGAAAACACCATTTATATTACATCTGTGTATTTATAATGCAGATACATAAAACACAAGACAACACAATGTAATACTAAATACTCTAATTAACACTAGTCACTCACTGTACTATCACTGAACTTAACCGACTACACAATAAAACACTTCTCGCTTCATACGGGTCGCTTCAAGTATCGCTCTCGATCGCTTTATATAAAACTGCCCTCTATTTGTCAACACATCTCTATTTATATCCAATAAAATTAATTTTCGTTTCTCACGAGAGCCATCTGCTTATTAATTACTTTCTAAGGTAACAAAAAGTGAAGAATGGAGAATCTTCTTTCTTAAAAATTCGGTTGAAAAGCGAATTCCACTAATTATACAGTACAGAACAGTGCAACGTATAAATAATTCAACTGTATTTCAATGAGGTGAAAATTAAGTTCTGTGTCAAATGCATATTTGAAACAGAAGGGATCAAATTTTAAATCTTTCATGAATAGAGCTATTGACGCTATTAAGGCAGGACGTAATTGGTACCATCACCACATATAAGCAATATATTGCAGAATTCATACACCTAGTAATCATGATTGTAGTGACTTATAGTCAATCGTTTCAGAAATCAGATATCAGAAATACTTTATTCAATAAAACTTTTTACAAGTTATTTTGACATGTTTTTGCAGTAGTTTGCTTTATATAAACTACTAGCGTCCCGTTACGTGCTTCGCTACGTATCGCCATTTATTGAATTCATTTGTTACAAATAATGTGATAAATGAAGAACCGCTCTACCGATTTTGTGCAAACTTCACATAAACCGTCGAGTTATGAAATTACAACGAAAAGTGAAAGTGGCATTGATTTATATATATATATATATATATATATATATATATATATATATATATATATATATATATATATATATATATATAACCTAGTAATCATGATTGTAGTGACTTATAGTCAATCGTTTCAGAAATCAGATATCAGAAATACTTTATTCAATAAAACTTTTTACAAGTTATTTTGACATGTTTTTGCAGTAATTTGCTTTATATAAACTACTAGCGTCCCGTTACGTGCTTCGCTACGTATCGCCATTTATTGAATTCATTTGTTACAAATAATGTGATAAATGAAGAACCGCTCTACCGATTTTGTGCAAACTTCACATAAACCAAAGTGCAAAGTCACTACAATCATGATTACTAGGTTATATATATATATATATATATATATATATATATATATATATATATATATATATATATATATATATATATATATATATATATAACTACTTGGGAGCTGGGAGGAGTTGGTCTCTATCTGTCTGATCTGTCATAAGTCTACCGGCTACCTTACCCTCCAAACTGGAATATTACAATGACAAGCATTGACGTTATTGTGGTAAAAGGCGATCGCACCAACTCCTGGGTGAGACTTGCGGTAATCTATCACCTAGTATCTATCACCTATCTATGGTAGTGACGTACTTTTGTGTAACTCTGTTACTAAACTCAGTTTTTTGATGTCGTATCCAATATCTACCTACCTATAAAAAATCTGAATATATAAAAAATCTGAAGACCGGTTGACCCTGCAGGCCATCCCTGAATCTTCCTACTAAATTGAGGTATTTTAAGCCCGAAGCAATAAATACTATACCTCTGAATATATAAAAAATCTGAAGACCGGTTGACCCTGCAGGCCATCCCTGAATCTTCCTACTAAATTGAGATATTTTAAGCCCGAAGCAATAAATACTATACCTCTGAATATATAAAAAAATCTGAAGACCGGTTGACCCTGCAGGCCATCCCTGAATCTTCCAACTAAATTGAGGTATTTTAAGCCCGAAGCAATAAATACTATACCTCTGAATATATAAAAAATCTGAAGACCGGTTGACCCTGCAGGCCATCCCTGAATCTTCCTACTAAATTGAGGTATTTTAAGCCCGAAGCAATAAATACTATACCTCTGAATATATAAAAAATCTGAAGACCGGTTGACCCTGCAGGCCATCCCTGAATCTTCCTACTAAATTGAGGTATTTTAAGCCCGAAGCAATAAATACTATACCTCTGAATATATAAAAAATCTGAAGACCGGTTGACCCTGCAGGCCATCCCTGAATCTTCCTACTAAATTGAGGTATTTTAAGCCCAAAGGAATAAAAACGATATCTCTAAATATATAAAAAATCTGAATACCGGTTGACCCTGCAGGCCATCCCTGAATCTTCCTACTATATTAAAGTATTTTAAGCCCAAAGAAACAAAAACTATACCTAAGCATAATTTTTTTTCTTCAAAATTCAGTTAAAATCTAAATTTTGTTATAACTTACAGTAATTTTGTTTTTAAAAACGAAATTGCGTTGAATGCCATTTGAAAGATCAGACTTGATCAGTCTGATCTTTCAAATGGCATTCAACGCAATTTTTGAGCCCTAAATCATTTTCTTAGCTAAAATTTCAAAGTAATATCAAAAAAGGTTTTTAAAAAAATTTTCATTATTGATAAATCCCAAATAAATTGACTGATTTTGATCTAATTTACGGTGTTTGACGTAGTTTTTAAGGTAAAAGCTGATTAGATTAACTTGAAAGTTATTTTAAAAATATTAAGTAAATTTGCTGTAAACAACATAATATTAATATTTAAAAACTGCACTTGAAACTGCATTTGATATATATTTTTAGTTACATTAAAAATACTGTTTCACCAACATTTTTTTGAAGTTTGAAAAAAAGTATCTTCACGGCCGTATCCCCGAATGTACGATGTACAACATGTGCACCCCCGATTAGCCGAAGAAGTTTTTCAAAATTTCTCAAAATCTCATAACCTAATTGGTTCAAATTTTCAGGAAGTCTAAGTTACGCGAAATCTAATCGAATGCCATCAACCGCGTTTCAATCGGTCAAGCCATTCAAAAGTTATGAGATGTTTACGTACACAAATATACACACACACATCTACACACACACACACACACATACAGACATACTGACGTCATTGTGAAAATAGTCGGAAAAGGTTCGAAGATCTGTTGAAAACTCGATTTTCGAAGATCGGGGAGAAATCAGTGACTACCTTACGTAGCAAGAAGTTAAAATTTTTTGGTACTACAATAAACTACAAATGATTAAACTTATATATTATCACTACTATCTGTTGCATATTACCATTAAGCTATAAGCGATTTTCCTTGTTTTTCTTCCTAACTACTACTACTACAAAAAATAAGTTACTACATTCATTAAAACCGTTTGTAGTATATCAATCAAGAAAAAAAAACTTGAGAGGTGTCAAGGGACACCCGGATGGAACGAAGTACCTTTTATTATTATTAACAAAAAACCTGTATACACTCAACAAAAATAATCGTCGCGACACCACACTGTTCAATGCGAAATAGAAATGAAAATATCTGGCTTGCTTTCTATAAGAGAGAGATAGAGAGAGAGAGACATCCGCACGCTGCACAGCTTACAATAGCTTACTATAGCAAAAAGTGTCGTGACAACTTTTCGTAAGAATTTTTTCCGTCTAGCCCCCTTTCACAACGCGCGATATGGAACTTCGTTACAAAAATGTATTTATTCAAGCGAGGTTAAGGGTGACAGAGCTCGCCAACCGAACACTTATCGAATATAGGGCAATGTTGTTTTTATGAGAAACCTTAAAAAAACTCATTGTTTATTTGCTCGACCCAGGAACTAAACTCGAGACCTCCCTCATGTGGTCAACACCAACACCGAACCACTAGACCACTTTAACGATAACGATTATCGACCGCTACCCCGACGGCTTGACATGCTTATCGAAGGCATGGAGTGCCTTTGGAGTGAGTTTGGATTTTCAAACCTTAAAAGCAACTCAATGACACTATTTAATAAATTTATATTCATTTATTTTACTTGTTAAGGCGAGGTATTTCGACGCGCGTCAATTCTACAGAAAATGGGTGGCACGGTTTATTCTGAAACTGCTGAGAAACGTGTTAATTTTCGGATAAATAAATATAGGATATACCCTAAAAACCAAAATATAAATATCACCATATAAAAATCATGTTTAAAGATTAGAAATATTATTAACAAATTATTTGTTTTAGAGATTTTTTTAGCCTGTTTTCGGAATTTTATATGATCAAGTAAAGTACACTCTATCATGTAATGAGTTAGCACATTCCTTAGATGATATCTTCAGGTATATAATTGTGAAATAGTTATTTAAAAATCAATACAAAAAAAACGTGATTAAACAAACCAGTTTTTTCCCGTTTGTCGCGATGCCTTACCTTAAAGTTATACTGATGCCTCTTCATTTGAAAAGAAATGTTGGTGCTCTGAGCACATCAGGTAGAGCACATCTATCGGCTTTATAATGGGGAGTGTTCTGAGGAACTGTTTAGTTTGATACCAGCTACTTCCTTCCACCGCTACAACACTTTCCGAGGCCGGAACCTCCACCCACCCTACCTTGACTCATGGCGTTTATCAACACTACAGTACAGTTCTCGCCGTGTTGGTCCCGGCCTTCTTTGAAGAATAGGCCAACTGCCGTTCTGCCAGGCAGGTCGTAAAAGGCGATCGATTGGCTATCGAGTCACTACCATCGTGGCTACTAGGTGGTAGAGTTTTGAATTGTCTCGCCCGGGTCTGGTACTACCTTACCTATTCCTGCCGCAATAGCGTCAGTGCTTGTCGCTGTCGTGTTCCGGTTTGGAGGGTAAGGTAGCCGGTAAACTTATGTATCTAGCATTAGACCTCGTCACAAGATAGCAACGCACCATTAACATCTTTGGTGCTATAGGCAATGGTTGACTTTTTCCATCAGGAGACCCATCTGCTTGTTTGCTATCTTATGATATAAAATAAAAGACGTGTGGCACTCGGAGACTGCCGCGGTAAAGCTATTGCATAGCATTTTTTATCAACTTATGCAATTACAATTATATATATGATTACGGTAGTTTTCCAATACAACAAATGCCACCTAAAGGCGGGTTGCTGAACTAAAGAGACAAGCGTGATATTTCAAAAAGTCATTAAAAGTTCTGGTATTTATCGATAGATGGAATGGATGCCGGTCGGAGTGGGGGGTGTTAGATTTTTTTCGTTACGGAATTTCTGGATTGGTCTCCACGCTCAAGGCCCGCGATAGAAGCTATGCAATAGCTTAAAAAAACAGTACGGTTTAGTCGGAACATTTTATTTCGTGCCACCAAATTATGGAATGAACTCCTTGAGTCTATATTTTCTGAAAAGTTTAACATTGGATCTTTTAAGAGGCGTTCGGCGGATTAATGAATTTCTTAAGAGTCGGTAGCGCATCTCCTCATGCTATGGATGTCCATGGGCATTGGAGATCACTTCCCATCAGGCGGCCCGTTTGCTCGTTTACCGGCTCATCATATAAAATACTTCTACTAGCTAACTAGCTTTTGTCAGCGGCTTCGCTCGCGTTAAATTTCTTTTAGGGAAGTGGGAGGGGGTTAGAAAAAGACAAAAAGTAGCCTATGTCACTGTCCATCCCTTCCAATATCTCCACTTAAAAAATCACGCCAATTCGTCACTCCGTTTTGCCGTAAAAGACGGACAAACAAACACACACTTTCCCATTTATAATATTAGTGTGGATGCACATCAGCTGCGCCCTGCAGCCCGCTACCGCAACAGTTTTTGGTAAATACCACGGCAACAACTTATTTTTTCTGAGATTAAAAGTATTCTATATGCTATTCTCTACATCATCATTTATATGTATGCCAAATCTCATCCAAATCGGTCTGGCTGTTTTTATGTGAAAGAGTAATAAACACCCAAACATCTATACAAACATACTTTCACGTTTATTATTATATGTATATGGGATACGTCATTTTAGGCGTACACGCCGTTTAAATTATGCATGAACAAATGCTTACTTAACCTTTTAAAAATATATGTCGTATTTAAATAATGTTAAGTTTCAAAAGAAAGCGACTCGTAAAATTAATTACCCATTACTTTCGCCTTCTCGTAATTTTGGCTACGCCTTGACTGACCTACTAAAGAAAGGTGTATTTTGTGTTTGTATGAAAAGATATTATAATGGAGGAAGACGATGTATGGCACTAAGATCTGGAATAAATAAAGATATGTATTTAAAATGGATTTTTTAACCGACGAAAAAACGGAGGAGCTTTTCAACCCCATGTTTTTTATGTTAGACGACGCATGACTTTTTGCACAGTAGTCCGATTTTTATAATTCTTTTTTCATAATAATAAATAATTAAGTAATTTATTATTTTTGATTGAAATCCCCGGGGTGACCCCCACTACCATTCCTTTCCTGGGAAATTTTATTCGTTAATTCAAGTACTTACATTTTATTATATTGTATTTATTTTTCCCCGTGTTGGTTCCGGGCTCCTTTGTAGAATAAGCCAACTGCCGTTCTGCCAGGCAGGTCGTAAAAGGCGACCGACTGGCTACACGAGTCACTACCATCCTGGATACTAGGTGGTACAGTTCTGCATTGCATCGCCCGGGTCAGGTACCACCGCCTTACCTACTCCTGCCGCAATAGCGTCAGTGCATGCCGCTGTCGTGTTCCGGTTTGGAGAGTAAGGTAGCCGGTAAACTTATGCATGTGACATTAGACCTCGCCACAAGATAGCAACGCACCATTAACACCTTTGGTGTTTATAGGCGATGGTTGACTCTTTGCATCAGGAGACCCATCTGCTTGTTTGCTTTCTTATGATATAAAAAAATAAATATATAATTTTTTTTAGTTTTAGTCACAAAGCAAATAAAACGTTGCCTTGACATTCTGGAGCGCGTCTGAATTTCCTTTTCTTTTAGAAGAAATTATGTAAGAATAATGAAATTGCTTTTACTATATTATGTAGTATTACACACTATATATTATATGTAATTAATATTTTTTTTTGTAATAAAATATAATTACAAGCACATTTTTTACAATATTACATTAATTTTCATTCAATTGTATATGCCGACAGATTCGCGCGTCAATTACTGACGAAACTACTGACGAGCAATAAATGATATTATTATTATTATTATATAACCAATTAGATACGATTTACATACAATATGTATATGACGGCGTCCGCGTCGCCAAATGCAAGAATATTGTAAAGTGTAAACAACAAATGCACGGCCTGGGCCGGCAAGCGCATCGTTCGATATCCCTACTACTCAACTTGTTTTGCTACCTGTATAAAAGGCTCTGAGCGCCCGCCGATAAGGCAGTCTAGGCTCTGGCGTGGCTCGGTGCACTTGTAATATCTTGCTAGTAGCTTGTCCTTGACTCTTGGATAATTAATTTGTGCAAACAAGTTAATTATTATTGCCAACTATAAATTAGTCGCAGTACAATTTATAATTGACTATCTATTGCTTAAATTATGACATATTTGTAGTAACTAGTAAGGAATAATTATAGTTTACATTGTTAATGAGAACTAGTAATTAATAATGGAAAGTTGATCAAAATATGAAGAGCTGTTATATCACCACATCCGCATTTTATTTATCATATCTGACCCACTTCCTACATATACATCATTAAAGGTAAACATATACCTAATATATATTTTTACATTTTCCAGGGGCCATTAATTTATTACATAAGATGATGAGGGATGGCGGTTTACCATTTCCCATTTTTTTCTTACAAAGGGGTGAAAGGGCTTTGAGAATTCTTTTGTAATATCAGAAAAATAAGCAAAATTAAAATTATAATTTAAAAGAGCACCCCTCGGGAGTGTCAAGGTGCGCTCGGTAACAGTGAATGATTTGACCGTCCCATTGGTCGAGTGGTTAGCGACCCTGACTACGCAATCAATGGGGCTAGGATTCGATTTCCAACAGGGTCAGGCATTTATGTGATGAGCATAGATGTTTGTATTTCTGGGTTTGGGTGTTTATTTAATATATTTGAGTATTTATATGTTGGATTCGGTCAGGATTTAGCCTAAATTTAAAAGAACACTAAATTTCATTATTCTCAATAATTAATTTATTTCCTGGATATTTTACACCACTTCACAATTTCCACTTTTTTTCCCTTTTTACAAATATTATTGGTGTCTCGAGCGTCTCTTTCGAAGGGCTGCGATAGAATGCCGCGCTACCCCGGCCGCCTCGCCAATCTTGACATACGAAACTAACACAGAAAAGAAACGATCGAAGCGCCAACAAAACAATCAATCAGACGATACCGGAAAAATAATAGAGAATTTTAAATACAGTAATCATTGACGTGTATAATATTACCACGTGGTAATATTATACACGTCAATAACAGTAATAGTCAAATGATATCCTTAATTTCGATTTTTCGCTGTACACTTGTAAATTATTCTAACATATATATTTATTTCTATGTATTAATATTTTAAAATTATCTAGAGATGTTGATTATAAAAAAAATATTCTAATATCCCCTGTAATATTGTAGAGGAGGCAAAAACTAGCAAAAATAGTCTTATGTAATAAATGAGTGACGCACTATAAACGCTTATATGTCGCCTGCTCTATTTATACCTATATGTATTATCTCTATATTTCTGTCAGAGTAAACGCGCCAAAAACCACAGATTAATAATAGAAACTTCACTAAACCAACCAACCACAGATTGCATGCGTCAGATTATTGCGAAATCACGCGACTGTTAAATAATTGTTAGGAAAAACGTGTGGTACACGAAATTTCTCTATAATTCTAAAGATAAATACTACTTCGTCGGTCTAGTGATTCGACTGGTTTATTCAGCTACAAATTCTGAATGAAATCTGCAACATGAAAAATACGATAAAATAAAGGGCGATTTTGAACAATTACACAATAAGGACAGTCTGTAATTACTCTATACCAGCGTTTTTCAATCTTTTTCAAGACACGATCCCCTTAGCATGGACAAACAATTGCGACCCACTGCCGCCTAACTTACATTAAAAAATCAAATCCTTTAAAATTTTTTTTTTAAAAGATTTGATTTTTTTCAAGTTTGTTTCTTTGTTAGGTATCAAGTCAATATATTGTCTTTGTTTTTTTAGTAACACTAAACTAACGTCTACGACCCCCTTGCAAAGGCCACGCGATTCCCCAGGAGGCTGTGACCCACACTTTGAAAAACACTGATTTATACATATAAATAAAATAGAAGTGTCTATGATTTCAAAAACACTAGATTTTCAAAAGCAGTGTGCTATTTTTGCGATGCTAATCCCTAAACAACCATTTTTAAAATTTCAATTTGTCTGTCATTCTGTTTGAACTCTCTAATCTTTGGAACTGCTCGACCATTTTTAGGGAACTTTCACTGAAAGATTGAGGAGCTTATAGAGCAGGATATAGGCTACTTTTTACCCAGGTGAGCAAAGGGAAGTAGTGATTTTCGATGGCGCTACTAATCTTTTTTTAAAGAAGAGGGAGCAAACGAGCAGGAGGTGCACCTGATGGTAAGTGATCACCGCCGCCCATGGACATCCGCAATACAAAAGGTCTTGCAGTTGCGTTGCCGGCCTTTTAAGAATGAGTAAGCTCTTTTCATGAATCGAGATGGTGAGGATGGAATTTCATATTTTGACGCGATGTCCGATGATGGAATTCGGCGGCAGGAATTAATCCAAACAATTCGTCGGAACACTCGAAATACGATAGAAGATACAGAGTGAACCAACATCTCTGTGCAAGGCCAAAGAGTCAAGCCGTTTCGAAATAGCCAGGTCGTCAACGATTCGAACCGCTCTACGCTGAATGCGATCAAGAGGAAGAAGCTGGTACTGAGGTGCTCCAGCCCAGAGATGAGAACAGTGCTCCATGTGAGGCCGAATTAGAGCCTTATAAAGTTGAAGGCAATGGGCCGGCAAGAAGTAGTCTAAACGAATACAAAGAGGAAAGATTTGGTTTTTGTTTATTGCGATTTAACTCAAAAACTACTAGACCGATTTTAATATTTTTTTCACCTCAAGAAAACTACATGAGCTAAGGTAAGTAATGATTATTGTTCATGCGAACAAAGTCACAAGTAACTGCTAATATTGTATATTTTGTACTTAAATTTTTTTTTGGACTCATTAATTATTAATAACATATAACTGGATATTCAGCTATTTGTATGCTATTTTTTTCTGGTTAGTAATTTTTTTTTTAGTATGATTAGAAATGATTTGTCGATTGTTTTTTATCACACACCAAAGTTCTACGTACGCAACGAAAATGGAATTCGGTCGAAAACATTTTAGAGCGATGATTTTTTTTATGATTTTAAAAGTTCTCTTTCTCCGCAAGACTGTGCCGCTCGTCTTCAAAATCCTTTTGGGAGAGAAGCACCTGGTTTGAGCACCGTGGGGCGATGGTTTGCTGAATTTAAGAGAGGTCGAGTTTCTTTACATGGCGAAATTCGTGAAGGGCGGCCTTCAACTGCCGTCAAAAATGGTTCGATCGCATGAAAAAATGCCTAAAATGAGATTATTTTGAAAAGCAATAAACATAATATTTTGGTTCCTAGTTTACTTCGGAACCCTAATAGTTATACGTAATAAATGAACAAGGCTTTAGACGTATCCACGTAACCCTTCGGTTGCACCCGCTTATATAGTCCCGAAGATATTAGCAGTTAGCACGCTAAAACTGTTTGACGTACCGTCAACCGTGCAATAAGGCACACGCAGTCGGAATGTTTGCGACAATAGCCGATAATAGCCGGTCACATCTGCATGTGTCGTGACACACACGCGGGAGTTTTTAAGTTTATCCATTGGTACATTAGAAACAATTTCATAACGTTTTTTTATACATCATAACACTACACTCTTAAGGAAAAGAGATAAGCAAGCAATCATAGCCTGTAGACACCAAAGATTTTAACGATTCGTTGATGTCCGTGAGGTAGGGTCAAAGCCATGCAAGTTTACCGGCTACATTACTTTTCAAACCTGAATACGAAAGTGACAAGTACTGACGCTATTGCGGCAGGAATAGGCAAGGTAGTGGTACCACTTTACCGCCTCGTAGCCACGACGGTAGTGACTCGCATAACCAATTATTTGCATCTTACGACCTGCCTGGCAGAACGGCAGATGGTCTCTGCAAAGAAACCCGCACCACCACGGGTAAAAAACAAGTCTTTTCTTTTTATAATATCAGTTTATACGAACATAGAAGGGAATCAAGTCGACCATTTTGATTTACCTTTGTCGTATCTACGAACAGATTTCCCTTAGACAATCAATGTAGGAACATATTGGCAATACAAGATATCGATATGAAAAATGTCTACCAGCATTTCTCCGGAAGTTGTCAAATGACTGTCGTACGCGTACACCGACGTACAATTTGTTGTAAGTACAGATATTATTCAAAATTATTGAATTTCTATAACCAGTTAGAAATATATGACTTGCAACTTTCCCTCTGTCGACTCCACGACCTTTGAGCTTAAATCGCCTTAGAAAAATTTGTTATCTGTATATTTTTAAAATCTTTTGGTGCGTTAGAGAAAAAAAGCAAATAAATTATCCACGATGCGTGATTTTCTGTCGTACTGCCAGGCAAACGATTCGGTCCGCGGACCGAAACACTGTTTGTTTTGTTGTAGTCGCAATCCAAAGTTTTGTTTTCTTTGATTTAAATTAAATATTACTTTAAAAATGTATTATAATAAGTATAAAACTAGTAGATAGTTTATATATAAACTAAAAAATTTATATATAAACTATCTACTAATTCCTCGTGTTGGTCCGGGTTCCTTTGAAATTCATAACTAAACTACGTGGTATTATGTTTATTGTAGTGTTTTTTTTTTAATATATTTAAAAGTACCTACTTAAAGCCCGAGACTTCGTCCGCGCGGACTTCGTTTACTCCGCACAGCTCCACCC
The DNA here is from genome assembly GCA_036924255.1 of Apodemia mormo. Lineage (NCBI taxonomy): Eukaryota > Metazoa > Arthropoda > Insecta > Lepidoptera > Riodinidae > Apodemia > Apodemia mormo. Next base: position 2,413,324 of record JAUPFN010000029.1, read on the forward strand.
CCGTAGATGACAGCGTGGTAATATGTAGCCTATATGTTGACCCGAGCTGCTAGTAATATTCATGCAACATTTGAAGTAAATCCATGCGGTACTTTTTGAGTTTACCCCGGACAGACAAACAGACAAAAATTCTTAAAACTATATTTTTGGCTTCGATATCGATTGTAGATCGTGCCCTAAGTATTTTTTTTTTAAATATTCACTTTTAAAAAAATATTCAATTTTTTTTAAAAGAATACAGTTTTGACTTACCTACGACTTTATTAAATGAATGAATGAATGAATGAAAATATTTATTTGCAAGAATATGGGTGTCACAAGTTATTAAAATAAATTAAATTACCATCATATTCTACCATAATATGGCGTGCAAACATTTTAATTTAGGTCGATTTCTTTATAATTACTACCGGATCGGAACGCGGCCACACACTGAGAAGATCCGGCGGAAGAAACTCAGCGGGCTTCTTTTTTTTTTCTATTTCACGTATTACAATTGTATGTATTACAATTTACTAGAATTATTTCACATCAAAAGTTATTTTTACAATTTACAAAATATGATCTTATGCTCAATCCAAATTTTTACAATTTACAAAAAATTTACCATTTTACAAAATTTGCCGTTCAGTTTTTATTACATTTAAATTTCAAGGTAAATTGTACAAGCTTATATTTCTGTTTATTAACATTTAATCTTATCTGCTAAAAATTCTCTAATATCATAGTATGTTTTATTTAACAGTAAATCAAACAATTTTTTGCGAAATTTATTTATAGGTAATAATTTTATACTATCAGGAATATGATTGTATATATTAATTGCCATACAATATGCATTTTTTTTATAAATATTTAGTCTTTGGCTTGGCACATGTAGCTTCTCACTGTTTCTAAAATATGAGTTCCCTAATACTTGAGCATTTGTTTTAAACAAATGTTGATGTTTTTTACAAATACGCATACCGACAGTATGTAAAGACAAGGTAAAGGTAGTATTTTAAGAGTTTTAAATAGGGGTTTACATGAATGTAGTTGATTAACATTACATATTGCACGTATACATTTCTTTTGAATTCTGAAAATCCTAATTAAGTCAACTGAGTTTCCCCAAATAGAGATTCCATATTGCGATACAGATGAGACATATCCGTGATATGCCAGCAATGCAGCATTTAAGTTGGCTACTTCTCTTATTCTTCTCAAAACATAGATAAATCTGTCAATTTTTTTGCAAAGAGAATCAATGTGCGCTTTCCAATTGCAATGGTTGTCAATAAATATTCCTAGAAATTTAGTGTATTCAGTATTTTCTATATTTATATTGTTAAATAATATACTTGATTTTTGAACTTTATTGCTATAACATGTTTGAAATTCAACTATTTTTGTTTTAGTCAAGTTAATTTTTAAATTATTACTTTTTAACCATTCCGAAACTTTAAGTAAGGTTTCAGTTGTTTCTTTTACTAGATGATTTTTATTTTTACATTTAATGAGGAGTGTAGTGTCATCTGCAAATAAGAATGACTCATGTTGCATAGTCTCTGGAAGATCATTAATGTAAATTAAAAAGAGCAAGGGTCCTAAAACACTTCCCTGTGGTATTCCACAGTCACTACAACTATAATTTGAAGTATATATTTTTTTATGTGTCCCAGAAATTTTTGAAATTTCTACGCACTGTTTCCTATTTTCTAAATAACTTTGTATCCACTCTAATGATTTTCCTCTTATACCATATTTTTCAAGTTTTGCCAACAGAATTCTATGAGAAACAAAGTCGAATGCCTTACTCATGTCTAAAAATACACAAAGTGGATAACTTTTTGTATATGTAATAATAGATTTTATATGTAATAATAGATTAAAACTTTATTTTGATCTAACATATTGCGATTTCGTTCCTCAAAATTTCGTACCCAACTGTACTTAAATATTTTAAAGTTTTAATATCGGGACGAATCGGCCTATAATAATAAAAACATTGGGCGTTTCCGCTCGCGGGACGAATCGACCAATTCGAAAGGCACTTAGGCATTTCGGTCCACGGGCCGAAACGCCCCAACACCGACAAGCGTAAAAGCGTAACAGGCAGGCAGACTGACTAGCATTAATAATATTAGTATGGACTTCGACATTCGACACCATATTAATGTCTCTCAGACAGGAACACGACATTGATAAGCAGTGACATTATTGCGACAAGAGTAGTTACGGCGGTAGTATTTTTTTTTTATATTATAAGATAGCAAACAAGTAGATGGGTCTCCTGATGAAGAGTCAACCATCGCCTATAGACAGCAAAGGTGTTAATGGTGCGTTGCTATCTTGTGGCAAATTCTAATGCCACATGCATAAGTTTACCGGCTACTTTACCCTCCAAACTAGAATACGACAGTGACAAGCATTCAAGCTATTACGGCAGGAATAAGTAAGGCGGTGGTACCTGACCCGAGCGAGACTAAGCAGAACTTTACCACTCTATATCGTTGATTACACATAAAATTAATAATAATAAAAACCGCTGGGCAAATTAAACAAACTAGCAAGCACCTGTGGTCGAAATATAACATTTATTTTGAGTTTAACAACTGACTTTAGCCACAGAATACTTAGAGACTCCAGTATACTGTGCTTTAGCTGTAAAGAAAATAATGTATATGTGTGTATATTGTAAAGTATGTCACATGAATGTAGTGTGTGTAATATTTTTTTTATAGAAGAGGGGGCAAACGAGCAGGAGGTACACCTGATGGTAAGTGATCACCGCCACCCATGGACATCCATAATACCAGAGTTCTTGCAATTGCGTTGCCGGCCTTTTAAGAATAAGTAAGCTCTTTTCTTGAAGGCCCCCAACTCGTACCCGTTTGGAAACACCCCTGCCGGTAATTGGTTCCACAACAAAGTAGTGCGAGGCAAAAAGTGCCGAGAGAAACGCACAGTTGTGGATTTACTCAATACTCAATACTTTATTGCGTCATATGTTATACATTTATAGGTGTTAAGTATACATTCTAGGAACAACATATGTACCCTGATAGGGTGTAGCAATGCAGAGGCGGACTGATTCACTTTTCTGATTAAAATTTGTTTCTTATTAAAATTTGTCATTCAAAAATTCGCTTAAGGTGTAATAATAACATTTATTTATCAGTAGGTTCTTAACATCGCGTAGAAATATTTTACAATTCTCTTCCGATTTAAGTTTTTCGGGTAACTTATTAAATATTTTTACAGCCATAACGTTTGGCCCCGAGCTGTGCATTTTAAGATTTCCAGACAGCGAGATGGTGAGGATGGAATTTCAGATTTTGACGCGATGTCAAAGATACGTAATATTTTTTTTTTATTAATGTAGTGTGTGTAATGTTTATTTTCATTCATTTAATGTATTTCTAATGCATTTTATTTAAAATTTGTTTCCGCAGTCCTCCTCAATGTAACCGTTAACTCTGCCAAATTTCATATTTCACCGTTCGCGCAAATGTCTTAAAAAATGTCCAAAGTTTTTCCTTCACGTATTAATATATAGATGGATCCACAGACCATATGAATACTAATAGACACGCCATTAGGAAGGAAAAGTGTCGCCGCGCATTTGAACGCTCCTATTACTGTCAAAAGTGTCATTCATTTGTAGGTTATATTTTATTGTGAAAAAATATAAATAAACCATGTAATACTGTTTTATCGCACCGAATGAGATGACAAGGTTTAAAAATTACCCTTGAAATGATTTTATTTCATTGATAAGTAGAATAACTCTGTATTTCTGTGTATAAATGCAAGCTGCACTGACATGAAAGTAAGAAATTGTCTTGAAAGGCGTATCAATTTAATCCGTGGATGGATCTAACCTCAAAGTAAACTTAAGATTTAAACATAGTGCTTTAAATATATAACGTACCGCTTGTTTAAATATATTTAAGGCAACTCGTGAGTTGTTTAACTTACTTGTACGTTATATTAACATAACATGATAAGTATACAAAAGGAGAACACGTGGGAGGCGGCACATTACGCCACTTGCGCCAGGTTTCGCTTGACTACCAGGCCACTGAGGAATTCCATTCGTCATGATGCATTTCCTATTTGAACGACAGAAAGTGATACATCATTTGAATAATTGTAATGGCAACTCTATAACTCGACTAATTTTAATAACTTGTAATATCCATATTCTTGCAAGCATTCTTTTTTTTTTTTTTTTTTTATTATAGAAAAAAGGGGCAAACGAGCAGGAGGCTCACCTGATCGTAAGTGATTACCGCCGCCCATGCGTTGCCGGCTTTTTAAGAAGGAGTATGCTCTTTTCTTGAAGGTGCCTAAGTCGTATCCGTTCGGAAACACCCCCGCCGGCAATTGATTCCACAGAGGAGTAGTGCGTGGTAAGAAGTGCCTAGAGAATCGCACAGTTGTGGATTTCCAGACATCGAGGTCTTTCTGTCTAAATTAAAAGTATTTTATTTTTAATAAATTAAGCAAGAGAACAGATAGCTTTTCCGATAGAAAAAACAATCATCCATACTATCCATACTCCATACTATATTATATTATACTATTATACTATGTATATACTATATACTATTATACTATATACTAATACTATATACTATATACTATATACTATATACTATATACTATATACTATATACTATATACTATATACTATATACTATATATACTATATAATATTATAAATGCGAAAGTAACTCTGTCTGTCTGTCTGTTACGCTTTCACGGCTAAACCGCTGAACCGATTTGGTACAAATATAGTTTGAGACCCGAGAAAGGACATAGGATAGTTTTTATCCCGGAAAACCCATGGGAACAGGAACTATGCGGGTTTTTATTTTAGAAATTTTTCCACGCGAACGAAGTCGCGGGCACAGCTAGTCGCTTATAAGTATAGTTTATGTAACTAGCTGTGCCCGCGACTTCGTCCGCGTGGGATAAAGTCTAAAGAAAAGTAGCCTAAGTTACTCCTTATTACATCAGCCACCTGACAGTGAAAGTCCCGTTTAAATCAGTCCAGCCGTTATAGAGATTAGTCGAAACAAACAGATAGACAGACGGACAGATAAAAATGGTAAAAAATGTTATTTTGGTATATATACCGTGTATACATCCATATGTATTTAGTTAAAATCGTTTTGTTTTTTTATCATAAGACAGCAAACAAGCAGATGAGTCTCCTGATGGAAAGAGTCAACCATCGCCTATAGACACCAAAGATGTTAATGGTGCGTTGCTATCTTGTGGCGAGGTGTAATGCCACATGCATAAGTTTACCGGCTACCTTACACTCCAAACCGGAACACGACAGTGACAAGCACTGACGCTATTGCGGCAGGAATAGATAAGGCGGTGGTACCAGACCCGGGCGAGACAATGCAGAACTCTACCTCCTAGTAGCCACGTTGGTAGTGACTTGATAGCCAATCGGTCGCATTTTACGACCTGCCTGGCAGAATGGCAGTTGGCCTATTCTTCAAAGGCGACCGGGGCCAACACGGCGATTAATTAATAATTAAAATTAATATTACAAACAGATACTTCAATTTTATTTATTTGTATAGATGTATAGATATACTACTAGTGTGTTTTACTACCAATAGATAAACTACCAATAAAATATTTACAGATCCAAAACCAACCATTTTAGTTGCCAGGATGGGAGGACACATACTTACTAATATTATAAATGCGAAAGTAACTCTGTCTGTCTGTCTGTTACGCTTTCACGGCCAAACCACTGAACCGATTTGGATAAAATTTGGTACAAATATAGTTTGAGACCCAAGAAAGGACAGAGGATAGTTTTTATCCCGGAAATCCCACGGGAACGGGAACTATGCGGGTTTTTATTTTAGAATTTTTTCCACGCGAACGAAGTCGCGAGCACAGCTAGTTGGCTCTATAAAAATTAGCACGTTATAGCTTAAAGTTTTTTCTTTATTATATCATAAGATAACCTATAAACACCAAAAATGTTAATGATGCGTTGCTAGCCGTGTGGCGGAATAGTTATGTCACTTACATAAGTCTACCGGCTACCTTACCCTCCTGAACACGACAATGACAAGTATTGACGCTAATGCGGCAGGAAAAAATACGCTGATAGTACCAAAACCTTGAGGAGTTTTTGCAGTACTCTACCTCCTAGTTAGTAATGAAATGTTACATAATATAAAGAAATATTTAAAAAAAAAACATAATAAGTAAGCCAATGTGCTATTCCAGGTCATCATCTACCTGTGTGCAAAATTTTATTCAAATCTGATCAGTAGTTTTGGCGTGATGGAGGAGTCGATAGTTTATAATATTAATATAGATAATACACAAACAAGTAGGGCTGCCAATGTCTTTTGACGCAAACCCCCAAAAAACAATGTGAAAATCCCCAAATTTGGGGAGAAATTTATCCCATTTCCCCACAAATTCCCCACATATGGAATAAAGAAAAAGTAAACTGCATACAGTTTTTATTATATTAGGGCTTATGCCATATTTTGCAGTACGACATTTTTTGGATGGTATATTTGGTATTGTATGGTATTTTTCCCCGTGTTGGTTCCGGGCTCCTTTGAAGAATAGACCAACTGCCGTTCTGAAAGGCAGGTCGTAAAAGGCGACCAATAGACTCTGCAAGTCACTACCATCGTGACTACTAGATGGTAGAGTTCTGCATTGTCTCGCCCGGGTCTGGTACCACCGCCTTACTTATTCCTGCCGCAATAGCGTCAGTGCTTGTCACTGTCGTGTTCCGGTTTGGAAGGTAAGGTAGCCGGTAAACTTTTGCATTATTATGGCATTAGACCTCGCCACAAGATAGCAACGCACCATTAACATCTTTGGTGTCTATAGGCGATGGTTGACTCTTACCATCAGGAGACCCATCTGCTTGTTTGCTATCTTATGATATAAAAAAATGCGGTATACATTTCTTATAATACCATCTTGATTTATGGGTTCCGAAGCATACTAGGACTAGGAACCCTGGCAGTTCCGCTACTGTAATAATCAAACTGAAAATCCCCGCAGTTTTGGGAATTCCCCACAGATTGGCAACCATGCGAACGAGGTTTATCCAAATTAGGTTACAAACCAATAACAATATACCTATGATAATCCTTGAAAAACTGTATTTTGTTGTAAAAATCAACGATCCGATTATTTCAAAATTCTGTCCCGAAAATAGACATGCTGAACCCAGCTGGACCAGGCAACACTATCATTAACACACCTCCACCAGACTTTTTGTCATAAGATATTAAAACAAGCAGATGGCCTTCGATAAAGGAAAGGTAGCTGAGAAAAAGATGAAATTTTAACATGGAAACCTAACCAATAAGTTTAATATAATTAATAATAATAATAATCATTATTGTTCCATCATTTGACTTATTCTAGGTTGACCGCTGACCTCTATACTAGTTGATACTGTTATATACAAGTATACATTTTTCTGAAATTTGAAAAATGTATACATTTTTTCATTTCATAGTGGCTGTGTTTGTGTGTGGCATGTTCAAATGTGTTAGTACATATATGTGTGTCTACGTGTATGCGTATGTGTGTGTGTCTATGTGCGTGTGTGCGTGTGTGTGTGTGTGTGTCTGTTTATGTGTGTGTAATTTATGTGTATGTTTATTGGTATTCAGTATTTTGTATAGTCACGGTAAAAATAGGTTCGTCACCTTAAGATCTAGTATCGCTTGCACTAGTGTACGAATCAATCATGCCAACATACCAGTACAAAAAACAGTTCTACTAACATTAAATAAATGTGACGTTTTCTATCAAATAAAATTTATCTCAATTGAATAGATTTAACTTTTACTGCTTATTTGAAAATTGTTTGAAGCCCTTGATGGCGTATCAATTATCATAATAGGTATAATGCACAATTGAATAACACTAGAAATCTAGAAATAACAACGGTGACATTGACCATGACAATAGTTTTATCATAAATGTTAATGGCATGTCATATCAATAAAAAGGTTGAAAATAAAAAAAAACATTAGCATCTCTTTAGATAATAATCATTTACACAAGATAAAATAAGGAAACAGTGTTGATACAAGCAAGTCTGAACCATGTCATCGAACAGTTAAGCATAATTTTCTTTGCAACAGTCTATTATGTGACAAATTTTCAAAAGATCATTATGTGCTCGCAACTTGTTAAATGAATCAATTTGAAAACTGACGAACTTATTCGTACCGCTACTGTACCAACTATTACTTTTTCGCAACTATTGTAGTGATAACTACTTGGCCAATCTAACATAGTTTTTTGAATTTTAAATTAGCAAAGAATATACGTGATTAAAATTATAAAAGAAGGTCACAGTCATTAAACGTAGATGTCCCGATAAAAATCAAGATTCCTAATATTTTAATCTTCTGTCCCAAAAATTAACGTACTGGACCTAGCAACTAGGCATCGAAATTATTGTTAAATTAGGTTAACTGTTATGTTGTTAAAGTTACAGCACCCGGCGATAAATATTGCACATCGAACTTTGGAAAGAGACAGTCGGATAATTTCGGCTGCGTAGAGCGTTATCTCAGTCCCACACTACCTATGTGACGTTTAGTCAGTCGTTGTTCAAGTACGATAGAGTGCGGTCGCGTCCCGATCAAAATAATTATTTAGAGTTGATAACACCTACAAATTTAAATAATTTAAAGTTGTAATATGGCATCTTTCGGAAAAAGAGGGAAACCTTTACGAGGTCAGTCACGTGAAATTATCTACAATGTTTATAAATACTTTGTAACCGAAGCTGATAGATTTAAAAAAAAAGTAGATGAAAATGTAAGTTGTTATTTTAAGAAGATTCAAGAGCGAGTAGCAAATGCCACTGGAATTTCAAGAAGAACTTTGAACAATATATTAAACGAAGTCAGTACTGAAACACATTCGACTGGAATTAAGTTCAGCATTCCAAAAAAAGGGAGACCAAAAAAGCAATTTCGTTTGGATATGGACGATTTTGATTACGATGTTGTTCGAAGAATGGTGTATGATTTTCACTTACGATTTAATGAACTGCCAACAATAAAATCATTAAAAGCTAAATTATCTGAAGCTATTAATTACAATGGGTCTGAAAAAACGTTGAGAAAAATACTTCATGACATGGGATTTCAGTTCACTAAAATGGAAGATAATCGAAAAATTCTAATGGAAAAGCACGACGTTAGTCTCAAACGAATGGAATACCTTGATAAAATACGCAAATTTCGCGAAACAGGAAAAAATATCGTCTACATGGATGAGTCATATATACATGCATCCCACACTAAAGGGAAATCTTGGAGTGACGATAAGAAAAAAGGAGTAAAAAAGCCAATTTCAAAAGGTCAACGTTTGATAATAGTTCATGCGGGAAATGAAAAAGCTTTGTACCCGGTGCTTTTTTAACGTATAAATCCACGGACACTACAGGTGACTATCACAATGAAATGAATAACGATAACTATGAGAAATGGCTGGTTAACCAATTAATCCCAAATATACCCAGTGATTCTGTTCTAGTTATCGACAACGCACCCTATCACAACAAATATATTGAGAGACCCCCCAACTCAAACACCATTAAACGGGAAATGATCAACTGGTTAAACAGACACGAAATTCCAGTTGATCCAAAATTAACAAAAACCCAGTTTTACGCTATTATATGTCAGCATAAGGAGAGGTATACAGAGTTTTCTGTGGACAAAGTACTTGCCGAACATGGGCACACTGTGTTGCGATTGCCACCATATCATCCGGATTTTAATCCAATTGAAAATATATGGTCTCAACTGAAAGGCTATGTAGCCTCTAGAAATGTGGGTATGAACTTAACTACAGTAAAAACATTATTGACTGAAAAAGTAAACATGATCGGCGCTGAAGAGTGGAAAAAGGTTTGCGATCATGCAATCAAATGTGAGAATGAATATAGAAGCATTCAACACAGTTTAGACAATTACACTGATAGATTAGTGATAAATACGGCTGATAGTGGCAGTGATATTGACCTCTTTGAGAGCACAGATAGTGAAATGGAAGTAATTGAGAATTAGAATTATTATTATTTTTATTGCAATGTCTCATTTTAGCAATAGGTATAATGGTGTTTATTATGTACACTAAAGCTGTAATGTTCCAAAATAATTAAATACGTAAATATAATGTGAACATGTTTTTTTAATTTATTTTACCCCAACCTAAAGCCATCACTTATAGAAAAATTAGTGTATTTTATACAAAGAATAAAAATATTAAAGAAGCAAATCATACTTGTTTTAACAGCTCCTAATAGGTACCGGACTGTTTGTATTTTGTGCGACAGAGATAACGCTCTACGAAACTGAAATTAGCCGATTGTCTCTTTCCAAAGGTCGATGTGCAATATTTATCGCCGGGTACTGTAATTGATATTTAACAGTTATTTATTTATGTTATATTATATCAGTAGCCTATATATTATAATAAGTATTAGAAGCAGCAAAAACGCAAAGCTATCGAGTAAGTGACAAAAAAAGGTCCTCTGGAATAGTTGTATAACATTTAACAGTTAATTATAATTATCATAAATCAAGGTAGCGAGCAAAAAAAAGCTCTCTCAAATACTTTTAATAACATTATTATCCTATATCAAGTTATTGGTAATTTTAGTGATGCCTAAAATTTTAACAGTGTTTGCTAATATAAAATATAAATAACAGTTGTTAATTGATTAAAAAAATTAGTACGAAATTTAATATGTTAACTTTTAAATGATCCATGCCTACTGGCAACACTAGTGCTAACACACCACTACCAGAGTTTTTTTATGTCATAAGATATCAAAACAAACAAATGTCTCTCAGTGAAGGAAAGATAGCTAAGATACAGGTGGAATTTTAACATTGAACCCTAAAACAATAAATCCAGTGTAATTAGCAAAGAATATCCGTGGTTAAAATGACGAAAGAGGGTCACAGTCATTAAACATACACACGGCAAGTCTTGTTGTAAGACGATAGTATAGCAATCATTATCTGATGCCCATGATTGCAATTATCTTACAGTTTATCTGAGCCACCATTACCATAAAAACTGTATTTTTCTAGAACTAAAATTACTGGTGATGGGCGACCACCAGTAATTTTATTTCTAGTTCTAGTGGTCGGAATTCGGCCATAGACAAAACAATAAAATTCCTTTTAAATTTGACAACAGATTTTTAGTAGATAATTTAAATTTTTAAGTTAGCTGTTTAAGCGATATTTTATTTTAATTTTAAAATGATTATGAGTTAATTTATTATTTGTATTTTGTATTGTTTTTTATTTGTCCTTTGCCTCATTTTGTATCTTCATACTGTGGTGTTATGAAAATAATCTTTGGCAAAATTAATCTTTTTCTATCAAACTCAGTATCTTACATCTACCGAACATTATTAACGCCATAAACTAATATTGTATAAATTTATATATATTTTTTATATCATAAGATAGCAGACGGGTCTCCTGATTTAAAGAGTCAACTCTCGCCTATAGATACCAAAGGCGTTATTGGTGCGTTGCTATCTTGTGGCGAGGCCTAATGCCACATGCATCAGTTTACCGGCTACCTTACCCTCCAAACCGGAACACGACAGTGACAAGCACTGACGCTATTGCGGCAGGAATAAGTAAGGCGGTGGTACCAGACCCGGGCGAGTCAATGCAGAACTCTACCACGTAGAAATCACGATGGTGTGACTCATATACCCAATCGATCGCCTTTTACGACCTATCTGGCAGACCGGTAGTTGGCCTATTCTTCAAAGGAGCCCGGGACCAACACGGGGAAAAAATAAAGTAATCTAAACAATATATGTAAATTAACACTTCCGAATGTAATATATTTATTGACAATTTAAGTTTTTAGCCCTGATGAGGTAAAATATGGCCGATGGCCATTTCATTAAAAAGAAATATTATATAGTTTGTGAATTGATACAGGTATTAATTTAAAATAACCATTTTGGCAACAGCCTTTAGCCGTAAATACAATAGTGTACATGTGTGTATATTATCATGTTTGTCACATAAATGTATTGTGTTGAGTCCTCCCGTAGAAAATATAAGTGTTCTGTGGTTGAGTCTTATATTTATTTTAATTATTTCAATGTATTTCTAACGCATATTTTTTAAATAATAGGTTCTTGCACTACTCCACAATGTAAACACTAACTATGCCAACTTTCATACTCCACCATTAACTTAATTGTTTTAAAAAAGGGTTCAAAGTTTTTACTTCACGTATTAGTATATGGAAAATTAATATTACTATGTACTAAATAATTAACCACCGACCAATTGCGTGTCGGGTAACACGCAATGTAGAGTTCCGTAGTTGCTCATACCATTAATGCGGACTAATGAGAGAATATTTCATTGTCTTATACTACGAGCATTTAATCTTTTCAACGCCAATGACAGATATATCCGCTCCGCCCCGTTGGTCGAGTGGTTAGTGACCCTGACTACGCAATCAACGGGGCTCGGGTTCGATCCCCGACGGGGACAAGCATTTGTGTGATGAGCATAAATGTTTGTATTTCCGGGTTTGGGTGTTTATTATGTATGTAAAAGTATTTATATATGTATATCTATGTATTAGTATCGTTGACTAACATCCATAACACAAGCAAATAATTTGCTTACTTTGGGGTTAGATCAATAAGTGTAATTTATCCCGTGAATATTTATTTATTTATTATTTATTTTACTTGGCCAAGTACATTTTGTAAGTTTGTCGACTATAACCTACTCGTAAACTCGTAAAGCCTACATTTTCATTTTAACTTCATTATATATACTACTATCATGTGTACCATTGTAGCTGATAGGGCAGAGGGAAGCATTGACTCTACAAAATTACCACTTTAAAGCTTGATTTCTTTTTCTCTTTTTTTATATAATAAAATAGTAAAGATAAGATAAGATAAGATGTATTATTATTTCTTATTTCAAAAGTACAGTTCAATAACTCAAATTTCTATTGGACTCCACACTAGGCAAGGCCTGTGGCGTGAATACCATACAGTGATTTCCTTAGTTACACTTAACAAAAATTTCACGGGAGGTAATAAAATTATACAATAAAACGAGAAGAGATGTCTTTCGTGATAGTAAGAGACAAACCATCCTCTGTAGACACCAAAGATTCTAATGGTGCGTTCCTATCTGTTTAACGGGATCATGTCCCATGAACCGCAATACGACAGTGATGTTGACGCTATTACGGCAAGAATATTTAAGGTACTGTCACCAAAACCCGAGCGAGACTTTGCAGAACTCTACCACCTATCAATTGCGACAGTAATGACACGTATAGCCAACAGTTCACCTTTTCTGCCAAGTATTTATTCTGCCAAATAGTTCGGCTACTTGGCAGAATGACACATGGTGTATTCTTTAAAAGGGCCAACGCGGGGAAATTTCACGAACGGATTCCTTAATATATTTTTTTTTTATAAACTCCAACGACAAATTCAATTAAATCCCACACCATAATATGTTATAATCAAATAATAAAATCGAGAAAAAATACATTCCCACTTACATAGGGTACTCCTCCTCTAGGAGGTACCCAAAAAAAATCTTGATATTTTAAATTCATTATTCAATAACGCAATTAACCATTTTTTCGGCGTGACTAATATGTATATTATAATATATTAATGTGAAATTATACAGCCTTCTAGTACTAAGTCTTTGAGATAAATTGTGGACAGCTGGACAGACGGGCGGACATGGTAAAACAATAAAGGTTCCTTATAGACTACGAAAAACAGCTAAACTCACGTTCTATATAAATTCTGATTAGTTTACACACGTTATATTGGGTTCGACATTGTGAAAGTGTTAGCCCACGAAATAAACTTAGACATGTAAGCATGTTGAAGTTTAAATCCTTTCAAATTACAATAGAGATACGATTTTACACATATCAATAGCAATATGTTATCTTAAAATCATACAATACTTTAATATCAGTGCTGTGTGATTATCTCTTATAAGACAACTGCGAACTGGATATATGTTAAAAGAAAGTAGTATGTATATAGACACCTTTCACACAAACTAGGCAGTCCAGCCTTGAACGTGAAAGCGTGCACCGCGCGCAAAAAAAAAAACGCGCGAACTTTGACTTCTGACACCGCGATGGCGGACAAAAGACATTTTTTATTATTTGTTATATTTATAAGTAGCGTCCATAGTGCTAACATTTTTGAGAGATCGTATGAATATGTTTTAAATATTGGTAAGAGTATGGCGCCAAGTTTTATGTCGTTTTTTGACTGTTTTGTTGAGGACGATACTTGGGCCTGTGCAAGGGAAAGGGCGGGAAAAATCCTTGACAATTGGAATGCAGAAGTGCAAAAACAACGACGGATATGGCAAAGTGAGTTTTAGATTTTAATTATTTATATTGATAATAGATGGAGTTGATGTGTGATTAACAGACTTTAATTATATTAAACAAATTGTCATTTATTTAGAAATATGAGCTAATTAATGATACTGCATAAATATTTCTTTTAAATTTTAATTTTAAATATATAAATACCGTAAACAAAATAAAAAGATTATTGTAATATTTTAAGGAGCACGAAATCAGTGTCTTGTTTTAATAGAGTTGCCTAACGTGTCCTAATTTTTTTAATATCCTGGGATGTTTTGTAACAGCGTCCTATGTATTTTAGTTACTTTATTTTAGCTCAGATAGCTTAATAAAACTAGCGGCATCCTGTAGTCCGCTGAATTAGGTATAGAAGCTTTTTTAATCCTACGGAAACAAATTATTTTACCGAGAGGAAAAGTTGAATAGCAGCGCTATTCATCGCCGCGCATTACCGCCGTGTTGGTCCCGGCCTCCATTGAAGAATAGGTCAACTGCCGTTCTGCTAGGCAGGTCGTAAAAGGCGACCGATTAGCTATCGAGTCACTACCATCGTGGCGACTAGGTGGTAGAGTTCTACATCGTCTCGCCCGGGTCTGGTACCACCGCCTTACCTATTCCTGCCGCAATAGCGTCAGTGCTTGTCGCTGTCGTGTTCCGGTTTGGAGGGTAAGGTAGCCGGTAAACTTATGCATGTGGCATTAGACCTCAACACAAGACAGCAACGCACCATTAACATCTTTGGTGTCTATAGGCAATGGTTGACTCTTCTCATCAGGAAACCCATCTGCTTGTTTGCAATCTTATGATATAAAATATATATATATATATATATATATATATATATAAATGGATGGATGTGTGTTACTCAATCGCACGAAAACTACTAAACGGATTTGGATGAAATTTGACACACGAGTAGATGATAACCTGAACAGTAGGTACATGAATTACTTTTTATGCCAAAAAAAAATAAATTGTTCCCGCAGAATTTTCCAAAAAATTTTTTGATGCATCGGGCTGCATGGTGCAGCTAGTAATCATAATATTAATATTACCGTACTTACTATATACATATCGCCTCTGTGGTCTAGTGGTCCAGCGTTGGGGTTGATCACATGAGGTCCCGGGTTCGATTTCCGGGTCGGGCACATAAAAAAAAGTATTTTTTCAGTTTTCTGAGAAACACAAAGTAGCCCGGAATTGGAAAGTGCCCGGTTGGCGATAGGCTGGCCACTTATCACATTGTGGGACCAAGTATCTTCGGCTAATCGTGGGTGCACTTGTTGTACCTCTGCCTACCCCTTCGGGGATATGGGCGTGAATATACTTTTTTTTTACTATGTACATACTATAAACGTACCCTATGTGCATTCCAAGTCATCATTATATGTTTGCTAAATCTCATCCAAATCGGTTCGTCAATTTTTGCGTGAAAGAATAATAAACATCCATCCAAACATACTTTCGCGTTTATAACAGTAGTTGCAGCGTGCAGCCTCTGCATAAAAGTTTTGGTGAATCCCGCGGGTACAACTCATTTTTTAGGGATAAAAAATAGCCTATGTGCTATTCCGATCATCATCCATGTACCTATAATAAAAAATATCATACATACCTAGTTGTTTACATTAGTATTAGTAGAATAAGTAACTCTTTTATGGGGCAATGTATACGCTTTTACAATAAACTTCCCGAAACTCTAAGCGATCTACCAGTCAATAAATTTAAAAAATGTGTTAAAACAAAACTGTGTAAAAAAGGATATTATAAAATCTCAGACTATTTAGAAGACAAAAAAGCCTGGGATTAATTGCTCCTCATGCCGATCTCATATATATTTTTTGTAATATTGTGATAATGTAAAAAAAATCAATGATATGAAAAAAAAAAGACAAGCCCGCTGAGTTTCTTCCGCCGGATCTTCTCAGTGTGTGGCCGCGTTTCCGATCCGGTAGTAGTTTTTTAAAAAAAATATGTTGACGTGTCAAAATAACTTGTAAAAAGTTTTATTGAATAAAGTATTTCTAATTTCTGATTTCATTATTCGTATAGTTAACTACTGACTAAATTCCATTTAAATTAAAATAAAATCCATATAATATATATTTACATAATAAATACGAAAGTCTATATTTCTGTTTGTTAAGCGTTTATGGCTTGGCAGAAAATTGAAGCTGAATAAACAAATTATTCGATCCGTATGGAGGTTAAGTCGAATTTTTTTTTCTTAGTTCGTAGAACCAAAACAAACATTCGAAAAAATTACAAAAAAAATCTTTTGGTACTTTTTAGGATTGAGCGATACAGGTGGCTTGGTAATTTTTTTTTATAAAGTCTTGAAACTAGAAAATTTAAGCTTTAAAATGCTAATTTTTAAATTCCGATATGACCATTATTAACAAAAATACAGCTATTTGAAAAACCCCTAAAAACTTAAAATTATTTTTGATCATCATAAAATCATAAATTTACGCATCTAAACATTTATACAAATAAAGAACATTGGAGTTTTTAATATTAACATAATCGCTTTTTCCAAATGCATATGGATGTATACACGGTACATATACCTTAATAACATTTTTTACAATTTTTGTCTGACTGTCTGTTTTTTCCAGCTAATTTCTGAGACGGCTGGACCGATTTAGATGGAATTTTCACTAGCAGATAGCTGATGTAATAAGTAGTAAAGCTACTTTTATTTTAGCAATTTTTTCACTCGGACGAAGTCAGGGGCAAAACTAGTACCTAAATAACATTTTTGACACTTTTAAGCTATTGCCTAGCTTCCGTATTCCGTATATAATAATTCCGTAACGAAAAAAACCTAACACGCCCCACTCCGACCGGCACAGGGGTGATACTTTTTAATTTTTCCATCTATCGATAAATACCAGAACTTTTAATGACTTTTTGAAATATCACGCTTGTCTCTTTAGTTCAGCAACCCGCCTTTAGATGGCATTGGTTGTATTGGAAAACTACCGTAATCAGCTGTTTGTGAGAAAGTATACAGGTGTATAGGTATTTATCATCTACGTACAACAGTGAATATCTGTACTCGTATAATTTGTGTACAAAGTGTTTTAAATATGAATAAACGAAGAAAAAAAATACTGCATAAATAAAATAAATATATAATTGTCATTGCATAAGTTGATAAAAAATGCTATGCAATAGCTTTACCGTGGCAGTCTCCGAGTGCCACACGTCTTTTTTGATTTTTATCAGACTGTCTGTTTGTGCCCGCTAATTTCTTGAACGACTGGACTGATTTTGATGATATTTTGACTGGCAGATAGCTAATGTAATAAGGAGTAACTTAAGGTCATTTAATTTTAGAAATTTTTCCACGCGGACGAAGTCGCGGGCACAGCTAAAATGCAATTTAAAGAATGCGCATTAATCAATTTAGAAAGGAAATAATGTGGCCTTTTCGGCCCTGAAAGGGGTCTCATATCCCATAAAGTTCCCATAAAGTGTATTTAGTGTGACTTTATTAAAGTTTACAGCTAAAATAAAATTAATGAAGAAACTGCAATTTCATTAAATAAACTGTAATTCCACTAAAATTTCGTATTAATTACGAAAGATTACATAAACTTACTTTAATTAGTAAGATATTGTTACACATATAAATTACATGACCGCCCAGTTGGTCGAGTGGTTAGTGACCCTGGCTACGCAATCGACGGGGCTCAAGTTCGATTCCCGACAGGGACAGGCATTTGTGTGATGAGCATAGATGTTTGTATTTCTGGGTTTGGGGCTTTATAATATATATATATATATATATATATATATATATATATATATATATATATATATATATATATATATATATATATATATATATATATATATATCTCGGTATCTATGTATTGATAACGTTGACTAACACCCATATCACAAGCAAGTAATTGGCTTACTTTGGGGTTAGATCAATTCATACATATAATTTGTTAAGGAAAATTATTTATTACTAGCTGATCCGCGCAGCTTCGCCCGCGAGTAGATTAACATGTTAGCTTGCAATTAAACACAGAATTATTTTTATTATTCCCTGGACATATTTACATGAAATTTTGTATGAATTAAGCACGAAAAAATAATGAATTACATGTTTAAGCGTTTCTCAAAATTCGATCCCTAAATGGGTAAAATAAGGGAAGTAGCTTATAAAGACAAATTCTAAAATAACAAGCGCGAGCGAAGCCTCGGGTAACAGCTAGTATGATATAACCTACATGCATGAAATTTTTGATAGGAACGTTTGCTCATATTCGCAGCGACACGTTTCCTTCCCAATCGCGTGTCTATTAGTTTCCATGAGGTCTGTGTTCGTTTCATACCAAAAACTTTTGTTTAAAATCTGAGACACACAATATTTAAGTAAACTTCGAGCAGTTTCATGGTCTGATAAGCCAAGCACATGAGTATTAGACTGATCATTATCTAAGTTGCTTACAATTACATCTAGATACGCATGCTTTTTAGTGAGTCTTAGAATAGAAATTTTGTTTTTTTTTATCTCATAAGATAGCAAACAAGCAGATGGTTCTCCTGATGGAAAGAGTCAATCATCGCCTATAGACACCAAAAGTGTTAATGGTGCGTTGCTATCTTGTGGCGAGGTCTAACGCCACATGCATAAGTTTACCGGCTACCTTACGCTCCAAACTGGAACACGACAGTGACAAGCACTGACGCTATTGCGGCAGGAATAGGTAAGGCGGTGGTACCAGACCCGGGCGAGACAATGCAGAAATCTACCACCTAGTAGCCACGATGGTAGTGACTCGTATAGCCAATCGGTCGCCTTTTACGACCTACCTGGCAGGACGGCAGCTAACCTTTTCTTCAAAGGAGCCCGGGACTAACACGGGATAATTACAATATAACATTGTTTATAATACTTTTATATAACTCTAATAACTTTAAAATCTATCCACTTACTACAGTGTCACTTAATTAAAGAAATTTTTGAAATGAAATGAAATTTGAAATTAAATTTATTTGCTCAGAATACGGTACAGTTTAATAGGTTTACATAAGTTATAATCCATCCGCGTATTCTATAAAATTGGCATGCAATTTTTGTTTTAAACAAATATAATTATAAAACTACTTATTAATATTATTTCGGCAACAAAAATTGAAATATTTGAATTACAATAAATAAGAATAATTATACAATCGTCATATTCCTGTCCTGATTAATATTTCCAAAATGTTTAAATAACATTATTATTTAGTAATCTAAGCATAAACTTAATCTACTCTTTAATTATTAACAAATGTTACAAAATATTTATAACATGAAAAATAAAAACGTAGCAAAATATATCAAATTTAGTGCAACTAATTTAGCATCCATTTAAACAATAATAATAAAAAGGTTTTTATAATATAATAAAGTTTTTTAATGGACACTTTTTTGAAATTTCGACTGCCTAACTATCAAGGTTGATCATATAGAGTTTAGTGACAGACGGACAGACAGACAGACAGACGAACGGATAGCGGAGTCTTAGTAATAGGGTCACGTTTTACCATTGAGTACGGAGCCCTAGAAAACAATGAACTTATCCATTCTAAAAAACCAATACCATGAAATCATTGTGTACCTCCAGTTGAAATTTCGACTGTCTAACTATCAAGGTTGGTGATATAGAGTTCGGTGACAGACGGACAGACAGACAGACAGTGGAGTCTTAGAAATAACACGTTTTACCCTTGAGTACGGAACCCTAAAAAATAATAAACTTCTCAATTCTAAAAAACAAATAGATACCATAAAGTCATTGTGTATCTCCACAGTATAAAAGCCTATTTAACGGCTCGTTATAAATAAACGTATTGTTTCAAGGCAAGCGTAATTGATAAGGAGATTCCGCGGTTTTATGCCGTGACTGTGAGATTAACGGAATTATCTCGTATGGCGGGAGAGACGACGGAATTGTGTTAGTGGATAGGCATCTGTTACTTCCGTGTACGGTAGAGTTACCAACCGTCCTGTTTTCCGAGGACACGTCGGTTTTTATAGTGTCCTGAACTGTCCTGGATAGTTTTCAGCCGACCAAAATGGAGATTATTAGATTGACATGTATGTATGATATTGTTGGAACTGGATATTTGAGTATGATAATCCAAGCGTCCAAGAACATGTACTAAAGAACACGGGCCAAATTTAATACGTCGTTTTTTTAGTTATTATCTTAAAGTTTAATATATCCCTACATCAACTCCTTAACTTATCCGCATTTAATAAATGTTAACTTGAGGAACAGTAGCTAAATAAAGTGGGAATTTAGGTAAGATTAACGTAAACATTCAGTTTTCTCCTTAGTAGTCTGTGCTTAGGTATTTATCTTGTCGTTGGGTGTCTTTAGTACAACTGCTAATCTCAGAATTCTAAGTTAGATTGGGAAAATTTTGAGCTAAGATTTCGCTAAGACACTTTTTAGATACTTAAAATAACAAAAAATAAATTAGCTTTAAACTATTCTTTAGTATAAAAACAGGGAGAATTTTTATTTTATTATAACGAAAATTATGATATATGTATAAACTTATTGCCGTTTCAATGCAATATAACAGTTTTATACAATGGTAACACATAAACATGATGATAGAAGCCAACCACACTAAAGCCTTAATATTTTTTTATATAATTGTTCTTAGCGATATATTCAACTTAATTAATTTAAAAAACATAGATAATTATTATGTATTATCCAATATTCGTCATTCCGAAAAGCACACAGGGATGTACAAAACCGAAACCGCCTGTGTTCTTTGGCGCACATGTAGATGATGGCGCACATGTAGAATTTGTTGTTCCCGCGGGAATCACCAAAAACTGTTAGAATGTAGTGGGCTGCACGCTAAACCACGTAAAACAATTTTACACAAATACTATAAGTGTCTGTGTGTGTGGTGCAAAATGTATATCATTAAAATTTTCCCGCGGGATCGAGACCTATGCAAGTTATATCGCAAGAAACCGCTAGTTAATTATGAAAATAATAATAAAACAATTGAAAGTAAAAAGCAACATAAACATAAATAAAACTGAAAGTGAAACTCAATTAAAACAACACAAGTTTACTATTTGTTAACGGTTTTTATGATAATTAATTACTATTAATGAGTAATAAAGATAGTAATAAATGAACGTAATAATAAGCTCGCGGAAGGTTGTGTTTACGAATCTGTTTATATGTTTGTATATTAGGGTTGGTGCTGATGCAGACTTTTGCTATATCCGTGGATGATATTAATATTTTACTTAAATAAAACGTATACTACTATGAAATTGAGTAGCAAATTTAAAAACCTATTATCTTTACATATTGTTACAAGCTTAGAGTTGGTATTGTGCAATAAAATACTACATATATTAAAACCGTGTATTTACAACACAAATGTACTATACACCACAATACACACTGATAATACCGTCACTATATTCCACAGCCCTCTAGAACTAGCTGAATAAACTGAATCACTAAATCACAACACTTTCCGTATCACATTTCACTGTACTAAATATATCGCTTCATCGCTTCCGAATCTTTTTATAAAACTGATTTGCTATTTGCCAACTCGTCCTTATTTATACACAAGGTAAAGTTCGACCGTGGTCTCGAAAGTTCCGAAAATAACACGTAAACAACTTAATTGTAAACAAGTCATAATACACGCTATTTTCACTCTTACGCTCTATTCGAGAAGGCCAATTATGGCATGGCTGTTTGGGTAACGGCAGCTATTTTTATCATTAGAAGCAACTATCTCTTTCTTTTATTTCTGGGTTTTTCTAGTGTTCTCACTCTTCACTTTTCTAGATTATTTGCAACAATATTATAAAACAAAGTTCCCCGCCGCGTCCGTCTGCTATAAACTCAAAAACCACTGAACAGATTTTCATGCTGTTTTCACCAATGGGTAGAGGAAGGCAGGTGAGGTAAAGGAAGGTTTAGGTGTATAATTTGTCAAGGTTTTTTTATATATATTACCCGTGCGACGCCGGAGCGGGTCGCTAAGTATATATTAATATTATAAATGCGAAAGTTTGGATGTTTGGATGGATGTTTGTTACTCAATCACACAAAAACTATTGAACGGATTTGAATAAAATTTAGCACACAGGTATCTGATGACTTGGAATAGAACATAAGCTACTTTTTATCCCGAAAAAAATTAAGTAATTCCGTGGGATTCACCAAATACTTTTATAATGCAGCGGGCTATACGCTGCAGCTTATTTTTTTTAATATCATGAGATAGCAAACAAGCAGATGGGTCTCCTGATGGAAAGAGTCAACTATCACCTATAGACACCAAAGATGTTAATGGTGTTGCTATCTTGTGGCGAGGTCTAATGCCACATGCATAAGTTTACCGGCTACCTTACTCTCCAAACCGGAACACGACAGCGACTAGCACTGACGCTATTGCGGCAGGAATAGGTAAGGCGGTGGTATCAGACCCGGTCGAGCCGATGCAGAAACTCTACTACCTAGTATTCACGACGGTAGTGACGCGCATAGCCACTCGGCCGCCTTTTACGACCTGCCTGGCAGAATGGCAGTTGACCTATTCTTCAAAGGAGCCCGGGACCTATAAGGGAAATATATATATATATATATATATATATATATATATATATATAAAAAATATAAACAGACAAAAATTGTAAAAAAACAACTTGTGTGTAAGTACTTATGAACGTACTTATTTGGTATGACAAAATATTTTTTGTAAAAATTTTATCCTTTTTGTTATCCTATGGTTGTAAAGAAAATGACAATAATAATATAAATAAATAAATATTAACGGGACAAATTACACTTACTGATCTAACCCCAAAGTAAGCAAATTATGTACTTGTGTTATGGGTGTAAGTCAACGATACTAATACATAGAAATACATAAACACACAAAGCCAGAATTACAAACATTTATGCTCATCACACGAATGCTTGTCCCCGTCGGGGATCGAACCCGAGCCCCGTCGATTGAGTAGTCAGGGTCGCTAACCACTCGACCAACGGGGCGGTGGTATATTTTTATTTATCTTTGGTGTCAATAAGCCACGGTGTTATCTTTCAATCAGGAGACCTATTTCCTTTTTTGCTATCTTTTCATATTCAAACAGATTAAAAGTCCAATATTTTTCAATCTCAGTGTGGACACCCTACACATCTCTTTGAAAGTATAAAAAGTAGCCCGCTTGGATAAAAGTGAAATTATATGACAAAGTTCATGAGTCTATTGTTTGTATGATAGATTACAACATTAACACCATTTCACCGTCGTGATTCAGTGGTTAGCGTTATATGCTAGGGTTCAGGGTTTGATTCCAGATTTGACCTAAAAAATGGATATATTTTAATATGTTAACATGTCCATGAGTCAGTGAGCAAACAAAACTATCAGTCCAGGTTATCTCGATAAAAAAGTGATAATCATTGACCGCCTCGTTGTTTGAGTGGTTATAGTGACTCTGACTGACCGACGGGGACAAGCATTTGTGTGATGAACATAAATGTTTGTATTTCCGGGTTTGGGTGTTATTAAATACAAGCTGTTGCCCACGACTTCGTCCGCGCGGACTTCGTTTACTCGGCACAGCTCCTCCCCCTTAGATGATAGTGTGATAATATGTAGCATATATGTTGACCCGACCTGTTGTAATATTCATGCAAAATTTGAAGTAAATCCACGCAGTACTTTTTGAGTTTACCCCGGACATACAGACATACAGACAAACAGACAAAAATTCTAAAACTATATTTTTGGCTTCGATATCGATTGTAGATCACGCCCCAAGTATATACCCCCGGACATACAGACAAACAGACAAAAATTCTAAAACTATATTTTTGGCTTCGATATCGATTGTAGATCACGCCCCAAGTATTCTTTTAAAAAAATATTCAATGTACAGTTTTGACATTCCTATGATTTTATTATATGTATAGATAGATATAGATATTCCAGTATGTATTGTACTTGATTAAGAATTTATATTATGAAATAATCACATCCTACAAGTTGTTAGAATCTTAATCGCCTAACCATCGCCTATAGACACCAAAGATGTTAATGGTGCGTAACTATCTTGTGGCGAGGTCTAATGCCACATGCATAAGTTTATCGGCTACCTTACTCTCCAAACCGGAACACGACAGTGACAAGCACTGACGCTATTGCGGCAGGAATAGGTAAGGCGGTGGTACCAGACCCAAGCGAGACAATGCAGAACTCTACCACCTAGTAGCTACGATGGTAGTGACTCGTATAGCCAATCGGTCGCCTTTTACGACCTGCCTGACAGAACGGCAGTTGGCCTATTCTTCAAAGGAGCCCGGGACCAATAAGGGGATTAATTTTTTGGTTATTGCAAGACACAATAACGTTATATATTAATGGCAGTAATTGCTGCTGTGATATCCCAAGAGGTGCATCCAGTGACCAGCAAACAATTGGCAAGGTTTTGGAACGAAGTTCCTTATCGCGCGTTGTGAAAGGGGGGCTAGACGGAAATTTTTTTTACGAAAAGTTGTCACGACACTTTTTGATATAGTAAGGTATTGTGAGCACAGAAATATCCAGCCACTTCCCTTTAGCTCGTGCATTGAAAGTGAAAGTCTATCTACTATTTGATTGAGTTTACTTTTTTCTAGTGCCAAATGTTCGACATTTATACAAAATTTCAGCCGAATGTCGAATTTCGACCAAAACTAAAATTTCGACGGACAGTCGAATTTCGAACGAGTGTCGAAATTCGACCGAGTGTCGAATTTCGATCGGTTGCCGAGTTTCGACCGCCTCGCGTGGGTCGAAATTCAACCGGGTGCCTAAATTCGACCGTGGGTCGAAATTCAACTGGGTCCCGAAATTCGACTGGGTGCCGAAATTCGACCGTGGATCGAAATTCGACCGGGTCCCGAAATTCGACCGGGTGCCGAAATTCGACCGTGGATAGAAATTCAACCGGGTGCCGAAATTCGACCGCGGGTCCAAATTCGACCGGGTGCCGAAGTTCTACGAAGTTCTTTATCTCGCGTTGTGAAAGTCGGCTAGACGGAAAAAATTCTTACGACAAGTTGTCACGACACTTTTTGCTATAGTAAGGTATTGTAAGCTGTGCGGCGTGCGGATGTTTCTCTCTCTCTCTCTCTTATAGAAAGCAAGCCAAATATTTTCATTTCTATTTCGCATTGAACAGTGTGGTGTCGCGACGATTATTTTTGTTGAGTGTATACAGGTTTTTTGTAAATAATAATAAAAGGAACTTCGTTCCATCCGGGTGTCCCTTGACACCTCTCAAGTTTTTTGTTAATTTTTTGGCTACGTTTAAGAGTAATTACTGATCGCTCGCGGGTTAAAAATGTTAAGTGATTCGCAGTTGGGTTTTTGTTTAATAATTGCTTAATGTACAGGATGTGCTTAAAACGGACCCAATAATATGGTGGCTTTCGTTTATGGACAGCGTCATCGCTTTCTCCACGTCGACCGGTTTCCCGCGTGAATTACAAATTTGTCCATGTTCTACATAAGACTTGAATAAACGTGGAGGAATTTTGATACGGCTATCATTATTAATTTAATTATTTATTTTGTGTGCGCGACATAAGCATATTTAAGAGAAAAGCAGACAAAATTCAACCCAGAATAAGACTGAGTTTCCGTGTTTGTTTTTCATATCATTAGATAATAAGCAGATGGCTCTCCTGATGGAACGAGATACCATCTCCCACAGAGAGAAGAGAAAGAAGAAAGAAATCATTTATTTGCCAGAATATGGGAGTTACAAGTTATTAAAATTTGATTAAGTTACCAACATATTCTACCATGATATGGTGTGCAAATATTTTAAAATTATAATTATTTATCATTAAACTAAAAATGTTGTGAGTCGATTTTTACAATTACTTTTACACAGACACTAAAGATAATATTAATAATAATAATTCTAAGTATTTGGACTTAGCTCACGAGATTACCGACATGTGGGGTGTAGACTCAACAATAATTGTCCCGATAGTCGTTTCTGTAAACGGTCTTGTAGCGAAGAATCTCGACCACCATTTACGGAGGCTCTCCCTACAATTCTGGATCAAGGGCCAGATACAGAAGGCGGCAGTGTTAGGAACGGCATGTATTGTGAGGAGGTTTCTTTCTCTGTCGCCTTGACCACCGGTGGCTTAACTATAACGTTCCCGCTGGCGGATAACCTATTTTGTTATATTTATTTTTATAATATTGTATTTTTTAATAATGTTATAATTATTAATGTAATCAAATAAGAATTTAATGTAAATAAAGAGATAATAATAATAATAATAATATTAATTGGTGCGTAGTTATGTGGTGAGATGGCAGTGTCACGTCCATAAATCTACCGGCTACTGTACTTTCGAAACCGGAACATGACAATGACAAGCATTAACGCTAAGCGGTAGGAATAAGTAAGACGGTGGTACTTATACTAGGTAGTAGAGTTCTGGATTGTCTCGCCCGAATCTGGTACCACCGCCTTACCTATTCCTGCCGCGATAGCGTCAGTGCTTATCACTGTCGTGTTCCGGTTTGGAGGGTAAGGTAGTCGGTAAATGCATGTGGTTTTAGACCTCACCACAAGATCGCAACGCATCGTTAACATCTTTGGTGTCTATAGGCGATGGTTGACTCTTTCCATCAGGAGACCCATCTGCTTGTTTGCTATCTTATGATATAAAAAAAAACACCAAAAACCCGGGTGACACGTTTCGGAACTCTACCACCTAGTAGCCACGATGATAGTGACTCGTATAGCCAACCGGTCGCCTGTTACGACCTGCCTGGCAGAACAGCAGTTGGTCTATTCCTCAAAGGAGCCCGGGACCAACATGGGGGATAATTTTACTACCTTTAGATAATATAATAGTTTCATTATTACTTAAGATAACAATAAGTACTGTGATGTGAAATAATTCTTGTACGTATATAATAAGTACATAAAGTCCACTGAGTTTCTTCCATCATAACTTCTCAGTGTGGCCGTGTTCCGATCCGGTAATTCTAAAAAAAATACTTACAAATTTTAAAATTAAATAAATAAATAAATATCACTGGACAAATTACTCAAATTGATCTGACCCCAAAGAAAGCAAATTATATGCTTGTAGTATGGGTGTCAGTCAACGATACTAATACATAGAAATACATATATAAATACTAGAATATATTTAATAAACACCCAAACCCAGAAATACAAACAAATGTGCTCATCACACAAATGCCTGTCCCTGCCGGGAATCGAAC
The DNA here is from genome assembly GCA_036924255.1 of Apodemia mormo. Lineage (NCBI taxonomy): Eukaryota > Metazoa > Arthropoda > Insecta > Lepidoptera > Riodinidae > Apodemia > Apodemia mormo. Next base: position 2,441,089 of record JAUPFN010000029.1, read on the forward strand.
CCGGAGTGGTCGGTCGAGTGGTTAGCGACCCTGACTACGCAATCAATGGGGAATTGCGTAGTCAGGGTCGCTAACCACTCGACCAACGGGGCGGTCAAAATTAGATATAATATAAAATTATAATTTATAAATATTTGCACTCCATATTTAGATAACTTTTAATACATTTTTAATAACTTGTAACACCCATTTTCTAGCCCATTTTGATAAAACCACTGCTTTAACTATTTCTGAAGTCCTTACCACCGTCTTAACTGTTTCTGCCGCAATAGGGTCATACTTGCCATTGTCGTATTCCGGTTTGGAGGGTAAGGTAGCCGGTAAACTAATACATGTGGCATTGCCATCCCGCCACACGGATAACAATCATTAACGTCTTTGGGTGCTGTAGGTGACGGTTCCGCTTTCCGTTCAGAAAATCATCAGCTTGTTTGTAATCTAAGAATATATATAAAAAATCATCAATAATCCTTATACGTATTTGGCGTACTGGGCCAAAATTATTACCGGCCTAATTAGAGAACTCTTAATAATAAACTTTCAAGACGTTACTTTTTTTAATTATTTTTAAAATGGCTTCGTGCAGATCAGTCAAATTTACAATTTCCAGATTTCTGAGCTCATACAAAAACCTATTACAATATGGTTTTTAAACATTCGGTCTGAAAGTAGAGTGTAGTTTCAGGCACGGCCTGATTGTTTATATAAACCAGATTGCCCGTTGGTCGAAATTCGACCATAGATTTAATAGTAAAATCTCTTTTATGGTTTGGCAATAGACTAGCCGAAAAGAAAAAAGTCTAAGTAAGGAAATTATTTACTTGTGCTATGGGTTTAGTCAATGATATTAATACAATGATATTAATAAATGCATATATAAATACCACCCAAACCTAGAAACACAAACATTTGTCGGGAATCGAATCCGAGCCCCATCGATTTCTGACTAGGTTTGTTCCCCCGTGTTGGTTGCGGGCTCCTTTGAACAATAGACCAATTGCCGTTCTGCCAGGCAGGTCGTAAAAGGCGTAAGAAGGTATGCGAGTCACTACCATCGTGGCTACCAGGTGGTAGAGTTCTGCATTGTCTCATCCGAGTCTGGTACCACCGCCTTACCTATTCATGAGTACTTGTCACTGTCGTGTTCCGGTTTGGAGCGTAAGGTAGCCGATAAACTGTACATGTGGCATTAGACCTCGCCACAAGATAGCAACGCACCATTAACACCTTTGGTGTCTATAGGCGATGGTTGACTCTTTCCATCAGGAGACTCATCTGTTTGTTTGCTGTCTTACGATACAAAAAAAAGGTTTGTTAACGAACCAACAGGGCGGTGGTTAGTGAGTGTAATGTTTATATAATTAATTTAATATATTTCTAATGGATTTTTTTTTTAAATATTAGGTTTCAGCAGTCCTCAGGAATGTAAACTTTAACTGGCAATTTTCATACTTCACCGTTCGCGTAATTGTCAGAAAAAGGAGTACAAAGTTTGTACTTCACGTGTTAATATAGATATATCGATATGATTGCGTTAATTATAATTATTTATTAAATGAATCTCATCTATGGTCTAGTGGTCTGGTGTCGGTGTTGACCACATATACCGGGAAAATATTTTTTTTATTCAGTTTTCTGATATAAACAACGTTTCCAACAAACAAAAATTCTGTTTGATTGGATTGTATTGGCGGATTGGATAAGTGGCCGGTTGGCGATAGCCTTGCCACCTATTATATTATGGGATTAAGTATCTTCAGCTAATCATGGGTGTACTGATTGTACTGCCTACCGCGTCGGGGATACGAGCGTGAAAATATATTTTTTAAATGAGTAATTCAAAAATCATCATACAAAAAATGATCATACATAAAATTTCATAATTATTGAATTTAAAAAATGATCATACAAAAAATTTTCATAATTATTGGATTCAAAAAATGATCATACAAAAAATTTTCATAACTATTGAATTCATATATTTTGAAAAAAATTAAAAAAAAATCTTAGTACGCAAATCACCTGCTTCACCTGGTTTGATATAACATGATTTAAAAAACCGGCTAGTTGCTTATTGCTCGCTGGACTATCCATACTGATATAAATGGGAAAATGTGTGTGTTTGTCTGTCTTTCACGGCAAAACGGAAAATTGACGTGATTTTTTAAGTGGAAATAGTTGAAGGGATGGAGAGTGACATAGGCTACTTTTTGTCTCTTTCTAACCCCCTCCCACTTCCCTAAAATGGGGGATGGAAGTTTGTATAGAGCATTCCGCAATTTTCAAGGTAGAAAGCTAAAAATTGGTATGCGGACTTTTTGTGACTAACAAAAAAATCGTGGGTCGCTTTTTTTGGAAATCTGTTCTTAATTTAACGCGAGCGAAGCCGCGGGCAAAAGCTAGTCATGTCTAAAGTTACAACAATGTATTAATTTCGCTCAAAATCGCTTTTTTCTATCTTTTCTACGGGATGAAATCGAAAGTTGAATAGTTTCGATTGATTTAAATAAACGACAAGTTTTTCAAATAAGTCCAGTCGGCGATTAACCAATTTCTATCGAGTTATTTGGGTTATGGTTGTTGGCTGTCTTAAGATTACTACAGATTAATTAAAAAATAATAAAATAATAAAAATATATATAAAAAGAATTTTCTTTTTAAATATACATAAAAGTATCTTCACGCCCGTATCCCCGAAGCAGTAGAAAGAGGTACAACCAGTGCACCCACGATTGTCCGAAGATACTTAAGACCGATTTCCGAAACGCAAATTAATTTTAACAAGCAATTAATCGGTTTAACAAATCATTTGCTCGTTAAAATTATGTTAAACACAGATTAATTGCTTGTTAAAATTAATTTGCGTTACGGAAACCGGCCATTATTCTCATAATGTGACAGGTGGCGAGCCTGTCGCCAACCGGGCACTTTTCCAATCCTGTTCAATTTTTTTTATTTATTTTATAAGATAGCAAACAAACAGATGCTTTTCCTGATGGAAAAAGTCAACCATCGCATATAGACATCAAAGGTATTAATTATGCGTTGCTATCTTGTGGCGAGGTCTAATGCCACATGCATAAGTTTTTATTTTTATCAGAAACTAAAAAAACATGTTTGCCTGACCTGGGAATCGAACCGGGACCTCGTGTGGTCAACTTCGACACTGGACCACTAGACCACAGAGGTGATCATATATACATATTGTTCATATATAAAGCCTAAAAATCGTTACCTACCTATGACTTTGTGTATGCATTTTTAAGCTTTATTTGATCTTGTCTGGTATCCAATAATATAAACATTGTTATATACTAGCGATCGACCTATGGTCGAAATTCGATTATAGACTAAACAATAAAATCTCTTATTTTCGACGAAAGACTTTTTCCCCGTGTTAGTCCTGGCTCCTTTGAAGAATAGGCCAACTGCCGTTCTGCCGGGCATGTCGTGAAAGGCGACCGATTGGCTATACGAGTCACTACCATCGTGTCTACTAGGTGGTAGAGTTCTGTATTATCTCGCCCGGGTCTGGTACCAACGCCTTACCTATTCCTGCAGCAATAGCGTCAGTGCTTGTCACTGTCGTGTTCCAGTTTGGAGGGTAAGATAGCCGGTAAACTTATACATGAGGTCTAATGCCAACCTCGCCACAAAATGGCAACGCACCATTAACATCTTTGGTGTCTATAGGCGATGGTTGACTCTTTCCATCAGGAGACCTATCTGCTTGTTTGCTATCTTATGATATAAAGAAAAGCTAAGATAACAAACAAACAGATGGCTCTCTTGATGAAAAGAGAAAACCATCGCATATAGACACCAAAATGATAATGATGCGTTGCTATCCTTGTTGTGAGGTCTGAATTCATTTTAAGTTAGGGTATGGTAGCCGACCATACCTTCCAAAACACCGGGACACAACAGTGACAAGCACTGACGCTATTGCGGCAGGAATATGTAAGGCGGTGGTACCAGACCCGGGCGAGACAATGCAGAATTAAGCCACTTAGTATCCACGATGGTAGTGACTCGTATAGCCAATCATTAGTGTCTTACGACCTGCCTGGCAGAATGGCAGTTGGTCTATTCTTCAAAGGAACCCGAACGAACACTGGAAATGTAGGGTTTATTGTTTGTTTATTTTTATTGATTTAATGTATTTCAAATGCATATTACATGTAATGATACCCCGGACTTAGCGACAGGTGGGACTGCGCAAGTCGAAATCACAAAGTACTTTATAAATGGTCGAAATTGCGTGAGTCGGGTTATAATTTCCCATATAAATACATATAAAATATTTTAGATTGGGGCTTTTAAAAATAACACGTATACAAAAAATGTGTATTAATCAAATTATCAAAAATTTGTGTCACATAAACACATACACACATAAAATAGTGTCAAAGTAACGTGTAAAAAGTTTTATTGAATTAAGTACTTTTGATTTCTGATTTCTGATTTATTTATCTATATATAAGTACTACATATAATAAAATCGTAGGAAAGTCAAAACTGTACATTGAATATTTTTTTAAAAGAATACTTGGGGCGTGACCTACAATCGATATCGAAGCAAAAATATAGTTTTTAGAATTTTTGTCTGTTTGTCTGTATGTATGTCTTGGGTAAACTCAAATTTTGCATGAATATTACTAACATGTCGGGTCAACATATAGGCTACATATTATCACGCTATCACCTACGGGGGAGGAGCTGCACCGAGTAACGAAGTCCGCGCGGACAAAGTCGCGGGCAACAACTAGTATAAATATAAATCGCCAACCAATGGGATTTTGATACTGAAGGCTTCGTAAATTCTAACAAAGTAGTTTGATGACTTGATTTTTTCTGCTGCAAAATTTCAAAACCCAAAAAAGTATTTTTTTAATTTCTTGTTTTGTAGAAAAATTACGTTCTTCATTGGAGTCCATATTTTCTACGATTTGTCTTTCAGATGTCTGAACACGTACATTGGCTAAGCAATAGTATAGAGCCATTAAACAAAATAAAAGTTTTTTTTTAATCTATTTTGTTTGAAGGGACTTTTATTCCCTAGGAACATGTCAGTCCCATCGTATCCTATACTAATAAATTTAATCATAAGCGTTATTGGTGCAGAAATATGTCCATTAAAGATTTTGCAATTTTGGAAGTTGGTTGCGCTAGTATGTTTAGATAAACTCCTAGGTCATATTTATTAATTTATATTTCTGCATCAATTCGTTCCTTTGTTTATGAAATTTATGACATTCCGTAAGCAAGCAAAAGACGAATCAACGGGATTTGAAAATAGCGTAACTCCGGTTTCGCGAAGTCTTGGCAGCGAAAGTCGAGGTTACTGTATTTAGAAGTATTAGGTTTCTGCAGTCCTCCGCGGTGTAAACTTTACTGTGCCAAACATACTCCACCGTTCACGTTATTGTCATAAAAATAAGTACAAAGTTTTTGCTTCACGTATATACCTATACATATTAGACATTAAAATAGTTCTGAATTTCTTTCTAAAGTTAAAAGCAATGTGCTAATTCATATCCGCTCAAAATCACTTTCCATTTCATCTTTTCTACGGGGTGAAATCGAAAGTGAAACGATTTCGATACACGTGGGACCTTTTCCACGTGTGAACGTTATGGTACTCCACAATACCTCATTAAATAACTATTTGTGAAAGACAATTGTTAGATAAAAAATAACATTTTTGCCATTTCTTACGTGACTTCTGAACTTTTCTCATTAAATATTTTTGCAATAATAAAAGTATTTCTCGCTGTGGAAAAAAACTTAATTGAGATAAAAACTATTCTATTTTTTAAGTTTTGGTCCTATTTAAAAGATTTAATTCAATTTAGCATAGAAATAGTTAAAGATCCGTGGTCCAATATAGTCTAATTTTTTCATAAATCAACAAAATCAAAAAGGGGATAGAATTTATATGAAAAATTATATAGACGACATTTTAATCTACTCGCGGGCGAAGCTGCGAGGGTCAGCTAGTTAATATATATGTAGATAGTATAATAAACATGTCGATAGCTTCCCTGATCGTCAATAGACTCCAAAGTACATAGTCAACTGTGTGGTAAGTAATACAACAAGCATAAGATTGCTGTGTTCCATACCTTCCAAACCGGAACACAACGGTGACAAATACTGACGCTATTGCAACAGGAAAAGGTAAGACGGTGGTACCAAATCTGAACAAGATGTTGCAAAACTCTACCACCTAGTAGTCACGATGGTAGTGACCTATAAAATCAAACGTCCGCCTTTCACGAACGGTCTATTTTCCAAAGGAACCCCGGACTAACAAGAGGAATACCTAAATATCTACTTTTTAACCAACGAAAACCGGTGGAAGTTCTCAATCTCAAAACTCGACCGTCCCGTTAGTCGAGTGGTTAGCGACCCTGACTACACCATCGACGGGGCTCGGTTTCAATCCCCGACGGGGACATTTGTGTGATGAGCATAAATGTTTGTATTTCCGGGTTTGGGTGTTTATTAAATATATTCCAGTATTTATATATGTATTTCTATGTATTAGTATCGTTGACTAACACCCATAACACAAGTACATAATTTGCTTACTTTGGGTGTTAGATCAGTAAGTGTAATTTGTCCCGTGAACATTTAATATTTATTATTTAGATTTAGATATAACTAGCTGTTGCCAGCGACTTCGTCCGCACGGCGTTCGTTTACTCCGCAATGCCCCTCCCCCGTAGGTGATAGCGTGATAATATGCAGCCTATATGCTGACCCGACCTGTTAGTAATATTCATGCAAAATTTGAAGTAAATCCATGACAAACAGATAAACAGACAAATAGACAACAATTCTAAAAACTATATTTTTGGCTTCGACATCGATTGTAGATCACGCCATAAATATTCTTTTAAAAAAATATTCATTATACAGTTTTGACTTTCTTACGATTTTATTATATGTATAGATAGATGTATAGATTTGACGCGACGTGCAACGACGAGTATTCAGATTTCGTAATTCTTTTTATTGGAATGGGTATACCCCCAAGGGAATCCTATTTTTTAATCCAACCATAAGAGTCCGTATACAAGACATTATTGATTGTACACTTTTATTAATTTTAATGCATCACGCATAAGTTTTTAGAGAGTGATCCGATTTTGATAATTGTCTACTGTCTACTTTTTAATAATTTATTTGGGTATAAATGTAAAAATGAGTTTAAATAAAAATTGAGTAAAAATATGTTCATAAAATGTAGTCATAAATTTGCATGCCATTTATCTGGCAAAATAGGTTTAGCACATCGATATATGTTCAAAATCTTTTCCAACTCTATTTTGTGCAAATAAAGTATTTGTATTTGTAATTTTTCTTTCATTTTTTTTTTGGACAAATTACACTTACTGATCTAACCCCACAGTAAGCAAATTATTTGCTTGTGTTATGGATGTTAGTCAACGATACTAATACATAGAAATACATATATAAATACTAGAATATATATAATAAACACCCAAACCCGGAAATATAAACATTTATGCTCATCACACAAATGCTTGTCCCCGTCGGGGATCGAACCCGAGCCTCGTTGATTGCGTAGTCAGGGTCTCTAACCACTCGACTAACGGGGCGGTCATTGGATAGAATATATCACAAGAGTTGTCTTATATACGTTTTGAAAAAAAAAACTCCCAAACAGAGGTGATTAATTATTTACTCACTGATTTTAATATATATGACCACGCATTACTTTTTACAGAGTCCTTTTTAGAGAGATCCGATTTTGATAACTTTTCTTTTATTACATAGAATATTTCCCAAGAGTTGTCTCATATAGGTTTTGAAAAAAAAGCACCCAAACAGAGGATCATTAATTTATTTACTCACTGATTTTAATATATGACCATGCTTAACTTTGCGTTTGTTTTTTGAAGTGAAAACTTCTTTAGGCGCGTTGAGCGTTTTGGTAGAGGGTAAAATCCTCGGTTCGCGTCACCGACATGCTAATGATAATAGTATATCTATAGCTATGTTTTGCATATAGTTTTAATTACTCTCAACTTAATAGTTCCGTTTTCACTTCTATCGGCAGTCCCACGACTGCTACTGTTTTTTTTTTATTAAAAATATATTATAAATTAATAAACTCACATCAACCATTGTATCCACATCTCCAAATAAGATCTGGAGGGTAAGAAGCTGGCCCTTTCTCGGTAACAGCGTTTGAAACAATTTTATATTGTTTCAAACCAGTGATTTCTGGTCATTCATCATGTTTGAAACTTTCATTTCATTGACGTAATTTTTATAATTGTTGTATGAATTATTAATAAGATTTTCAAATGTCCAAGTTACATGGCCAGTGAATTATTTTACACATTTTATTGTTGTAATTTGTGAAATTTTATTCTTAATGACGTATGAGGTGCATAAAAAATAAGTAAAATGAGATTTAATGCACTTGTGCATTTATAAAAATTATTATTTTTAATGCACTTGTGCTTCTATAAAACTAAGTTCAATTTTCTTTAACGGATTTGCGCTTTTACAAAAATTTGCGTTTGTTTAATTTTTTTATTAAAAAGATATTATAAATTAATAAACTTAACAAAAAATTAAATATAGTTATATTAAATAAATATTGACGGGACAAATTACACTTACTGATCTAACCCTAAAGTAAGCAAATTATTTGCTTGTATTATGGGTGAACGATACTAATACATATATATAAATATATATATATATATATATATATATATATATATATATATATATATATATATATATATATACATATACATATATATATATATATATATATATATATATATATATATATATATATATATTATTCTATCCAATGTGTGTGGGTGTGTATGATTGAGTCAGCTGACGCACAGGTCCTAGTTGACGGAGTGTAGTGGGACTTAAAAGCAACTTAACAATATTTCTTTATTTTTATGTAAAAATTCGAATAGCGACTAACTTGTTTTTTTGATATATGCGACATATGCTAATATGTCGCAATATACGGAAGTTTAACTGATTATGATAAAATGCTAGCAACGCTATACATTCTTATTAACATAACTGCTTTCATATATTTATATAAAGCTTATCTATAATGCCCTTAATTGAAAGATATTACTAAAAAGGTTAAGGCGAGGCATCGCGACAAACGGGAAAAAACTGGTTTGCTTAATCACGTTTTTTTTTGTATTGATTGTTAAATAACAATTTTACAAAAATTAAACGAAATACCTGAAGATATTATCTAAGGAATGTGCTAACTTATTACATAATAGAACGTACTTGACTCGATCTTATAAAATTCCGAAAACAGGCTAAAAAATCTCTAAAACAAATAATTTGTTAATAATATTTCTAATCTTCCACATGAGTTTTATATGGTAATATTTAGTTGTAAATACAAAAAAAACAGTAGCAGTCGTGGGACTGCCGATAGAAGTGAAAACGGAACTATTAAGTTGAGAGTAATTAAAACTATATGCAAAACATAGCTATAGATATACTATTATCATTAGCATGTCGGTGACGCGAACCGAGGATTTTACCCTCTACCAAAACGCTCAACGCGCCTAAAGAAGTTTTCACTTCAAAAAGAATGTGCTAAATATTGGTTTTCAGCTGATGTCCTATATTTATCCGATAATTAACACGTTTCTCAGCGGTTTCAGAACATACCGCGCCACCCATTTCCTATAAAATTGACACGCGTCGAAACACCTGGCCTTAACAGAGGCCCAATAACAGTGGTCAGATATCCGGTCTGCGACCAGAGTGCTAAGTGTGAGTTTTTCTTTTCGCAAACGATCGTGAGCGCGTTTCGAGTTTACTAGGAATTTGTATGTGATTTGTACAGCGCCACCTAGTGGTAAACTGGTTTCTCACGTTTACCACTAGGTGGCGCTGTACATATCACATACAAATTCCTAGTAAACTCCAAACGCGCTCACGATCGAATGCGAAAAGAAAAACTCACACTTAGCACTCAGATATTACGGTCTGCTCGATCGTAATTATCTAAGTAAATCGTCTCGCCGTTAGTATAATCTAAAGAACAGAATAAAATTGAATACATTTTATTTGCATAACAATTCTTTACTATGCGTTCCAGCTAAGAAAAGGACTGTCAGGATGACATATTGCTCCGCATTTTGCAAAAACTTCATAAGTGATGTGTAAGGTGTGCAAAAAAATTCTAACAAAGAAATACTTTAAAAAAATTGTTTTCATTCTAATTGGTATATTTTTTATTTAGATTCCCATCAGATCATGTTATTCACCATCTTGCTTATTTCTCCCGTGAAACAGTTTTGCTGTGTTTCGGAGAGAAGGGCGATACAGGCAGTGTAATTACTGACTTAACATTTTATGTCTCAGGATAGGCAACACACGAATGGAATACCTGGGCTAGTTCCAGCCCAGGCATTCCATTTTTGTTCATTGGCGACGTTGACCACTTACCATCAGGTGACACGTCTGCCAGTTCGATCATAATAACATAACACAAAAGCATGTATTAAAATAAGGTGTAAAATAACTAGCACGACTTTTATATATACATACGACTTTTATATATACATATATATAGATGAACGGATAGACTGATATATTTTACTGTTTTTTATTGATGAATTTATATTTTAATACTTTTTAGCCTACTCTGGACAAAGACAACCCAAACCCACAAAAATCGCAACAAATTGGCCCCGTCGTTCTTGACTTATAAATCATGTACAAGTTGTCGTACAACTAACAAGACTTTTAGACTGATGTTTTTTTTTCTATTTTTTTATTGATGAAAAAATAATATTATTAAAACGTTATTTGTTCTTAAATAAATCAGCAATATTTTTTGAACAAATATTTTTTTTGCTGACATTACTCATATCACAATTGTGATATGAAGTTGATAACAAGCGTGATCCTTTTCTTAGTTGGAACGCATAGTAATATAAATTAGATACCTATATCTATGTCGCCTCTGTGGTCTAGTGGTCCAGCGTTGGCGTTGACCACATGAGGTCCCGGGTTCGATTCCCGGGTCAGGCACATAAAAAAGTGTTTTTTCAGTTTTCTGAGAAACACAAAGTTGCCCGGGATTGGAAAGTGCCCGGTTGGCGATAGGCTTGCCACCTATCACATTTGTGGGACCAAGTATCTTCGGCTAAGCGTGGGTGCACATGGGGTACCTCTGCCTACCCCTTCGGAGATATGGACGTGAAGATACTTTACTTTAGATACCTATATAATACTAACTAAGAATCATATTATGAAAAATTAAATCATGAACTATCTTTACACTTTAGATCTTACGATTAAAAGTAGAAAACAACGAAAGAGAAAGTGATAAATTGTCAAGGAAAAAGTTTTTTGTATTTTATAAGTAAAAACGTGCAGTAAAATATTTTTGGTTGTACTGTTTATATCTGGTTTTGGAACCATTTAATAGATTTTAAAAACAACAAAGAAAAATATCGACACGCGCGTGGGTTTCCCAAGCACAGGGTGAGTGCTATAACACAAAAATAATTAGACATTTAATAGATATTTTATATAAAATACTTTGTTATTAATTCTATACATTTTTGGAACGAAGTTCCTTACGGCAGGCTTGGAGGGGATAGGGATTTTGCTGCGCGACCGAACTGAAAAAAATGTGATAGTAAAACCGTAAGAAAAATGCTTGGAATAAAAGCGTTAAATGAGACGTGCGCAGGCGCGACAGTCGCGTACACAAGCGAGTAGTGCCGTTTAGCCGAAGGAAGTTCGTTCCTACCTGGTGTCCCGCGACACCACATCATTTTTATCATAAAAACAAAAAAACAGATGATTGTCGTGAAGGAAAGAGATAACCATGGCTTATAGACACAAAGAGGTTAATGGTACGATGTTGTGGTGACATTGTGGCGGGGCAATATACTGGAACACGACAATGACAAGTAGTAACGCTATTCTTGCAGAAGTTGGTAAGGCGGTAGCAGGGTTGTTACGGATGCAAGATTTTTAACATCCGCGGATGCAGATGCGGATGCGGATGCGGATTATTAAAAGTTCACATCCGCGGATGCGGATGCGATACGGATGCGGATGCGGATTTTAAAGGGATTAATTATTAAAATGTTAAGTGCATAAACAACTGGAAATCAATTCAAACTTAAATGTTTTATTTATTTAATCCTATTTTTTAAACAAAACTACACAAGTTTTTAGTTTTACTTATGACACAAAAAGCTTAAAATTAAGCTTCGGGTTACATAAAAGAAATCTTTGTTTAGTAATTAAACTTGAAAATTTGTGAATCATATTTAATAAATAGCAATATAGAAGCCTTTTTGAATTTGAACCTACATCCGTAAAAACTCTGCATTGATTGATGTGGATGTGAATGCGGATGCAAATGTCTGAATTGATGCGAATATTCCTCATTTGCGGATGCTGATGCGGATGCGAATATTCGTAACATCCCTGGGCGGTAGTAGCAAATACACGTTGCGGAACTCTAGCTGATCCGGCAAACGTTGTTCTGCCTTTTTAACTACTCTTATTTTTTTTCTATATTTTCTCACCTTTTAAACCTTCCCTGCACTTCAACAGTTAATTCAAAACCAAAATTAGCCAAATCGGTTCAGCCGTTCTCGAGTTTTAGCGAGACTAACGAACAGCAATTGATTTTTATATATATAGATTTATTGTTATAGCGACAACGGAGATACATAATTTGTGAAAATTTCAGTTTTCTAGCTATCACGGTTCATGAGATACAGCCTGGTAACCGACAGACAGACGGACAGACAGACAGACAGCGGAGGCTTAGTAATATGGTCCCGTTTTATCTTTTAGGTACGGAACCCTAAAAGGCCAAGCTAAATCTATGTACGTGAAGGAAATCTTTTCCCACTTTTTAAGACAATTTGGCAAGGTTAAAATATACCTTCCTCAGGACTTTATAAAACTACTAGCGACCTGCCCGCGGTTTCACCCGCGCAGCTTTTGTTCCCGTGGGAATATCGGAAAGGTTTATACACTTAAACCTTCCTTAAGAATCAATCTATCTATTAAAAAAAACCGCATCAAAATCCGTTGCGTAGTTTTAAAGATTTAAGCATACATAGGGACATAAGGACATAGGGACAGACAGAGAAAGCGACTTTGTTTTATACTATGTAATGATATATAGTAATATTTTTAAATATAATAAAATCGTAGGAAAGTCAAAACTGTACATTGAATATTTTTTTAAAGAATACTTGGGGCGTGCGAAGCCAAAATATAGTTTTTAGAATTTTTGTCTGTTTGTCTGTTTATCTGTTTGTCTGTATGTATGTCCGGGGTAAACTCAAAAAGTACTGCATGGATTTACTTCAAATTTTGCATGAATATTAATAAAAAGTCGGGTCAACATATAGGCTACATATTATCACGCTATCACCTAGCGGCCAGGTGCTGTGCGGAGTAAACGAAGTCCGCGCGGACGAAGTCGCTGGCAACTGCTAGTTTTTAAATAAAGTGCATTAAAAGTACATTAAAGTAATAAAAATAAGTATTAGACCTATGTCATAATAATAATAATAATAATAATAAATAGCTTTTTATTGATTCCTTACATCTTTTGTCATTTTAACAATATCTCATTAACATAATATTGTTAAACCAATTGTAATTGTTTGTGTTATATTTGAGATTTTATATAAGAAAGTAAAATTGTATAATATATTGTAACGTAATTTAAATTTATTATTTGCATAATGATTAATATATGTATATAAAATAAATGTATATATTTATTAGGTTAAGTTAAATTTATAAATTAATATTAAAATTTATTAATATTATATACTTTACTAGTTTAATTAAATTATTATTGAAGCAATTATCTATATTGTCAAGTAAATATAATATTTATAGTTTATTAATTGTTAAAATTTAGTTGTGTCCATAAGTCATTATTTATATTGTCATTTAACTATTATATAATATTTTAGGTATATTTTAGTGTTAAAAGTGCTATCAATATAAAATAAAGTTAATATATAATGTATGTTTGTCTGGTTAATTTTTATTATCTATGTAAGGACCGCCTAGGGCGGTGAAAGCCTCCTCCATGTCTTTCCACCTTCTGCGATCTATTGCTAGTCTATTCCAGGTTTTGCCCGCAATTTTCATCAGGTCGTCGCTCCATCGTTTGTGTGGTCTTCCAGGTTTTCGTCTCATGTCATATACCTATGTCATATACATGACAATATAAACACATGTATACTTACTATTTTCTTTACGTCTAAAGAAGGGTTTTTATTGTTTATTCTATGGCCGAATTTCGGTCACAAGCTAGTAATAATAAAACCACAAAGCCTATTTATCTTGTAGTTATTTCTAGCTCGCTTAATATGAATACTTGGTTCGGAGTAGGTTCATGGATTTTTTACAAGATAAATAAATATTTCTAAAATTCCATTTTCTCGATTCCAGAATCCGCTGACGAAGAAGCACTCGCATCAGGGCGGTCGTTTACGGAGCTGCCCTCCAAATTAGGGCGAGAGATTGAAGACTCCCTTTACTCTGTCTCTGATCTGCTGCAGCATGGAATGGCTAGGTATGTTTTATCTATCTATCTATACAGAGTGCCAGACATGTTATTCAAATAATTAACACAGCATCTTTGGGCTACTCTTTTATCCCGTTAGGGGCCATCCATTAATCACGTGAGGCTCAAAAGGGGGGGAGTCCATAAAAAATCACGAAATATCACAAGGGGGAGGGGGGTGTAGTAATATACCACGTGTTATTTGCAAGTACTTATCCAGTTATTGTTATTGAAGAAAGTCTTGCTAATCCGTGGTCCGAGGACACTGTACATTAGAAAATGTTCATGTATTAGTACAAAAAACTTTTTCACATTCCTTTTATTATTCTTATGTGAGCTAACAACAACCTACAACCTTTCTGTCTACCTCTAGACGTTATTATTGTAGTCTTTAATTTTCTAATTAAAATTAAATTAATTTTCTAATTTAATTTTAAAATTAATTTTCTAAGTATTCATCTAATCTAATCTTATTAGATTAGATGACACTTATTGCTGTATTTCCTAAATATTAAAAATAGTAATATATGAGGGTGGGGGAGGGGGTTGTCTTAAATATCACCATGTATCACCAAGGGAGAGCGTCACATGATTAATGGACGGCCCCTTACTTAGGAATCAACTCCTTTTTTATATCATAAGATAGCAAACAAGCAGATGGGTCGCCTTTTACGACATTCCTGGCAGAACGGCAGTTGGTCCATTCTTCAAAGGAGCCCGGAACCAACACGGGGAGATATTTTCCCCGTGTTAGTCCTTCTTTGAAGAATAGATGAACTGCTGTTCTACCAGGCAGGTCGTAAAAGGCGACCGATTAGCTATACGTGTCACTACATTCCGTCTACTAGGTGGTAGAGTTCTGCAACATCTCGCCCAGGTATTTGGTACCAGCCCGGGAACCGGGGACCAACACGGGGAAAACTTTTATTGGAACGAAGTTCCTTACGGCAGGCTTGGAGGGGATAGGGATTTTGCTGCGCGACCGAACTGAAAAAAATGTGATAGTAAAACCGTAAGAAAAATGCGTGGAATAAAAGCGTTAAATGAGACGTGCGCAGGCGCGACAGTCGCGTACACAAGCGAGTAGTGCCGTTTAGCCGAAGGAAGTTCGTTCCTACCTGGTGTCCCGCGACACCACATCATTTTTTTTATTTTTATTAATTTCATGGTATCGGTTTTTCGTCACGGTGTGCGCGCGCATCGTATATCATATTTTTCCCCTAATGCACCAAAACAAGTATAACTTCAAAAATTACGTGATATTTGCCGATTCACCCCTTCGCCCCTGAGATTGGACACCCTCTTATCTCTAACGCGCATCAAATTATATCACCAAACACTTTCTCCTCGCTTAACCTTGATTTGACCGATTACCACCGATAAAACAAACCTTTCACTTATTATAAAACGAAGATGCAAGTCAGAATTGAGACCGGTTTTTGAGCATGACCTCTGAGTCAAACCGCGAAAACCGGCGAATACGTCCAACACTAGATATTTCGCACATTAGTTTTCGAGTGGTTAGTGACTCTAACAACTCCATTGATTGAGCCCAGGTTTGATTCCCAACAGGAAAAAACGTTTGTGTGATGAGCATATATGTTTGTATGTCTGGGTTTTGGCTGTTTCTTAATTATTTTTCAGGGTTAAAATATGTATAAGTAATCGTTGACCAACACCCATACCACAAGTAAATAATTTGCTTAATTTGCTTTTCCCCATGTTGGTCCCGGGCTTCTTTGAAGAATAGGCCAACTGCCGTTCTGCCAAGCAGGTCGTAAAAGGCGACCAATTGGCTATACAAATCACTACCATCATGGCTACTAGGTGACAGATTTCTGCATTGTCTCGGACGGGTCTGGTATCACCGCCTTACCTATTCCTACCGCAATAGCGTCAGTGCTTGTCGCTGTCGTGTTCCGGTTTGGAAGGTGAGGTAGCCGGTAAACTTATGCATGTGGCATTAGACCTCGCCACAAGATAGCAACGCACCATTAACATCTTTGGTATCTATAGGCGATGTTTGACTCTTTCCATCAGAGGACTTATCTGCTCGTATGCTATCTTATGATATAAAACAATAATAAAACATAAATTTAAGCCACCCACGTCATATAGGTACCTAACTATTTAGCAAAATCATTCAATCAAATCATCTTATTTATCTAATTAGAAATTGACTTTCCAAGCAATACTTCAATAAAACCAATTCTAAATCAAGTAGAAAGTACATGAGAATACAAGTTTCGATTGCCATGAACAAATTATTACTATATAATTGATGTTTAAAACAAACGATGATAAAATAATAGTGTTTAAGTAATTTTATGGTATTTTTACACTTAAAACACTTATACGGGTTTGACTACATACCTAGATATATATTTTTTCACATTATTTAAAATCTACCGGTTTCGCGTATTGACGCATCTTCAGGACTTATGATATTTAAGTCCTGAAGATGTGTCAATACGCGAAACCTGTAGTAACATTAGTGATGTTTAAAACAAATTATAATAAAATAATAGTGTTAGAGTAATTTTATGGTAGTTTTATAGATTTTAATTATAAAACACACACAACTACTGGTTTCACTACATACTTATATTTTTTCCCAAATTATTTAAAGTCTACCGTTATTTAAACACATCATCAATACGTCTTTTAGCTCAACAAGAAGATTCTTGATGAGCTAAAAGACGTCCTGAGTGCTAAGTGTGAGTTTTTCTTTTCGCATTCGATCGTGAGCGCGTTTGGAGTTTACTAGGAATTTGTATGTGATTTGTACAGCGCCACCTAGTGGTAAACGTGAGAAACCAGTTTACCACTAGGTGGCGCTGTACAAATCACATTACACATACAAATTTCTAGTAAACTCGAAACGCGCTCACGATCGAATGCGAAAAGAAAAACTCACACTTAGCGCTCTGATGATGCGTTAATACGCGAAACCGGTAAACTTTAAATATTTGATAAAATATATATGTAGTGAAACCTTACATTAAGGAAACTGTTACCAGATATGAAATAACCAAGGGAAAACCGTGTCATTTCGTCCCTAACAATGGCGGACTTAAGAACAGCTGTTAACTGTCTACATAACAATTGATAAATTATATTGCAATTGAGCATGTCATTTTAACAATTAGTTTTTATTTTAGATTTAAGTTACACACTAAAATTATAGAAAAATTTAATATTTTGTAATCAAAGGGTTATTTAACATTAAATTTTAACTTACATTAACAGCGTATTTTAGTAATGGCGTTTTGGCCGAAAGCTGTTTAAGGTGACGTTAATTTTCTTAAATGATTTGAAATTAGAACACTGACAAAATGTTTGTAGCTTTGTCTGTTATGAAAATTCTAACTTGTTAGACAGAGATAAAGCCATTTTTATTTGTTCAGCGTTGGAATGCATGCAATTTTATAATTTTGATTGTTTATGGAAATTAATGCCAAGTCCATATCTTTCTCTTGTCAAAGAGTGAAACCAGTACAAGTGCTTTGTAATTAAAATCAAAATGCAGTTTCCAAATGCTGACGTTTAATAGTATAGAACATTTTTATAGAAATAACTGGCTTTAATCGCCAATTATCAATTAGATAATTTACAAATTAAACCGGTACTTCGCAGAAATTCATAACCTAAAAGTTTTTTTAAGCCAATAATACACGATAAGTTACACACATGTATAATATAATATTCTGTTGACGGCTAACGTCTGTTGTCAAATTTAAAAAAGATTTTATAATTTAGTCTATGGTCGACTTTCAGCTAAAGGCGTTCGCCATTATTTCGTGTCAATTACGAAAAACTTTACAACGCAATAGACAACTGGCTTAGTGACAGTAGTGACAGAACCATACTTATGTTTAAATAAATACCATCAACCTAGTTCTCTTGCGTAGGCAGAGTGAAGCGTGAACTAAAAGTCTTTTAGTAGCTGTTTTTATGTCATTAAATAGCAAACGAGCGAATGGCTCACAACCATCGCCTGTGGACACCAAAGATGTTAATCATGTGTTGCTATCCGTGACTCGGAATGACAATGTCACATGCAAAAGTCTACCGGCTACCTTACCCTCCAAACCGGAAAATGACAATCATTAACTCTATAGCGGCAGGAATAGGTAAGGCGGTGGTACCAAATACCTGGACGAGATGTAGCAGAACACTACCATATGTTAGTCACGATGGTAGTGACACGTATAGCCAATCGGTCGCCTTTTACGACCTGCCTGGCAGAGCCTGGACCAACACGGGATTATATAATAGTTTAAACTTAAGTTTAACTTGAGTTTAAACTTAAGTATGATTCTGTTTAACAACTTTCATTCAACTTCCAACGTTTCTATTTGAACGATAGTGTAAATACTCATATTTGCACGAGCTATTAACATATATACGGAAAGAAATTCTTGACTCTGCTCGGACGAATAACTCAGCGTATCTCGTAGATTGTATTTTATGCAGATATGTGTGTCAATATTTCAATCGAAGAAAACATAGAGATTATCAGTTTGTATGTTTTGTGTATGTAATATATACTTGTAAATTTTCAGAGGCTGTTCAGAATCGATAATATGTTCGATTTGTGTAATAAAAAAACCAAAATTTAATTTTTTAAATAATAATTTTAAATTACAAAGTAGGCATGGATGGATAGCATTTCATAAATAGCATGTGACAAATCAAATGATATGCTTTATCACAAATCGCATATGCTATGTCTCTTCATTTGGTTTGTGAAATGTCGCACTCAATAAAATTGCACCGTTCGTCAGGTCAGTGATTCTAGCACGGCGTTCGAACTGCGACGTGTTGTGATTTGTGAATTTTGCGATTTGTTACGATTTATATAGAACGTAATTATTTATCGTAATTACATTTAATAAGCATTTATTGCTCTTTAGTGAGTAGATACGTGTATAACGTTAGTGTAAATATTAGATTAGTGTAAATAAGACCAAAATAAATACAATGAGTGGATTTTAAATTCCAATGAAAAGAGAGCTAAAGTATATTTTTTGGCCTAAATTGAATGCTAAACCTATATAATGATGACTTTTTTTAAGATATACATAGTAACTTTTTACATTGTCAGTCCCAAACCTGTAAAAGTATGAGCCTGTTGGACTTAGATCATGAGATCTCGGGTTCGATGTTATTGAGGTTTTTTTAAACCTGAAATGAATGAACCTCAAAATCATTGCCAATGAAATTTCGCATGCGAAATCATTGTTTTCTTAATTTCATTGAATGAAAATGATTTAAAAGTAGCAATCATTTCCATGCGTAATTCAAAGGTAAGCTGGAGTCCACTTTTAGGCAACAATATGCCGGTTCCAGAGGATCTAATATCTTACTCTCCGCTCTTCTACCTTACAATTATATTTTTGAATAGAGTTATATAACAACAAAATCTTAGTGCCTATAAATTACAACTTACATATAATAAAGAAATACCTTATTATTATAAAGACAACATAGAAAACACAACGCGTGGATATAATTTCAATTACGCAAAATTCAGCTGATTTGGTAGTATCGTTTGTAATTAATGCGTAAACTCGTGTAGTGTAAACTTCCCCCGCACCCCCGCACACACCGCCCGGCGGCCGATTCACACTACTCGGTGCATCCAATTAATGAATTTAGTGGGATATTTTTAAACGAATATTTTTATATTATCTTGAAATAATTTTACAATAATAATAAAAACGCAGTTTCAATTCAATATTTTGTTCTTAATTTTAAAATTTGGCCGGACGTTTAAAAGTAACCCTGACTATGTCCTATTCGCTGCCTGTATATAAGTACGTGTAGAATAAACTTTGTAGCCCTTTTAAAACAATTACGCCAACGGCAGAGTATGAAAAGCACAGTTAAAGTTAACATTGCAGAGGAGTGAAGAAACCTTATATTTTTTCTAAATAATATGCATTAGAAATACATTAAATTAATATATTATATAAATAAATATTCACGGGACAAATTACACTGACTGATCTAACCCCAAAGTAAGCAAATTATTTGCTTGTGTTACGGGTGTCAGTCAACGATACTAATACATAGAAATACATATATAAATACAAGAATATATTTTATAAACACCCAAATCCGGAAATACAAACATTTATGCTCATCACAATAATGCTTGTCCCCGTCAGGGATCGAACCCGAGCCCCGTCGATTGCGTAGTCAGGGTCGTTACTCGACACTTACACACGACCAACGGGGCTGTCAATATATGTTTGTATGTTTTATGTTTGTCTACGAATTTCTCTAAAACTGAAAGCCATATCAAGATAATTCTTTCTGGTATAAATCAGGTATATTCCAAAGTATGGCGGTAATACCAGACCCAGGCGAGATAATGCAGAAATCTAGCACCTAGTTGTCGCAATTATAGTAGCCAATCGGTCACTTCTATATATATATATATATATATATACCGACCGATGTATGTTGCCAATAAACTCCAAAACTACTGAACCGATTTCAATCAAATTTCACATGTACCCGTATTTTGGTTTAACTTACTGGATAGGATAGTTATCATCTCAATTATTCGCTTATGTCGTGAATGTAAACGAATAAAATGTATCAATGAATGGTTTCTTAAGCAAGTGTTTATTTACTGTTTAGTTTTATGAAATTCTCATAGATGGCGATGTACGTTGATTTATTTCCTCAGTTGCGATTAGAACAATAAAATATGGCGGTACGAAGTTCGCCGAGTCAGCTAATATTAATGTAGATAATTTATTTATTTACTTTATTTCCAGAGCATTAGCAAGAAAGAAGCACGAAGGTGGAGGAATTGATAGCATAACAATATCAACAGCAAGTGACAAAAAGAAGACGAAGAAGAAGAAGCAGAAACCTCCAAAAATTCATTTAGTCCATCCAGTCATAATGCCAATGGAAAAAACTGAAGAAAAAGGTGTAGAAAGAAAAGCACAATCATGGGTTATTGGCAGAAATTACACAGAATCTGGAAGAGGGTTTTTAGAAGATGCATGGAATGCAGGAGAAAAGGCACTGGATGCTGTAGCTCAGCATGCAATTGACAATGACAATGCAGAGAATGGTGTAGTTGATAAAAGTTCTTTACAAGGTGCTTTGCATGAATTCTTAGAAAATTAATAGACCATGGTCTCATGAACATATTTATTTTTGATTAATAAACTGAATTTTTGTGATCAGTTTCATTTAAATGAGACGCCCATCTGTAGGGCTACTCTTGAAAACCGATTTCAATTTTAAATGAATATTTAATGAATTTTAAGGTATTTCGTACTCTGGACAACTATATTCAATTATTGGATTCGGCGACAGCGCCACACGGATTTCGATTTTTTTTGGAACTACTCATTATTGATTTTATTCGTTATTTTTTAAAACGCTACTTAACGTTTCCACTTGTAACACTAGCTTGACGTGTAACGATGACATCTATTTCCAATAATTAGGTCGTTACTATACTGAATCAATGTGGGCAATATTGGTTTCAAGAGTACCGTTTTTTGACGATATTCGAAATATATTGTTTTTATCAATATTGGTTTAAGACTTATATTGTTTTCAAGAGTAGGCCTGCTGTTCTATCTTCAAAAAAACTCAAATTGAGTAAATAATAAAGTAAAGTAAAAATTGTAGCCGTAAAAACTAGTAGTTTCCTTCATCTAAGGTAAAAACTTTTCACAGTCTCACATTTTAAAGTTGTGTTTTGCAGTGTCGGACTGAAAAAAGTTCCACTTTACGGTTAGGATAAATTTACCCTTGAATTATAATAATAATTACCAAGCTATTGAAAGATAATTAGGTGTTATTAATCAATTAAAAATCTCATAATTCCGAAATCTTCAGAGTGAACGCCTTGTCAGAAAACCCATCGAATGTCTAGGACAAAAGTTCTTTCGTGTTTTTCATAAAATAATCAAGTGATTAAAATAAAAAACTAATCATTGTTATTAATCAATGTTGTTCCTTAACCAAATTAACATATTTGAACCCCCCTAAACTTTATTAATTACCCGATTTGAGACTTTTCGAAGACATTAAAGATGGGCGTCTCGTCAAAACGGAGCTGTTTACAAAATTCCGCATGTTATTAATAAAAAAAAAATGTTCTTGAGACCACGGTTTATAAGTAGATTTAGATATTTATATGGACGGTAGATAAAATGTGGTATCCCCATCGTTTCATGCTTGTAGTTATTTTGTTGATTTTTTTTTTTGAAATTTTAATAAAGTATGTGTTTCTCTTCTATCTCACGACATGAAAGGTCTTCCCATTCAAATTAGTCGCGAAAAGGAAGGTAGTCCCATTCGAAAAATCTACCCTTAAGAGGCTGACAAGACCTAATTTGTTAAAATTGATGTTATTCAAGCATTTTTTAAATAAAACTATTTGTTTTTAAATAAAACTATTTGCACATCACAAAAAATATATGTTAATAGAAATCAGAAATCAGAAATACTTTATTCAATAAAACTTTTTACAAGTTATTTTGACACGTCAACATATTTTTTTAAAAACTACTACCGGATCGGAAACGCGACCACACACTGAGAAGATCCGCCGGAAGAAACACAGCGGGCTTGTCTTTTTTTTCATATCATTGATTTTTTTACAATATCACAATATTACAAAAAATATATATGAGATCGGTATGAGGAGCAATTAATCCCAGGCGTTTTTGTCTTCTAAATAATCTGAGATTTTATAATATCCTTTTTTACACAGTTTTGTTTTAACACATTTTTTAAATGTATTAACTGGTAGTTCTCTTATAGTTTCGGGAAGTTTATTGTAAAAGCGTATACATGCCCCATAAAAGAGTTACTTATTCTGTGGAGACGAGATGCATGCACAACAAGATTGTTTTTGTTCCTTGTATTGAGTGTACGTCACCATTTTTTTTAAAAAAGCAAATATTTTTACGAACGTACATAAAGTTCTCAAATATATATTGGGATATAACGGTTAGAATATTGATTTCTTTGAATTTTTCTCTCAGAGAATCCCTCGGGCTAAGATTGTAAATTGCCCTAATAGCTCTTTTCTCAAATATAGTACTATATAGTAATCAATACAAATATAGTATTTATTACATCATATGTCAAAAACCGTGGCCGGATTCGATACATAATTGAACACAATTGGCTCGATAGAAAATAATTGCGAAGATTAGTCTTAAAATCATCATTAACGGTTCTATGTCTTTATTTTTTGATGTATGGATCTGCGATTAAAAACAAGAAGTCATCATACATACCTAAACTGCTACCGAATCATATTTGACAAATAATATACATTTTTTTTAAATTTGAATATTTACTTAATAATAAGACCTGGCCGCCCAGTTACACTGATAGTGGGCTCTCGTTTCCTCCAATAGTAATAGAAAAAGTGCGCGATTTTGGTGTAGACTGCGTCTTAAAGTTTCCAGAAAGGTTAAAGGTTACTAGGTGGTAGAGTTCTGCATTATCTTGCGATAGTTTTTTCTTTTTGTCAGAAAAGCCATCAGCTTTTTGCTAACTGATTATAAAAAGTAGGTAATACTCCTCAATCCAATTCATTTATAAAATGATTTGCATATGTATTCCACGCACGTCCATAAGCATGATGGCCGCGTTTGAATGTCGATTATTAGAAATCAGTAGCGGTTATTGCATGACTGTTAGTTTTGATTTATGCTATTTATTATATGGACAGATGTTTTTCTTTTATTTCATACTCTTTGTACGTGAAAGTAGTTTTAGCATATGATTTTTTTTTCATAATTTTAAAAGTTATTTTTGATGATTCTGCTAAAATATATATCCTATAATTTAAACGGCCATTCTTTTACATATACAGGTGTAAGAGACGGTCTACAAAATCGAAGCCATGGTATTGGACCATGTTATGAAAACTGTTAAAAGTTTGTGTGGGAAATTTTTGATGTTTTTTACGATTTCTTTACCGTAACATTTGATTAATTGTAAAACTCTACAGCGCTTATTCTTAAAAAATAAAATTTAAGGAAAGACACAAAATAAGTATGTGCCACGTACTGCACAAAATAAACAACTAGCTCGATACTGCATACGCGACGAGTCGGAGCAATATATGCTTTACACTGCATGGCGTAAGAATTAGAAACAGTCAAAAAACGCAAATTTTGCATTTCCCACAAATAAGTGTTTGACATCGTAAAGCAAACGTATAAACGCTATGTTTTTTTTATTTTTCTTTGCACTGTCCTTTACATACCGTATTTACTTAGCGTCTAGACGTGTTCTTAAGGCCCAGGTTACAGTTTTGATTAGTGCAAGTGCGATAGTTTAAAGCAGGTGCTTAGAATTAAGCAAAAACACGTTTAGACAGCTGTTGATTAATGCGAGTGATTAGTAATCAGATGCTGATTAACTATTATGTTATTCACTTTCACTGCGCTGCTTACTAATCACTCCTACTGATCAACGGCTGTCTATGCGTGTTTTTTGTTTAATACTAAGGACCTGCTTTAAACACTCGCACATTCACTAATCAAACTGTAATCGGGGTCTAAGTCCACGTTTTCACTTTGCAACAGGTGTTTAGTATTAAGCAAAAAATACGTGAAGACAGCCGTTGATCAGTGCGAGTGATTAGTAATAAGCGTCTATTCACTTTTACTATGCTAAATACTAATCACTCGCACTGATCTACGGCCGACTTCACTTTTTTTGCTTAATATTAAGCACCTGCATTAAACACTCGCACTAATCAAATTGAAAACGGGGCTTAAGCCGTAGAGCGAACTTATCACCGAAGATCTACCTAAGACAGCACCATGCGATCGGTGGCAAGCCTTACTTTTTGCAACTTTGATTTGCCGGACCCGAGAATCAAAGCCAGGACTAGATATTATGATCGTTAAATCAATAAATTATTTTAATAACAGTTTTATGTTCATCAACGAATTAACTGTTTTTCTTCCACTTAAAAAGCTGTTATAAATATAAACCTAATAAACGGCTAACGAAATTGCGATCGAAAACGTTGACATAATATTAAAGCAATTATTTAACTCAGGGCTGTCCAATATACGGCCCGCGGGCCGCATGCAGCCTACAAATTATTGTGACTGTACCGCTCGCGAATTATTTTTACTCTAACGTAACTTACACAAAAATTTATTGTCTTCTTCGTGCGAGTAAGTTGTAAGAAATCTCACTACGAAATAATTTGTTAAAAAATTTGTAAATAATTTTGTACTTTTCTTACATGTATTTTGTATTGCTTATTTTGTAATTTTATAAGCATTTGTGTGTTTTCCTTATCTGTATACTTATTTTCAATTTTCCTTGAAATGTATTTTTTATTTTTATTCGTCTTTTATTTGGAATTTTGTGATTTGTCTTTGCGGTCATCCAATCTCTTTGGTAATTCATATTAAACCCAGTATGGTATCTAGCTTGGACAGCCCTGATTTAACTTATTATGAATGTAGTGCATAATCCGATCATTGACAATTTCACAGTTTTTTTAACCTCTTGACAATTTACGAAAAACAGTTACGTTATATTAATTTGGAAACAGTCAATGACACACCCGGGATCTCATGTGGTCACCACTGACACTGGACCAATAGACTACAGAGGCGTCAATTTTACTGCATTTAAATAATCATAATTAATTAATTTAATTCTAAAAGTTTTGAATTATAGAACAAAGGGGTAAGAAGAAAAAGAAAAAGAAGGCCATATTGAAGCTTTTGATCTTGGGCGCCGTCCTCAAAGCGAAGATCGGGACCTTGCTGCAAATACTGTCCTTCAAGCTCCAGGTAAAAATTAACATTGCACTGAATAAAAAAAATCGCAATTGCATACAACGTTATCACATCGCGAAAGCTTAAGTTTGCTCCTCTTATATCATCATGATAATATCCTATTATATTATAATAGGAGCAATCATTGCACTCAGGAGGACAGGAGCAATCATTGCTCTCAGGAGGACAGGAGCAATCATTGCTCTCAGGAGGACAGGAGCAATCATTACACTCAGGAGGACAGGAGCAATCATTGCTCAGGAGGACAGGAGCAATCATTGCTCTCAGGACAGTGGCAATCATTGCTCTCAGGAGGACAGGAGTAATCAGTAATCATGATTATATAATTGGAGCAAAGGAGATTGATGAAAACACAAACTTTGCATTTCCCATAAAATTAGAAATTACCATTATGACCAAAACGTGAAAATGGCATGTTTTTTTTAATTTTACGGTAGACCGTATCGCTTACCCTTACACCTTTGACAAGAGAAAGATATTGGCATTAATATCCATAAACAATCAAAATTATAAAATTACATGTATTCCAACGCTGAACAAATAAAAATGGCTTTATCTCTGTCTAACAAGTTAAAATTTTCATAAAAGACAAAGCTACAAACATTTTGTCAGTGTTCTAATTTCAAATCCTTTAAGAAAATTAACGTCATCTTAAACAGCTTGCGGCCAAAACGCCATTACTAAAATACGCTGTCAATGTAGGTAAGTTAAAATTCGATGTCAAATAACCCTTTGATTACAAAATAATAAATTGATTTTAGCGTTTATTTGTATTTTTCTATAATTTTAGTGTGTACCTTAAATATAAAATAAAAACTAATTGTAAAAATAACATGCTCAATTGCAATATAATTAATTTATCAATTGTTATGTAGACAGAAACAGCTGTTCTTAAGTCCGCCATTGTTAAAGACGAAATGACACGGTTTTCCTTTGGTTATTTCATATATATAGTAGTTTCCTTCATCTAAGCATTAGGTGCCCCATAGATCTACAATAATATTTTTACAATAATATTTTCATATAATATTTTTGACCGTTTGGGGTTAATATTCAAGATTGCACAATGATTGAACGAAAGTTTGAGCAGATTTAATTTTTATTGCGCAATATTTTTTTCTTGCACTGTGTAGGCTTTATATTGCACAATATTTTTCACTTCAGAGTTTGGAGCGGTCACGTTCGGTCAGTCGCGGAGTTTTATGTATGATCATGTCGTTTTAAGCCAAATGGCGAGCAAGAATGCTATAAAATATAAAGAACGGGAGTTTTTACTTAAATGTATAGAATTGTATAGAGATTTATTTAACAAAATCACCAGCATGGTTGCCGCCAAAACTTCGTCGTCAGATATGTTGCTCGCCCGAAAACATTGATCGGACTGGTTTGTCAATTTTATTGAGTGAATTTATTGAACGTTTGGAGTCTAAGAGTGTATTCAATATTATTGCACAATAAAAGTATTGCGCAATGTTATTGTAGGTCTATGGGGCGCCTTAACTTATGTTTCTTTCTTTATTCTTCTTTTTGTTTTGAAGCAGATATCATCTACCTTCTTGACTGATTGCTAATAAACCATGTAATACAGAGTAAAAGGTTACTATTGTCGTGACTATTAGGTGGTAGAGTTTTGCAACGTCTCGCTCGGATATTTGGTAGCTGACTCAAGGTACCAAATATCCGAGCTGTCCAGGGATATCCTACCTATTTAATTTATGTTCAGATTTATTCATTGATATATAAAAGAAATATTATATACCTACTCTGCGGTATACAATATAATATCACATACGTGCGTCTACGGTTTGGTGTTATAAACGACTGGTCACCACTGACTGTTAGGGATGAAACGATACATCGATTTTTTCAAACATTGATATATCGTTCATAAACATCGATGTTTTAATATCGACTTAGTCTTAGCGAGTACGCTAACGAACTTCACACCTTATAACATTACTGTGTCATCACAGCGTCAGTATTTGTCATTGTCCGCATATGACCGCCCCGTTGGTCGAGTGGTTAGCGACCCTGACTACGCAATCGACGGTGACGCTCGGGTTCGATCCCCGACAAGCATTTGTGTGATGAGCATAAATGTTTGGATTTCCGGGTTTGGGTGTTTATTAAATATATTCTAGTATTTATATATGTATTTCTATGTTTTAGTATCGTTGACTAACACCCATAACACAAGCAAATAATTTGCTTACTTTGGGGTTAGATCAGGAAGTGTAATTTGTCCCGTGAATATATTATATTGTTGTCGTGTTCTGATTAAAAGGGCAAGGTAGCCCGTAGACTTATGGGTGGAGCATTGCCATTCGCCCGCCCGCCATACGGATAGCAACGCACTATTAACATCTTTGGTGTCTATAAACGTTAGTTTCTCTTACCATCAGAAGAACTATCTGCTTTTTCGTTACCTTATGATATCAAAAAAGTTGCATCACACCAACAACATATTTGGTATTTATAAATACTGGTAATATTGTCCATAAAAAGAGCATTTGTTTGCAATTTAAAGAAATAAAATCTTTAACTGCTTATAGTTTGTCGACCAAAAGCTGATACATTTTTCTCCGTGATTTTAGGTGAAGTTCTTCATCATAGCCCTGATCGGGCTCGGCATCAACTTGGCAAGGTTCTGGGTGGAGCTGAAGCATAAGCACGCTCAACCACAGAAGGTAAACCATCTCCTCCATCGTTCTGCTTATTTTGTATATACATAAATAAATGTTCTCGAGCAAAACAGTAAAAATATATTTTAAATATTACCTATGGTAACAGTAAAAATATATTTTTAAATATTACCTATGGTAACAGTAAAAATATATTTTTAAATATTACCTATGGTAACAGTAAATATATATTTATAAATATTACCTATGGTAACAGTAAATATATATTTTTAAATATTACCTATGGTAACAGTAAAAATATATTTTTAGATATTACCTATGGTAACAGTAAATATATATTTTTAAATATTACCTATGGTAACAGTAAATATATATTTTTAAATATTACCTATGGTAACAGTAAATATATATTTTTAAATATTACCTATGGTAACAGTAAAAATATATTTTTAAATATTACCTATGGTAACACAAAAGACACATACATACCTACGAGTCTTTATAAAAACCGGCCAAGTGCGAGTCGGACTCACGCACGAAGGTTTTCCGTACCATCTTTAAAAAATACGAAAAAAACACGTTTATTGTATGTGGACCCCCCTTAATGTTTCATTTTTAGTATTTGTTATTACAGCGGCAAAGGAAATATATAATTTGTGAAAATTCTAGCTTTCTAGCTATCACGGTTTATGAGATACAGCCTGGTAACCGACAGACAGACGGACAGACTGAAGGCGGAGGCATAGTAATAGAGGGACCCTACCTTTTAGGTACGAAACTCTAAAAACTGCGTCTTTAAAGTCATAGTCGCCTCTATGTCAAGACGGCTATGACTTAAGAAGCTTGACAGGACGTGCACGTGGTGCTATCTAGTTTTCAATATTTGCCAAGTTTTGGGGAAATTGAAAGATAATTTAACATTTTAAAATATTATTTTAGTTTTCATAAGTAAAATTATTTTTGTATTTCAATTCATACCGTTTTGGTCCAGGCTCCT
Organism: Apodemia mormo; assembly: GCA_036924255.1. Lineage (NCBI taxonomy): Eukaryota > Metazoa > Arthropoda > Insecta > Lepidoptera > Riodinidae > Apodemia > Apodemia mormo. The sequence continues at coordinate 2,471,164 of JAUPFN010000029.1, forward strand.
ATGAAGAATAGGCCGACTTCCGTTCTGGCAGGCAGGTCGTAAGAGGTGATCGATTGGCTGTACGTATCACTATCATCGTGACTACCAGGTGGTAGAGTTCCGCAACGTCTCGCCCGGGTATTTGGTACCACCGCCTTACCTATTCCTGCCGCAATAGCGTCAATGCTTGTCATTGTCGTGTTCCAGCTTAGAAAGTAAGGTAGCTGGTAAACTTATGCATGTGGCATAACCATCCCGCCACATGGATAGCAACGCACCATTAACATCTTTGGTTTCTATAAGCGATGTTACCTCTGTCCATCAGGCGAACCATCTGCTTATTTGTTATCAAATGATATAAATCATCGCCATCATCATCGCCTCTGTGGTCTAATGGTCCAGCGTTGGCGTTGACCACATGAGGTCCCAGGTTCGATTCCCGGATCGGGCACATAAAAAAAGGTGTTTTTTTTAGTTTTCTGATAAACACAAAGTTACCCGGGGTTGGTGGCAAGCCTATCACATTGTGGGACCAAGTATTTCCGGCTAATCGTGGGTGCACTTGTTGTACATCTGCCTACCCCTACGGGGATACGGGCGTGAAGATACAAAGGATATAAAAAATCTTGTGCACATGTTAAATTAAAACATTAAAAATACTATCAAAAATTTCCAAAATAATTAATTAAAAAAATATCTTCACGCCCGTATCCCCGAAGCGGAAGCGTAGGTACAACAAGTACACCCACGATTAGCCAAATATACCACAATGTGATAGGTAACTAAGCAATCGCCAACTGGACTTAACCAATCTCGGGAAACGTCGTTTTTGCTAGAAAACAAGCCTATCGCCAACCGGGCACTTATGCAATCCCTTTATTTTTATCAAAAAACTGAAAAATACATTTGAATTGCACGATGCGGAAATGAACCCGTGACGACGTGTGGTCAACATCGACACCAGACCACCAGACCACAGATGCGATCTATATAAATTAGGGATGGGCCGAAATTCGGTTTAAATTCGGTTTTACATTCGGTTTTACCGAATTTCGACACTTGAGCCGAACTGCATCATTCGGGCAAAATTCGACTTAAATTCAGAACATTCAACAATAGAAACAAGTACCCGTTTTCACCATTTGCCTGAAATCTACACAAATATTATAAAAAAGAAAGATTTGTATTTTTATATGTAGGTCCAGTAGAATTTATCGAATAAACTCAAAAATTACTGTACCGATTTGAAAAAATACTACCACCATTAGAAATAAGTCATCCCCAAGTAACATGACCTACATTATATTTAAAAAAAAAATAGAGATTCCTACCTAAATTGGAACAGTGTAACCCAAGGTATCAAAATTTTGCCGATAAGTCATTATTCCGTACGCTGCGAAAACCATTAACGATATATAAAATAATTTAAGTAAATCTTGAATTTACTTAAATTATTTCATCACGACGTGTCGCTCTCGAATTTTCGGCCGAAATTCGAATTCGGTTCAAACCACATTCGGCCCATCTCTAATATAAATGTTAAATATGCTTATTGAGTTTATAAGAATACACTATATCACAAAATAATAATAACAGTTTATATTTATGCACTATAATAAAACATATAAGTATACATAAATATATGTACATACTAATAATATACAAACAAAAAACTAATACTTAACTATGTATTCATTGAACTTTCTTCTAATTGTGTCTTGATTCCCAACAATTGTAGGAAATATATTTACGATTAGTGCAACACTCATTAATATGTAATCCGGTAATATACTGACACAGTTTACTGAGAAAATGCTCATGGTAGGGTTGCCAGTTTTCTATCTAGAAATGTAGTATTTATGGGTAAAAAAATTTAGCTACGAAAAGATATAGCATTTTCTGCGGGTTCACGCGTTTTTAAATATAATTTTCTAACCCTAAGGGTCTGTATTTTTTTCTGGATGAAAGGTACATACAGTAAATAGTTTTATAAAATATCCGAATATTTGGATAATAATAAGGCATGGGATTAATTGCTCCTCACAGCAGTCTCATAGTAATTATATCATTCGTAAATTATTGTAAGTACATTATTTAAAAAAAATGTATATGCATAAAAAAGACAAGCCCGCTGAGTTTTTGCCGCCGGATCTTCCTAGTGTGTGGCCGCGTTTCCGATCCGGTAGTAACTCAAAAAATGTTGACTCGTCAAAAGTGCCTGTAAAGGATAATTTGAATAAAAATGTTTTGACTCTGACTTTGGTTGTTGATAAAAATTTATTAATTTTACGATATTATCTTTTTCATACCATTATTTTCATTTTTTCATATACAACGCGTAACAGAAAAAGCGCACACTATGAAACACGTCATTTTTTAAAAAAATTCCATAAATTCGGGACTGAATATCTTTTTCCATGATTTTAACATTGTTTTTTAATAATTCATTTATTGTAAGTATGGGTAACAGCATGTTTTTCTTAGATATCATTTTGATTGAATCTATGAAATTTTAAAGATTTTAATGTTTTAGGCTTTGACTTAAGCTTATTGTTTCTTTATATGTAAGTTTTCTATTATTTTTATTTTTAATTATTGATTTATAGAAAATATAATGGATTCGGTATATTTTTCTCAACCAACTACTTCTCGCTTCACTACATAGTATAAAACAAAGTCGCCTTCTCTGTCTGTCCCTATGTCCCTATGTATGCTTAAATCTTGAAAACAACGCAACAGATTTTGATGTGGTTTTTTTTAATAGATAGATTGATTCTTAAGGGAGGTTTTAGTAAATAAACCTTTGCGATATTCCCACGGGAACGAAAGCTACGCGGGTGAAACTGCGGGCAGGTCGCTAGTTTATATATAATTCTGTGACAGGTTGTATAGTAATTATCAATGTTTGTAAGTTTTTTTACTATATTTGTTGGTTTTTATTTATTAGGGTTCCGTTCCACATACGAAAAAACAAAACCATATAAGATCATTTTAGTCGTTCGTCTATCTGCTTGTCCAAACCTGTCAAAACTCTTTATCGGAAAACGCAAGGAGAAGTCGAATTGAAATTAAAATCATATCTACAGCCCTTGAAGCTGTGAAAAAAATCGTGGTGTGCCTATGACGTGCTCTAATTTAGAGGGTAAGGTAGCTGGTAAACCTATTCAAATGGCATTAAGACCTCGCCACAGCAACGCACTATTAACATCTTTGGTATCAATGGTGATGGTTTTCTCTTTCCATCAGTAGCGCCATCTTGTTTGCTATCTTATGATATAAAACGGACCCATATCAGTGCTAAATACATATGTTTTAAAAATATAAGTGAATTCTATTTATTTTACTTTATCGCTTTTCAACTCATTAGAAAGTCGGACAAAGTGACATGCAAACTAGCATTAACAAATTCATATAAATTTTAATACCAGGTCGTAGTTATTTATTTTTAAAATAGTTTCAGTGAAAGTTATCTATAGTATAAAGTGAAAACTCATTGCTTAAAATTAAATTGCTTTATTTAACTGCGCCAGAAAAAACACGGGCAGGATTTAATACGTCGTTTCTTATAGTTATTATCTTAAAGTTTAATATATCCCTTAAGATTCTACATCAACTCCTTAACTTATCTGCATTTAATAAGTTATAACAAAAATAATTATTTATAAATAATAAATAAATTAATTAAATAATAAATAATTTATAAATAATTAATATAAATATTACTTAATAAGTATTTTTTAACTTGGGGAATAGTAGCTAAATAAAGTTGGAATTTAGATAAAGTTAACGTAAACAATCATTCTCTCCTCAGTAGTCTGTGGCTAGGTATTTATCTTGTAATTGGGTGTCTTCAGTAAAACAGCTACTAATCTCAGAAATCTAAGTTAGATTGACGTAATTCTGAGCTAAGATTTTGCGAAGACACTTTACAGGTACTTAAAAGAACAAAAAATAAATCAGCATTAACTATTTTTTCATACAAAAACAGGAAGAATTTTTATTTGATATTTATAATGAAAATTATTATATATGTATAATCTTATTGCTGTTTTAATGAAAATGTAATTAAAGTTTTATACAATGGTAACACTTAAATATAATGACCGAATTCAATCAAATTAAAGTCTCAATATTTTTTATATAATTGTTCCTAGCGATATATTTTATTTAATTGATTTAAAAACAGTAGAAAATTATTCTAGTTTATCTAATATTCATCACTCCGAAAGACACGCAAGGGATGTACAAAACCAAAATGGCCTGTGTTCTTATAGTTCTATATTCGCTTGGTATTATTCCAAAAAGGAGTTTCTATTAATCCTCTTGAAGTATATTTTTTGTTACCCCAGAACACTCTATGAACCGATTTTAAAAATTCTTTTTTTTCGTTTGGGATGGTTCTGTTTGTCTCATTAAAATTTGATATAGATATATCTAATGCATGGTTACAGAGGTACAGAAGATGGAAAGTTAGGTATTGAAATTAAATTTTTGTAAAATCTTTTTTTTTATTTTTTTGTTTTAAATAAAAGTATTTCATTATTACGAAGTAGGTATTTTTATGGACTAGTGATAGCAGTGTAAAAAATTAAATTCATAGTCAACTGAACATGTGTATTAACATGCAAAAAAATATTACTGAATTTTTTTGTAAGAAAATTTCTTTAACGAGAAGCAACTTGTAATCTTGTATTAGTGTGTTAACAACCCTATATTTCGAATGAGCAAATCAGCTGGTGTCAGTTATCAAAAGAAAAAAGTGGTAATCTTTACGATTCGGTAAAATTACAGAATTTTTATGAAGATCGTCGATCAAGCCAATTGACAAATAGTTTAATATATTGATTCACTCGGACTGTCTCGCAACAGGACTGGTGAATTGATATTACAATCTATTTTGCGAATCTATTGGGTAATTTTATCTGACAGTAATTACAATATGTTTGAAAATATACCTTATCCAAGATGTGTGCTCGATTTGTTAGTTGCTGCCTATCACATCATGGGACTATTACTGTTGGCTATTAAAGAATATTCCAATTTAAACTCTTATTTTTCCCACTCGCATTCAGAGAGATATATTATTGAAACAAATTGGGTTTAATCATTGGGCGTATTCCTGTCAAATTTACTCGTACTAAGACTTGTCAAAGTGAACAAAATTTTATTCTGAATATTTGAGTTTTGCCGGTTTTTAACCTTCAACCTATAGAAAAACTGTCAGAATTATTAAGGTGGCTGGCTGGCTGGCTGGGTGGAGGCTGGTGGTGGCTGTTAGGTGGTAGAGTTCTACATACTAGGTGGTAAAGTTTTGCGTACTAGGTGGTAGAGTGCTGCATACTAGGTGGTAGAGTTCTGCATACTAGGTGGTAGAGTTCTGCATTGTCTCGCCTGAGTCTGGTACCACCGCCTTATCTATTCCTGCCGCAATAGCGTCAGTGCTTGTCATTGTCGTGTTCCGGTTTGGAGGGTAAGGTAACCGGTAAACTTATGCATGTGGCATAAGACGTCACCACAAGGTAGCAACGCACCATTAACACCTTTGATGTATAGACATCGATCTATAGGCGATGGTTGACTCTTTCCATCAGGAGACCCATGTACTTGTTTGCTATCTTATGATGTAAAAAAATATAAGTATTTCAAATGTCTTCATTACGTTCCGTTCGGATACAAAATTCACACAAATCTAAATGTACCTAGGTGTATAATTTTTTTATTAATCCTGCAAACATTTGGGATCTCGCTATGTGCATAAAAGGTGCGGGATCGGGATCCCGCGTTGACGTGATTGTATTCCCTAAGTGTAGCCATTTTTATGGCCTAGTGATAGCAGTGTAAAAAATTAAATTGGTAGTCAACTGAACATGCAAAAAATTTTACTGATTTTTTGTGTAACAGAATTTCTTTAACGAGAAGCAACTTGTAATCTTGTATGAGTGTGTTAACAACATTGATATACTCAAGATACACAATGGGTGTTGTGGTTGTGCAGGTGATCTACTACGAGCACGCGCAGCACCAGCACCACTACGAGCACGAGGAGGAGGAGCCCGCCGCCTGGGGGCCCTGGGCGCGCACCGTGCCCGAGGTAACTCACACACACACACTTCTCACCACTCATTATACAATCTACAAAAGGCTTGCAATGCCCTTCCTCTCCAACACAATAACATATTTATGGTTCTGTTGCGGCCAGGGTTGCCAATCTGTGGGGAATTCCCCAAACTGCGGGGACTTTCAGTCTATTGGGTAATTTGTGGGGAAAGCGTTAATGTTAGAAAAATGCGGCAAATTTAGACATTTACAGTAGAACTGAACTATAGAATATTACACTAGAAATAAACACCAGAAGTAATAAAATTGTTTGAGAAGTAAGTATAATTTATAAATTACCGTATATTTAATTAAAATTTAACTTAATTCATTTGGCAGGAAGGGTTTACAATTGATTTTATGGCAACATTTTTACGGACAGACGGATATAGCGGAACTAAAAGGTTTTCTAGTATAATTCGGAACCTTAAAAACAAGGTGGTATATGAAATTTATACCATCCAAAAAAATGACACTGCAAAATATGGCAAAATCCCTAATAAATATAATAAAAACTGTATGAAGTAAATTTTTTTCTTTATTCTATGTTTGAGGAATTTGTGGGGAATTGGAACAAATTTCTTCTCATTGTTTTTTGGGGGTTTTTATCAAAATGCATTGGCAACCCTAGTTGTGGCTGCCGCGGTGTTGTAGTGCAGTGCAGAGTGGTGTAGTGCATACTCCGTTAGGAGTATATTGCTCTGTGTTGTAGTGTCTCTGGGACACTTGCAGATGTCCATGAGGAGGATTTCTAGTCTATGCAAAAGAAAACTGCGACTACCATCCGGTCTCATAAAAGACAGCCTTTAGCGCGGGCGTTGTAAGTCCAAATATAAATTTAAACTCTGGTTGAGCTTCTGCTCGCCCAAAAAGTCTGGTGACACAGTAACGACCCTTATGGTCAACTGTAATAGTCATTTCGAAAAAAAAAACTTGAGAGGTGTCAAGGGACACCCGGATGGAACGAAGTTCCTTTTATAAAACCTGTATACACTCAACAAAAATAATCATCGCGACACCACACTGTTCAATGCGAAATAGAAATGAAAATATCTGGCTTGCTTTGTATAAGAGAGAGAGAGAGAGAGAGAAAGAGAAACATCCGCACGCCGCACAGCTTACAATACCTTACTATAGCTATCCCCCTTTCACAACGCGCGATAAGGAACTTCGTAGAATTTCGACCCACGGTCGAATTTCGGCACCCAGTCGAATTTCGGAACCCAGTCGAAATTCGGGACCCGGTCGAATTTCGACCCACTGTCGAATTTCAGCACCCGGTCGAATTTTGACCCGCGGTCGAATTTCGACACCTGGTCGAATTTCGGCACCTGGTCTCGAAACTCGGCAACCGATCGAAATTCGATTGTCCGTCGAAATTCAACTTTTGGTCGAAATTCGACATTCGGCCGAAATTCTGTATAAATGTCGAACATTTGGCACTAGAAAAAAGTAAACTCAATCAAATAGTAGATAGACTTTCACTTTCAATGCACGAGCTAAAGGGAAGTGGCTGGATATTTCTGTGCTTAAAATAATTACTATAATATTGTGAACAAGGGTCTTACTCTCTTGTCAATTATCGACGTTTTTATACAAATGATTTGATTGTCCAGTTAAACTTGACACCTTTAATTCAGTCAGTTTCAGATATAGCGAAATGAATTCCTATACAACTGGGTGTCAAATAAGATACCTGTTAATTATTTTTGTCTGATTTTAAATATCTTTCTTTTTTCAGGAAATCGATTCACCGGATGAAGTAGAAATGCCAAATACACCGTACAGAGCTCACGAGAGGATCATCCATCAGTACCCGAGCAAACCACTGCTAACTCTGTCATAATTTATATAAGTACCACACGATTCAGATAACTTTGCCTCCCGCCCATCAATAAAGGCGACGTCGTTCAACTCACAACACTGTATACATTAAGAAAATTATATAACAAAAACGTAACAATCGACGTAATTGACAGATACGAAAATTTCGTCAAATTATTAGCGAGCGACCGTAACTTAGTTCTTAAAAGAAACGACATTTTCACAAGACAAGTTACCAACAAACTATTGAAAAAAAATTTTTTACTAGTGTAACCAACAGTTTAACTGCTCTGCGAAAGGCGAAGTGGCAAATGCGGTGATGGAGGTGGATTTATACATTTCGTCATTTAATTAGTTAATCGTGGTGAAACTTTATTTTTTGATATTCGATTCACTCTGTCTACCCCGCAAGAAAACCGATATAATAAAAATAATATAAAATTGTATATAACAGGCTAGTTGACTAAATTTGAAAAATTGTTTAATAATTTATCTAATTAGGATAGTAACCAAAAAACTATTTATTTTTGTTAAATAACGCCCATTTATAAAATAAAATTGTTCGTTTTATTTAAACGTAAATTTACCGTGTAAATACTCTGGGCTGTTATGGCGTCGTAATGACGTCACGCCGTGGTCACATATATATTTATTACATACATACTTTGTGGTTTTATGAAAATGTCAAAAACAATATGACGTTCTACCACGGCGTGACGTAACGTCTATTTTAGCTCCTTAAGGGTTGATGTTAAAAAAAATTTTTAGCCTATGTTTGACTATGGAATTTCAATTATCTCCATGCTAATTTTCATCAAAATCGGTTTAGTGGTTTGTCCGTAACAAACAGACTTTCGCATTTATAATATTGCTACTGCGGTCGACCTACATATCTCCACCGCACATATCGTTCTTAGTCAAGTTGTATATAATATAGATTGTTGTGTAGTTATTTGTGCGGATTTGTAAGCGGCAAACTTGTCTGAATTGTACTGTATGTAATAGCTCGCATCTGAGCTAATAGTAATATTAACCAAAAATTTTTGTGACGTCATTATTGCGTCACGTTTTTATTTGATAGTGTACTGTCTTTTTAAAACGTCATCTACGATGAGGGTTGCCATCTGCCACTTGTTGATTTAAGGGTTACCAGAATCAAAAATACGACCTTTAGATTTTTTCACGAGACATAATTAAATCGGCATTATTTTAAAACGATGTTTGATTTTTAAATTTATATCTCTTGACAAAGGAAATAGCCTTTAAAATATCTTAATTTAATAAAGCAAATGAAAAAAAACCGATAACAGAACGCGAATTTATAAATTTTTGTAAGTAATCCTTAAAATACGAGACATATGGGCACCCTATCCACGACTGACGTCATTGTTATGGCGGTGGCGCTAACAATTTAATATATGAAGTATTTTTAGTCTTTTCGTATATTTTGTAAACCACTTTCAATACTAATGATTCGGTCAGAACCTCACGATGGCATGTTTTACCTTTAGATTTATGGACCCCTTTTACAACCCTTAATCTCGGCAACCCTTGACCGAATTTGCTTTTGTTTTTTTCAATTTCAAAATTCACGACGTTCTGGATAACGATACTCGAATTACCATCGAAAAAAGATTTAGGTATACCTAGTTAACTTAGTTGATGATAAAAAATATATGTGGTCTGCCATAGTAAATTCATTGACGATAAAAAATATACGGCATATCACGTGTTGTCCCTATATACCAATTTTCATCAAAATCGATCAAGTCTTTTTCGATTTATAACAGAGCATACAGACAAACAAAAATTTTGATAAATTTGATGTCATTCAGTCATTAAAATAATATTTTGACTATCACTATGAAGCGGTAGCGGTAGGCAAAGGTACAAGTGCACCTGCGATTAGCCGAAGATGCTTAGTCCCACAATGTAATAGGTGACAAGCCTATCGCCAACCGGGCACTTATCCAATCTCGGGAAACGTTTTTCTTATCGGAAAATTGGAAAAAAACACGTTTTTGAATTGCCCTACCCGGGACCTCATATGGTCAAAACTGACACTTGACCACTAAACCACAGGGGCGACAACAGCTTATATTTAACGAGTAAACAATCAGAGGGCCTACCATGAACTCTTATAATACTTGTCAAGTTCCAGGCAGTTCAACTATGAGTATTAACCTGTCAGGTTTTACGATCGTACCATGAACTAATTCTTGTTGAGCTGCAATGCGTCGTCTTCTGGCCGGTTACATTATCTCTGGCAGGACATATCAAATTAACGTTGAAAAACACATAACTTGCCGATTTTTAAATTTTAGTATAAAGTTATTATTATTAATGCATTTTAATTAGATATCTTGAATTTAAGAATACAAATTGGCAAAAGAGATCGAGTTTTAAGTTATTTAAAGTCTACGTAAAATATATGGAACATAAAGTAAACCACGTAATATTTGTTAAGCGGCATCCATTAAAGAACGCAACCCTGGGAATATTACACATGACCTTGAACTGTTTAATAAAGACATTTATGTTATGAGCGCGGTTTTTAAATTTCTTGAGTACGTCTTGATTTTTTGAGATTAGAGTTTTGGAATAGTTTGTGACTATTTTAAAGCTTAAAATTACACATTGATTTCATGAACGTGATTGATGTCGGAAGCAAAACGATCGTATGATATCAATATATTCAATGAACAATTGGAAGTTTTATGAGATAGGTATTTTAAATACTCATAAATATATTGCAACGGGATTCAATAAAAGTGCACACTCAAAATGTTAATTTTCATCACACATCTAAATTTATGTGTATCTCCTCTGTGGTCTAGTGGTCCGGTGTCGGAGTTGATCACATGAGGTCCCGGGTCGGACAATTCAACAAAATGTGTTTTTTAGTTTCTGACAAAAGCAATGTTGCCCGGGATTGGAAAAAGTGCCCGGGTGGCGATAGGCTTTGGCTAATCGTGGGTACACTTGTTGTACCTCTACCTACCTGTTTGGGGATACGGGCGTGAAGATACTTTTTTTTATCTAAAATTAAAAATAAATAAAAAATGCTTTAAAAGTAAGTAAATATTAAATAATAAATAAATAACTTTAAATAGAAGTAATGAATTAGGTACTATATTTTATACCAATATTAATATTTTTCTAAAACACAGTTAATGTCAAAATATATACAGTATAAATTCCTAATAGGACTAGGGCTAGGAATAGCAGTAATAATAAAAAATACCTACGTTTACAGTATATTTAAGACAAAGCAATCCAATAAAAGTTACTTTTTTCCACCTGCAATTGACCGGCAATATTATGACACATTAGCAGTTCAAATATCGATTTCGGTCTGACAAAAACACTTCATGGTACGCTAACGCAGGGCAGAAGTTGGTTTGAATAGTAAAACGATCGCTCGCCGGCATAGGTCACGTGGTCACTGACTGGCCTGTTAGATAACGCTTTCATGGTACGAAATAGCAGGACAGTTTAATTATCGGCTAAAATTGACCTGCTATAAGAGTTCATGGTAGGGCCGCAGGGAGGCCCAATCGAGCCGCGCCGATTATTTGTGGAGTTTGGTTAACAACCAATAGGCCAGATCGAGCCTCGGTCGCATTTGATTTTGAATCTTCAATAACTAATAAATCAGACTATTTTAGCGTGAAGAATTTGTGTGGCTTACGCTCTTTGGTATAACCACTTAACCATTCTTCAAAATATTCAAATTATATATGATTATTTAGTCTGTAAAATGATTTTTACACCGACATGACGTCATGACCGTTGATCACGCGCAAACGCGCCCTACCCAGTAATTAATGTTTAATTTGATTTTAATTTTTCATTTGAGTCAAGCGGTTAAAATTAATCGCAGTTAACTCCATAAGCGACATTTTTTTAAACAAAATTAACTTTAGATTGCTTCCCTGTAAATATTGACATATTATTACTAAGAGCGTCGGGTCTGCGCTAAAAAAGGCCGAGGCAAATAAGCTACAAAACTCAAAGAGCTACAATTCCACGTTAGCCGAAATCAAACCTTGATATAATGATTTAGGGTTTAAATTACCTTGTTAACATATATATTCTTGTGATGTGTAACTGAGACATTTTTATCACGATTTTAGACCCGATGTCCATAGTAATAATAATTTATCAATGCCTATAATGTACTAATTTTTAATTTCTATATTATACGTAGGGACGGCCAAAAAAATAATGTATAGAGTACAGACAGACATTATAGATTTAATAGTATTATAGATATAAATACAGAATCGTTCCAGTAGGCTTAGAAAACTTCACTCGCTTAGCTTCTCTAACTTAAAAAAAATCGTAGTACCAAAAGAAAATTAAAAGGGCATTTATTTACTTGGTGTAAGAAGAGCTTTATTATTTATTTTAATTAAGTTATTTATTTTGTAAATAATATTTAGTAATGCTAAAAAATAACAGAATAACCAACCCTAAATTTTCAATTGTAATATGAACAATATAATTATGTGTAAATAGATATATTTTTTACGCAGTAAATGTGTAGCAACCGATTTCCCATTTCTTCATCTCAGAAACCCTTCACTAAATCTTTACCAAACTGAAACGGGGCTACACGTGAAGTTACCCTCTCAAACAAGAAATAGTACATTACGTGCCAAGGGAGGAAAGTAGCATTTCAACCCGCGCGATATTGTCACCCGAGCCGAATCATCATATAGGACCGAAAGTTACAAATTTTTACACAACTGTATTCACTAATTTTTTAAACAAAAGTTTTTTTCTATGTATATTTTTTATGTATTTTTTATCAGAATCAGAAAAATTTCAACTCTTATATCAATATTATTTTATTATTATTCAATGATAAGATATAATAATATGGGTTTGAAATAACAAATGCACGGTTACCATGATAATTAGTTATTTCAAATAGGTAACGGGAAGAAAATTAAAACAAAAAATGACTAGAGTGCGCGCCAGATAAGTCTGCGCGCGGCAGAAATCGGAACTAAATGTTGTCCGCCATATTGTTGGTGTAGATTGTGTAGTATTCTCAGTGTTGATAATTCATATTTCCCTTAAATACCTGCTTAGATCATACACAATGTCGTTAAACTAATATATTTTTCATTTACCATTACAAGATCATAGCTATATAAATAAATAATAAACTATGTAAATTGTTTCAATGTTATTACTGCTATGGTTTCAGAATAAATTATTACCGTTATTATTTTTTCCATAGTAGGTATTTGGATGGCGATTAAATATTTGATCCACATTAGATAGGAAGCGGTCCAAATATAACCGTTTTTGTCATGGTACCAATTTATTATACAAACATTCCCTTCGTACTCAATAGTCAATAAAACTCAAGTGGTCAGCAAACTACAAAAATGAGGTATCATTTAGCTTCATCAATTCAATACTCTTTCAGTTAACTTTATAATATTATGTTTTCGTAAATATTACATTACCCCTTGAAGTGGGAACTTATGCTTTTGTTAATATGGCAACATTTTGCACGCCCTCAGTCACGCGCAGACTTATCTGGCGCGCACTATAAATTTTAAACTGTCATTAATTGTTAGCAGTCTGAAATATTTTTGAACTTTCGGTCCTGGTATGATGAAAAATAATTTTCAAAATCGTTTCATATATGTCCGAGGTAACAAACATAAAAACATACTTGGGAATTGATAACCTCCTCATTTTGGGAAATCGATTGAAAATATAAGAGCTGCATGTGACAATCAGTAGGAGCGAAAATTCTAAAAATAGATTGGACGTATGCAATAAGTTTAATTAGTTCTTATTGTTTTACCAAAACATTGCCACAATCAAGTCGCGCATTCAAATATATACTTTAAAATGACAACATAAAACACATTTTGATGTGTTGTAATGTATAAAAATTATTAACATTTTATACTTTACGGCCTAAGATCGTAAATATATTGTTTGACACCCAATTATGAATGTAATTTTGTTTCGTATAAGGTTGACATTGGCGGTATCATTTGGAATTTAGCTCCTACTTTGGTTTGTCCTTCATTAGCGCTCGAAGGACCAATAATTCATTTTATAGCATTGTAGTATTTAGGTCATGGCTATCATGGGCTTATGACTTGATACGTGGGAAATAAGGTGTATTTATGTCACATGCTATAAAAAGTATTATACCGATAGTAATTATTTAGATGAGAATATCAAATTACTATAAATGTATTTTAGTTTCAAGATTGGTAAATAATTTTGTAATAGATAAATAATTTATTTAAGTAATAAATGGATATTTAATTGAACACATGATGTTTTTATTTTAATTTATTATAATACAAAGCAAGTAATTTGTTCTATTAGTAGAATTGAAAAAATACAGGTTGACTTGTTTTATTAAGCCTTTATTGCCAAAATATATTGTTTCTACTGTATAAATATTTACAATATATGTTTTTAAGTAATTATTTTTACATAATATATCATAAGATAGCAAACAAGTAGACGGGTCTTCTGATGGAGAGTCAACCATCGCCTATAGACACCAAAGGTATTATTTAAATTTACCGGCTACCTTACCCTCCAAACCGGAACACGACAGTGAAAATCACTGACGCTATTGCGGCAGGAATAGGTAAAGCAAAGGTACCAGACCCGGGAGAGACAATGCAGAACTCTACCACCTAGTAGGCACGATGATAGTGACTCGCATAACCAATTGGTCGGCTTTTACGACCTGCCTGGCAGAACGGCAGTTGGTCTAATCTTCAAAGGAGTCCATACCAACGCGGTGGGCAGATAATTTTTTTAAGTTTCTTACACTTTCACGGTTCTTCGTAGATTAAATGACAGTCACACATCGGTTATTAAATGTGTTTATGAAACTGTAATTTTACTGGGATTTTCCTTAACCTTATATACTAATAATTCACGTGCACGGCTGCGTGATAGAATGTGATGCGATAACATGACTGAGCACGAACGTGTTCTATCGTGCCCCTTACAACGGTCAAATCGCTGAACTGATTTTGATAAAATTTGGCAAGAAGGTAGTTGAAAAATAGCTGATTCAACAAAATCAATGATTTAATAAGAATTATTTTGAAAAGAATTTACATAAGATTAATAAAACAAAATATGTATAAAAACCAAAAAATATATTCTTTCTCATTAGTACATACATATTTTAACACAAATCAATACATACAGGCACTAAAAACATATAGACGAGTTCGGGCCATCGACCGGAGTTATCGCGGCGAGTACCTCGGGTTCTCCGGCGCGTACGTGAAACTCCGCAGCTCATATGCGACGCCATTCCCATTCTCATAACCAATATCCCGCAGCTCACTCTTCACTTCAGTGTCAAACTCGCTACAACCGCCAAACACACGATTCGGCGTGCGATTGGCTGATATCCCCGTCTTCTCATTGGTTGATTTATTTAAACCGTCGTTATCTTTGTTCTGATTGGTCGAGGATGACGCGACCGCGTCTTCTTTCTTCTGATTGGTGGGAAGGGGTTTGAACAGTGCGGAATGTGCGGTAGCCGTGTCTAGGTCGGCTTTTCGGGATACTATTATCCGGATATCCGTGTGGAGGTAAAGCTTTCCGGATTTTGATGTCATGAATCTGTAAAATGAAGCCATTTTTAATACATTTTTCTCACACAGCAGAAAAAACCAACCAAAACAATAATTTTATTAATAATGATTTGACCGTCTCGTCGGTCGAGTGGTTAGCGACACTGACTACGCAATCGACTGGTCTCGGGTTCGATCCCCGACGGGGACAAGCATTTGTGTGATGAGCATAAATGTTTGTGTTTCCGGGTTTGGGTGTTTATTAAATATATTCCTGTATTTATATATATATATTTCTATGTATTAGTGTCGTTAACTAACACCCATAACACAAGCAAATAATTTGCTTACTTTGGGGTTAGATTATTAGTAATTTGTCCCGTGATATTTATTTATATAAAAAAAATGATAACTTGCTTTTTAAAACAAATGAAACATTTTTTGCTTTGAAAACTAAAATGTACATTTTTTATATCATAAGATAACAAATAAGCAAATGGTTCTCCTGATGTGAAGAGACAAACAAAACAAAACTTCGCCTGTAGACACTAAAAATGTAAGTGTAATAATATTCGTGCGCTGGGGTAAGGTAGCCGGTACACTTGTGTAGTTTATCGGCTACCTTACCCTCCAAACCAGAACACGACAGTGATAAGCACTGACGCTATTGCAGCAGGAATAGGTAAGGCGGTGGTACCAGACCCGGACGAGACGTTACGAAACTCTACCACCTAGTACCCACGATGTTAGTGACTCGCATAACCAATCATAAGCCTTTTACGAACTGCCTGGCAGAACGGCAGATTAATTATTTTTAAAAAAGAGCCCGGACCAACACAGCGTGCAAAATTAAGCAGCAGCAGCGTGTAAGTGCACAATACAGCTAAAGGCCGCTAAATTAGCAATTGTAGATGCGGCTCGGCTTCAAAATGTTTTGGAAGCCGAGCCGCAGGCGAGGACTTTAGTGATACGACACAGGTAATTTACTTGTACAAAATAGAGGTGCGCAGAATGTGTCACTGAATTGAAAAGATATGTACATATCTTTTGATCACTGCGAAGTATATCACTCTTTTAGTTCAGTAGTTCATCTAGTCCAATGGCTTGAGTCGTTATCATTTCTCAGTACATTGATTTTCCTTCGTTTGTTAATCGAACTAAGTAGTGTGTAATGAATCTTATGATTTCTGATAGTAAAACAATTTTAAAATAAAGTATATTTTTATTTGTACTATTTTTTTCGTTTTTTTATTCGTACTTTTACTAATGAAAGATTAAAAGTTCTTACTAAAATAGTGTTTACAATTGCCGAATACAGCAAAATGTTTCTTATGGCCTTAACTTTAAGGTGATTTTTCTAAACTTTTATTTTTCACTGTAATTTTTAATTTTAGATAAATTCAAACAAACATTATGACATTTTATGCATTTTAATTGAAGATTAAAACTACCTTCATGCGCAATATGCAATGAACGCTTATAATTAAAGAATTCATTTTATCGCTCTTCGCAAGTAT